>OX457052.1:4287019-4617019 GCA_949752735.1 Lumbricus terrestris
AGATTACAGGGGGTTAGTCCATATGGCATGAACCCCGCCACAGCAGGGTATATGGGCCTATTAATAATATTGTTTCACTTTGATATTAGCCAAAAACCGAGAAGAATTAATGTCTCTGACTCTTCGGCAGTTATAATATGGAGTAGGTCGAACGCATTGAAAAGTATCTTAGGGGACCATTGACTTGTCCATTGTTTAGCGAAATTTTACGACAGATGAATTTAGGCCTACTTTGGTCGCGCACGTAGGCCTACATTTTTCTTATTCCTAAGCAACACGGAATATTCGAGGAGTTTGTAAGAAAGACAAGAGCCAATGTAGACAAAACAGAGAAGTCTACTAAATCTAATCGTCTTATTATTTTTTCCAGTTTTATTTATTTCTCATCAAAGTGCTGGGTTACTGGCAGTGACCCTCCTGCTTAACAAGGGCTTACAGAGGTTTAGCTCGTGCCAGAGGCCCAGCAGGGTATATATACCTGGCATTGGTATATCTGACTATTATAGCCTAATTGTACACTGGTACATAGCCAGTCCCAGGTATATTAATTGTTACACTTTTATCTTGGCCAAAAGGCCGAGAAGCGATAATACCTTCTGACGTTTATATAGAGTCGGTCGACACCATTAAAGAAGTATCTAACCGGACCATAAAATCGACCCGTGTGTATAGAAATTTTATGACAGCCAGAAACTTCAATTTGACCGTGGACGTTCATTGAGAAAATCTTCCATCCGTCTCCATCTTTAGGCCAATAAAAACCCATTGAATTTCCAGTGAGGTAGGCTACATCAACAGATGTGAGAGACCTGTGTCGCGTGTCAGCTGAGTATCTCCTTCCCCTAAAACTTTCCTCCCGAAGACTTTATTTCGAAACAGATTCTCCCCCGCCCGGCGGATCTATTCCAGAATGAATTCGATCAACGCGAGTCAACGGAGAGTATATATTCTTAAATAAAGTCTTCGGGGGGAGAGAATATTTCCTTCGTCGACGATATAGGCCTAGAGACTCCCCCGTTCAGCGTCAAATGGACTACTGTACAGTCGCACAAAATCTAAAGATGAAAAGGTTGAACCGTTTGTTTAAATTATTTAACAAGAACATAATATTATATGCTTTGACATCAGAAAATTTCTTCCAATAGCCTACAGAGCTTCTGCCAGGGGTGACTCTGTTTCGGGGGGAGATTTTGTATGGGGGTGGAGACTTTATCAGCCTAGATGCTGTTGCCATGGGCGGAGTTTGGTTTCCGGCTTTTTTTTGGGGGGGGGGGAGGGGTTAAAAAACATGGTCCCAATATTTTCTCGTGTCGGCCCAAAAAAGTTGACTTTTTAGTCGTCAAGTTCATATGCCATGAAATTACTATATATTTCCCGGCCGAAAAAGTTAAAAAGATACCATTTACACGGTGAAAAAATGAATCTGGGACTTCTTGGAGGGCTTAGCACCCCCTCCCTAGCCCTGATAAACTCCGCCTATTGCTGCTGCCAATGTCAAACTTATAAGTTCCGCTCAGCGCACGGACGAAAGCGGAGACTGCGTGATGGGCAACAAGACGTGACGGATGAGAAACGGAGTTGGTACGGTGATGTAGTGATTCGCTGCTTGCAGCCGAAGGGTTGCAGGTTCGAATCCACCCCAAGCCGCCGTGTAGGGACCTTTGGCAAGTCCTTCGCTCGCAATTGCTCAGCGCTTCGGAGTGAAACTCCGACGTAGTGTCCGCACTGCAGTCGAGACTCGAGAGCGCCTTTGAGTAGTAATCTTGAAGGGGCACTATAACTGTGAACATACATAAGTGGCAAAGGCAGGTACCGGTATGAGAGTTGCGATTGACATGATCAGAAAGTGAGATAACTATATCCAAAATGACACTGAGGTCACGGGTTGAAATTTTTTGATCAATATATAATTAGGCTATGGCTCAATGAATTGGTGATTTAATTGGTAACTCGGTCAATCGGTTCTTCAATCATCCAGCCATTCGATTAATCCACCAGTTGGTCGATGTATTAGATCATCACCTAAGCCCTAAGGCCTATCTGTACTGCCGATGACAACGTGTGTGGTGGTGGAATAAGCTTATGTGGCCGTGATACAACAAAACGAGACCATCTTGTCTTATATATAATTATATATTAATATAATATATATTCATATATATATACATGATATATCAATATAATATATATTCATATACATATATATATATATACGTGATATATTAATGTAATTTGATCGATTGTCTATCCACCACTACCAATTGAAAACACAGATGGCTGTTAGATGTAGAGCGATTTCGATGAAGACAGTTTTATACGGCCACATGTTTATGATATGATTTCGTCTCATACTCATATATGTGGCGCCTGTGTCTCTGCTCGCCATATGCTGTTCACTCATTGATGTGTGGACCACACACACACGCACGCTGTCTCTTCCCCTGTTGTCTATTCCTTCCCCTGTTGTTGTCTATTCCTTCCCCTGTTGTTGTCTATTCTTTCCTCCGTTGTCTATTCCTTCCTCCTTGTCTATTCCTTCCCCAGTTGTCAATTCCTTCCCCTGTTGTCAATTCCTTCCCCCGTTGTCTCTTCCTTCCCCTGTTGTCAATTCCTTCCCCCGTTGTCTCTTCCTTCCTCCGTTGTCTATTCCTTCCCCTGTTGTTGTCTATTCCTTCCCCTGTTGTTGTCTATTCTTTCCTCCGTTGTCTATTCCTTCCTCCTTGTCTATTCCTTCCCCAGTTGTCTATTCCTTCCTCCGTTGTCAATTCCTTCCCCTGTTGTCTATTCCTTCCTCCGTTGTCAATAATTCCTTCCCCTGTTGTCTATTCCTTCCTCCGTTGCCTAGTCCTTCCCTGTTGTCTATTCTTTCCTCCGTTGTCTATTTCTTGCCCCGTTGCATATTCCTTCCCTGTTGTCAATTCCTTTCCCTGTGTCTATTCCTTCCTCCGTTGTCAATTCCTTCCCCTGTTGTCAATTCCTTCCCCTGTTGTCAATTCCTTCCCCCGTTGTCTCTTCCTTCCCCTGTTGTCAATTCCTTCCCCCGTTGTCTCTTCCTTCCTCCGTTGTCTATTCCTTCCCCTGTTGTTGTCTATTCCTTCCCCTGTTGTTGTCTATTCTTTCCTCCGTTGTCTATTCCTTCCTCCTTGTCTATTCCTTCCCCAGTTGTCTATTCCTTCCTCCGTTGTCAATTCCTTCCCCTGTTGTCTATTCCTTCCTCCGTTGTCAATAATTCCTTCCCCTGTTGTCTATTCCTTCCTCCGTTGCCTAGTCCTTCCCTGTTGTCTATTCCTTTATCCGTTGTCTATTCCTTCTCCGTTGTCTATTCCTTCCCCTGTTGTCTATTCCTTCCCCCGTTGTCTATTCTTTCCCCTGTTGTCTATTCCTTCCTTCGTTGCCTATTTCTTCCCATGTTGTCTATTCCTTCCTCCGTTGTCTATTCTTTATCCTGTTGTCTATTCCTTCTCCTGGTGTCTATTCCTTCCTCCGTTGTCAATTTCTTCCCACGTTGTCTATTCCTTCCTCCGTTGCCTATTCCTCGTCTTAGCTTGCAACAACAGACAGACCATTTGCGCTTACTCTTCTGATGATGGTCTGCATAGCTATATAGAGAAACTGCGAAGTGCGAACTGCAGTATGTTGTAATAATTGTCTGGCATTTCTATAGTCCGTTTCTCCCCCTCCTACTCGATCGTGGTATTTGCAGAATAGAGTATTTCTTTGGCCTGCCGCTCCAATAGCCACTCCGAGTGGAAGTCATTTACTCCAGCATTGACCTCCAGTTCTCCCATCGATGAAGCGAACGCCACAGAATGGCCTCATTTGCAGCAATATCACCAGAATGGCATCATTTGCAGCAATATCACCGACTGACTGGAATGCAGAATGCGGCAGTGACTGACAGAAATATCGCCGTCTGACGATAATAATGGCAGCTAAACGACAGATGTGTCAGCGACTTTGGTGTTATTCTAAAAAAAGATTTCTCATCTCATCCATTCGGGAAATCTTCAAACCTTAAATCGTCTAGAGTCTAGCATCTGCCGATAGTTAAGACTCTACAGAATAGAAACGAGACATTATTATTATTCTTGTATTAAGGCAGGTGTGTGTCGAATGCCGTCCTAACAACAGCCTCATTAGTTCTAGCAACAGGGCTTAGGGTCCGTAGCAACGGGGCCATTAGAGCCATGGAAACATCGCAATAATAAAAAAGTAACAATATTGTAATAATTCGCGTATTAATTCAAACTGACAAGCACACGTAGTACGATTACATGATGTAATGTATTGTAAAGTGGTGTGATTATTAACTTCTATAGCGCCGCTCACAGCCGTGACTATTCAGTAGCGCTCCCAGGAAGAGAATTTCGAGAGAAAGAAATAGGTTTTCATAAGAGCGAGAGTCACAGACAAGGAAAGATCGTCCAGAAAGGAGGGTTCCGTGCAGCATGGACGGTGAGCATTCCACATAAGGAGCGCCCATGATGACAAAGGATCAAGCTGGTAGTCTTAGCTCTTAGGAAAAATTAATGACATCGGTTGAGCGATCTGAGAGGTCGATGAGAAGATGCAAAAAAAGAAAAATATTGAAATCTCTGAGGTATTTCTGCGCAAAACACAGATAAAGTATAATGACAGATGATGGAAATTTGTACAGGAGTCGAAAGTGGCAACATATACGATCACGTGATGATGTATAAGTGCAATATGAGTCGAAATTTATCTGACATTTCAACTCCTTAAGGGCGACTGTAAAATAAGTAGGACACCTTTCAGTTGAAAGCTGATTCAACCTTATGAGGCTAGTGGGTATCAACCCTCCCCCAAGTCCTTCCGATTTCATGCCAGCGTGTGAACACCACTCAACCAGGTCCCCAGAACAGCTCCCAACAGCCACAAGGTCAGCTGTTTCATCTATCACGACTCCTCCCTGGCTGTTTACCTAACTTCTCGTCCAACTTCTCCGTCTTTGTTCTCCCCTTTCATCTCCATTCTTCTCCCATCGATTCCCCCGTCGCAACCGTTCGACCAGCTTCTTTTTTCCTCTTCCTAATCCACCTCTCGCATTTCCTTCGCTTCGCTCCACGTATACGGTATACACCATCTGTTCCGCATTCTCTCTTTTTTATTCTTTTATCCATCCGCATTCTTCTACAAACTCCTCCTTCTCCTCCTCCTCTTCCGCTTCTCCTCCTCCCCACCTGCTGAGAGCTGCTCCTCCTCCCCTCCCCACCCGCTTCTCCCCTACTCTTCCTTCTTTTCCTCTTCCTCCGTATCCTTTTCCTCCTTCTCCTCTCCCTCCTTTATTGGTCCCTTGGTCTTTGTCTCTCTTGTCGTTAGTCTGTTTGTCTGTCTGTATGCCTGCCTGTCTGTCTGTCTGTCTATCTGTCTGAATGGTCGTCGTGGGTCGTCGTGCCATCTCATCAGTATGTCGTTCAACGAAGCTGATTTCCTAATTACAAGTCCCCCACTTTTTGTGTCAACGATGTTTGTCCAGAGTCGACTAACACACATCGATACACAAACCATCCAAGAACCATCCAACGACACAAACGAAGAGCCATCTAAGCCATCGAACAGCCATTGAAGGGGTGGCGGCGCCAGTCATACAATGTCATCAGGTCGTGTCAAGGTCAAGGTCAACGTAGTTACTCACAGGTAAAAGAAATGTAATGTACAGAAGATATTAAAAATTCAAAAGAATTTTTGACAGTTCATATTAAGGCAGGTCAAGAGTGAAAGGGGAAGTATGTCAAATGACCTGTCCCGACCATTGGTAGCGCCGCCACTGTATCCAAGCCATCCAACAGCCATTCAACAGCCATTCAACAGCCATTCAACAACCATTCAACAGCCATTCAACAGCCATTCAATAGCCATTCAACAGCCACCCAATAGCCGTTCAAAAGCCATTCAATAGCCATTCAACAGCCATTCAACAGCCATCCAACAGCCATTCAACAGCCATTCAATAGCCATTCAACAGCCACCCAATAGCCATTCAACAGCCATTCAACAGCCATTCAACAGCCATTCAATAGCCATTCAACAGCCATTCAACAGCCATTCAACAGCCATTCAATAGCCATTCAACAGCCATTCAACAGCCATTCAATAGCCATTCAACAGCCATTTAACAGCCATTCAACAGCCACCCAATAGCCGTTCAACAGCCATTCAACAGCCATTCAACAGCCATTCAACAGCCATTCAACAGCCATTCAATAGCCATTCAGCAGCCATTCAGCAGCCATTCAACAGCCATTCAGCAGCCATTCAGCAGCCATTCAGCAGCCACCCAATAGCCATTTAACAGCAATTCAACAGCCACCCAATAGCCATCCAACAGCCATCCAACAATTAGCCATCCACTGGACATCCAACAGCCATCTAACTGCCATCTAACAGCCATACAACAGCCACCCAATAGCCATCCAACAGCCATCCAACAATTAGCCATCCACTGGACATCCAACAGCCATCTAACTGCCATCTAACAGCCATACAACAACCACACAATAGCCATCCAAAAGCTAGCCATCCGCCAACGTGGACGGCGTTCGTTTGTCACTCTGTGACGACCTCATATTATTATTATTATTATTATTATTATTATTATTATTATTATTATTATTATTATTATTATTATTATTATTATTATTATTATTATTATTATTATTATTATTATTATTATCATTATTACTATTAATATTCATATTATTATTATTATTTATTTATTTATATTATTATTATTATTATTATTATTATTATTATTATTATTATTATTATTATTATTATTATTATTATCCTTTTAATATTTTCAACGAACAACATAAAAACAGAAAGTACAATAAAATATTATTATTATTATTATTTATATTATTATTATTTATATTATTATTATAATTATTATTTATATCATTATTATTGTCCATCCAGCGTAATCTTGGTTATCTACCATTGTTTCTTTTCCCTCGAATTTGTAAGTATAGGCTGACATGCATTGCGTAGTTTTTCTTTCTTCACCTTTCCAAAATCAGAAACTTTCCGTTCCTCTTCCATGCAAATCTTCTCAGTCTTCTCTTTTGAATCCACGTCTTGTGTTCAACGACTCCTGGGTTTGGTTGGACTTTGACTTTTGAGAAAGAACAAAGACAGAAGCAGAGGACGACAGAGGAAGACAGAGGAAGGCAGAGGAAAGCGGAGGAGGATGAGAGAGAGAGAGAGAGAGAGAGAGAGAGAGAGAGAGAGAGAGAGAGAGAGAGAGAGAGAGAGAGAGAGAGAGAGAGAGAGAGAGAGAGAGACATACACACAGAAAGAGATACGAGGAAAGGTCGAGTGAGAGAGATAGTGAGAAAGAAAGAGATCGACGGACAGAAAGAAAGAGGGAGGGAGCGAAGAGATAGATGGGCAGATAGACAGACAGACAGACAGACAGACAGACAGACTGAGGAAGAAAGAGGAAGGCAGAGGAAGGCGGAGGAGAATGAGACAGACAGACAGAAAGGGAGAAAGAGGAAGGGAGCGAGGAGATAGATAGACAGATAGACAGACAGATAGAGAAAGATAGAGACAGACAGACAGACAGACAGACAGAAGCAAGAGGTCGGAAATGGTGATTGGTTGTATGCTGGTATAAACCTGATCCGGACAGAAGGCGCTAAATAAGCGGATGTGGGTCAGAAGGTGACGGACGAGCAAAAGCCACTGTGGTGACCGACGCCGAGTTCCAATGAACGATCGGTCAGAGATCAGAGCAACCCCGAGCAACGCCCTTGCCATTCCATTACGACGCCAACCACGAGACGAGCATCTCCGGAACGCAGGGCCGGATTTAGGCATGGGCTACACGGGCTCCAGCCCATGGGCCCCCACCACTTAGGGGCCCCCACCAGTTGAAGTTTTTTTTTTAAATTGAGGAATGAACCATAAGTGTATTAATTGCAACAGGATCTTAGACCTAATCAGTGAGTGGTTTTGAATTGACCACTATCAGTCTAGTCGGTATACGCAGCAGACAACGAACAGATCGAGGCAGTCAGTGTCCTGAGCTCCAACCCCTCCCACGTGTATCAAGTTGTTGCAGACAGTGAGGTGTTCTGTCTAACGCTGTAGCACTCCAGTGCCACGACCCAATGCCCACATCTGTAGCAGTGGACGGCGACATGTTTACTGTCATTGCTGTGCTGTCTGTCAGTATCTTTTAGACTCCCAGTCTTATATAGACTCTACCTTCATAATGTGCATGGTTTATAAGGTCACAGATGGAGTTTGCAAATCATTAGACTATTATTTAATATAATTTGAAGAGTCTAAATGATTTCAACCGACAGTGATGAACCGAATTGTAAATCGGCATGAGGGCACTATATAATAGGCATAGCGGACTAGAAGCTGTTGCTCTGCTCAAGGTTAGGTTTGTTTTCTATCTAATCTTGAATTATGTAGACCTATAGTGAAATATCAGTGATGGAGAACTCCTCAACTCTACGAAAAAGCTTGTTGCAGTTGTGGTGACGACCTCGTTGAAAGCCTTGGCAACGAGCAGTTCTCTTATCTTGTCAAAATGCTTAAAGACGAAATTGGAAGAACAGGCCTTGGCATAAGTTAGTAGCAGTTCATGTGCCAAGTAGGCATAGGCGCAACCACCCTATGGGACCCACGGTACGCGTCCCCCCAACTTTTGAGTGGTCCCCCAACTTTATTATTATGATCCCCCAACTCTGTGTAAGTAGGCTACTCGAAAAAGATGTTAATTGAAAATTCATTTTCAAATGTGCAAATTATGCTAAGAATGTACTTGGAGCTCATGGTCACAAACTGTAGCACTGAATGCTCGTTTTACAAGATGGAGATTATTTGAGACACATGTGAGACGTATAACCATGGGCGTAGTTTATCAGGGGCTAGGGGGCTAAGCCAAGAAGACCCAGATCCAGATTAATTTTTTACCGTGTAAATGGTATCTTTTCCCGAGCTTAGCCTCCTTCAAGAAGGCTAGCCTCTCCAAGAACAGAAACCAAACTCCGCCCATGCGTATACCTTGCAGTGTTGAGTATAGAGTCATATTCTTTACCAACTCTATTTTAATCAGCTAATTGATGACTTTGCCAATAGAAAAGGGTGCAAATTCCCTAATGACCCTACTCAAATTTAGACTCAACTGTAGACCTAACCGAGCTATATAACTGCATACAGTAAGGCTATCTGCTTTATTTTGGAGGTCTCACATGTCACTATTTTTACTTTCTTTCTTTATCTCATTGCCTTATTAAAAACTGGACAAGAAGCTGCTTAACTTTTATCCTTTATCTTTGCATTTGAGAATTGATTTAGACACTATAAGCAAATGATCTTTTCAATTTGTCTTCATTTATGTATTTAAAAATTATTGACAATAAGTCAACAATTTAAACATTGCTTTTAGCATTGTTTATCTGTAACATGTTATGGTCGTGTGGGTTTGTTCCTGTCCGATAGGCAAAAGCAACATATCCGTTGCAGAAAAGGGCCCACCATAACGTGCGCCCATGGGCCCCCACCACCCTAAATCCGGCCCTGCCGGAACGTTTGCTTCAGCATAGGACCACCGATGTTTCAATTTACTCAGCTGGCACGAGAAACGTTGCAAGTTAGGCCTAGCTATAGCTATAGCGTCTGAGAAATCTCGAAATTGAACCAGTAATATCGCAGCTACAATGTATATGCATGGTAAACTGGGACTTGTTCCAAGCGTGGGGAGGAGTAGGCAGTGTAAGAATTGTGGAAAAATAACTGGGGGCCGGACCATTATCCACTTGACATTTGGGTGTGAAAAACAGATTTTACTATGGGGTTCTAAGAAAGACTGGGGGGTTGAAACCCCCAACCCCCTGGCAATTCTCACCCTGGGAGTAGGAGTTGCCTCCGACCAACCAAGTATATATAAGTAGCCTAAGTAATATTCTTTATTAGCAGGACACAAACGCTCATAATTATACTTTACAACTATGCACACAGTGTGAAAAGTTGAGGGGACCGTCCCCTTTCCCTTCTTAGGTCTTCGCCCATGCTGGCAGAGTGCGACCATTGGCGGAGTTATATAAAGCAAGAAGTAAAAAAAGAGGAGTCAGCTCAGCCACTAAGGTCATCCAAAGACTGATCTGGCCTTCAGGCAGTTGCTTGTGTCGTAGGCTACCATTTATGCAAAGGCCTATATTATTGAGTTAACACCCGCTCGTTGCGCAGGAACTTTTCAACTTGGTTCATAAAATGGGCTTGCAAACGCACACGAGCGAAACTTAATTTCTTGACCGGTGTAGATATTTTTATATCAAAATCACCGAAAACAGCACTTGCGAATCTATACATAAATTACATATGCGCAGTCATGATTTGCAACAAAACACTCAATTTCAGGGAAACTGTTGCTTATTAGGAAGTGTATATAATTATAGCCTATATAGACATAGACATAGACATATTTTTTATTGTTCCCAACAATTCAATTGTACATGTATGTTTAACAAAGTATAAACATAATTCGCAATAAGAAAATACTCAAAGTGAATAGGTGTTATAAGAGTGAGGGAGCAAATAGGCACACCAAAAGGGACAAATTCCGCTAAGCAGGGGCCTAATTAACAAAGTGAAGTGAGAAAGTGAAAGCTGAAGGGAGTATTGGAGATATTACAGAGATATTACTTAACTAGGGAAAGAAAAAAAAATTATCGAAAAACTAATGTAGTAAACACTACAGGAAAAAATTCAGAGAAAGAACAAAATAAAAGCAAAGCAATCAAACAATCAAATAAATCAGCATCAGCATGAGTAACCCCTCATGCTATTAACACAAAACATTACATAATGTATACACACGTAACAGGTGTTTAAAGTGAGTTAAGTTAGTAGCCTTACGAATGTGAATCGGAATTTTATTCCATATGACAGGGCCTTGGAATTTAATGGAAAATTTCCGAACATTTGTTTTAGCAAAAATAATACTGAAGTCTCTATTACCTCTAGTGAGTCCAGGATGCAATGCAGGAGAGAAGTAGGAAGCAAAGGAAGAAGGGAGGAGGTTATTGATGTATTGATACATAAATTGAGATGTCTGTTCAAATCTAATCTGTTTAATATTTAGGAGTTTATGCTCAGCAAATAGGGGACCAGTATGACAGTTAACAGTGGATTTAGTGATAACTCGTATGGCTTTTTTTTGCAAGGTCCTTAAAACATGGAGATGGGTATCATAGGTAGAAGTCCAAATTAAATTAGAGTAACTAAGGTATGGATAGACTAGGGTGAAATATAGATTGATAAGCACATGAGAGGGAAGCAAGTAAGAGACTCTCTTAATAATGCCTATGCTCTTTGATTTTTTTTTACTTATTTCGTCTATATGGACTTTCCATTTTAGGTGCTGATCAATATGAACGCCAAGGAATTTTGTCGTGCAAACTTGAGGAATAACTTTGTTGTCAATAAGCAGCTCATTATTTGTTATAGGTATTGGTTTTTTATTTGAGCGAAATATGATATAATTAGTTTTAGATAGGTTTAATGAAAGTTTATTTGCCTTGAACCAGTCACTAGCTGATATTAATTCATTATTGACTAGTTGAAGAAGCTGATCATAGGAGGCATGCGATAAAAATACATTAGAATCATCTGCAAATAGAATATAGTGCAAGATGGATGATGAATTTGGGAGGTCATTGATATAGATTAAAAACAGGAGAGGACCAAGGATAGAGCCTTGAGGTACTCCAAAGTCTATAGTTTGAAAGTTAGACAATTTTCCATTACAAAGCACCTGCTGTAGACGATTGCCCAAATAACTACTAAGCCATCGAAGTGCATTATCTCTAATACCATAGTGTTCCAGTTTATACAAAAGTATTTTGTGGTCCACAGTATCAAATGCCTTTGCAAGGTCAAGGAAGATACCAATTGTATATTCATTATTGTCCATGGCCTTGGTAATTTTGTCCTGTATATCAATCAGTGACATGGAGGTAGAGTGACCCGGCTGAAAGCCATGCTGAAACGGATATAATATATCCTTATGCTTTATGTATGAAAGTAATCTGTCATACATTACTCTTTCAAATAATTTGGAGAAAAAAGGTAGTATAGAAATGGGTCTGTAATTATTAATTTCATTCTTGGCACCTTGTTTGTGAATGGGGAGAACTTTGGCAAGCTTGATTTCTGATGGAACAATACCATTTTTTAGTGAACAGTTAATCACTTCAGCCAGCGGATTGGCAAGAAGTTCCATAACCGGTGATAATATCATAGGATTCAAATCATCAGTGCCAGAACTGCGAGTCGATTTAAGAGAGTTATTAATTGCTAATATTTCCTGGGAGGTAGTTGAAAGTAGGGCAAAGGAATTAGAGGAGGATGGATGGAGATAGTCTTGAAAGCATTTCTCAGATGGGGGGATTTTGGATGATAAAGATTTTGCTAAGCCTGTAAAATATGAGTTGAATTTTTCAGCCATTACTAAAGGGTCATTCGTTAAATTTCCATCCAGGTTAATTTCATTAATAAGTGTGTCCTTCTTAGCTGACTTAATTACTGTTCTAATAACCTGCCAAGTTTTTTTAATGTCCTTACTATGTTTTATGAATTCACTTGAATAGTAAGAACGTTCTATATTTGTACGAATTAATTTATATTTGTTACGGTAGGTAGTAAATTTGTTTTTATTTTCAATGGTAGGATTTTTTATATATTTAATGTATAGTGCTTCCATTTTTTGGGTAGATTTTAATAGGCCTCGTGTCATCCATGGTTGGTGAAAGGTATTGCTTTTTGAGATTTTAATGGGCTTAAGAGGAAAGGCTTCATCATATAGCTTATCCTGACCATTTTCAAAAACAGATTATATGCCATGTCCGGTTCATTTTCATTACACAAATGCAAAACTGGATTCCAATCAATGTTAGATAAGTTATTTCTAAAAGTAGCAGAGGTTTCATCAGTGAAATTTCTCTTCATTTCAGTCTTACCTATGTTATGCAATGTGTGAGAAACATTGTTAGTCCAGGTTACTATAGGCAGGTGATCAGATATTTCTGAAGTTATTATAGCAGAGTCAATAACAGAATTAAGAGAGTTAGTGAAGAAATTGTCTATTAGCGTGGCAGTAGTCGGGGTAATTCTGGTTGGTCGTAGGATCAATGGAAAGAAATGATAGGTAGCCATACAGTCTATAAATTCATTTGTAGGGGAATGATTAGCAGAAGCCAATAAATCAATATTAAAATCACCAGCCAAGAAAATTTCTCTGGTCTTATTAGTATTCTTATTAAAAGTGTTTAGAAGTACTTCAAGATCCGTATTAAATTCATTTACATTCAGTCCCGGGGGTCTGTATATAACACCAATTTGCTTATCCATTGATTTGTGTTGAGATATATTGATAAATAGACTTTCAAATGAATCTGCTTGAGAGCCAGTTAGCTCAATTTTAGAGAATGTAATATCCTCTCTTACTAAAAATCCAACACCCCCTCCTCCTCTCTCCTGTTTTCTGCTCTTGTGTATAAAGTTGTAGCCAGGAATTTGAATTGTGTCAGACATTAATTCAGTTAGCCAGGTTTCAGTAAGTGCGAGGACAGAAACCGGAAGCTGATGTAATAAAATTTGGATTTCGCTAATCTTAGAAGAAATACTACGACAGTTGAGGTGCATCAGAGAGAAAGAGGAGTGGTGATTAGCAAATTTTGATGAGAGCTGAGACGAAGTAAAATAGTCACTTTCTTTAGCAATATTCCAAAAGTAATTTCCATCAGGGTCCAAATCCTTGTTATTAAGTAATGGTCGATGTACATCTTCACATTTAAATAACTCTAATCTAGAACTTTTATAGCAATCAGGCAGTGGCGGAGACCTAGGGGGGGACAGGGGGGACGGTCCCCCCCAATAAAAGTGTTGGGGGGGGACGGCCCATGCATTTGTCCCCCCCAATGTTTGAGCGTCAAGACTTGTTTTGGCGGCGAAAATAGAAAATTTCTTCGGGATTTGGGCGAGATTTGGCCGGATGACTAAAAAAAAAAAAAAAAAAAAAAAAAAAGGTCATCAACTTTTTTGGCGGCGAAAATAGAAAATTTTCCTAGATTTCGCCGGTCGTCAGAAATTTTCGGAAAATCTCGCGTCTTTCCGTCCCCCCCAATTCTCGGCGCAGGTCTCCGCCTATGCAATCAGGGACATCCTTATTAACAGGGATAGGCATAGATTCAGCATCATTGGCAACAGAGAAATTCAAATTACAAGCCCTATTTAAACATTCACTGCAACGCCATTCTAGAGTCAGAGTATAAGTACACAGGCAATTTACATAAAATTCACATGCGCAAACACTACAAGTTAACATGGTTAGAGAATTCTGTTCAACTGACGATTCAGTTGTGCACGCACAAGTCAAAAACGTAGGTCGCTGTGGATCAGTGCTAGACATCCACAAAATAGAAAAAGGTGAAGAAAATAATAATTATACAAACTAGTAGTGAAATTGACAATAATGTGAGAAATTAGAGAAAATGAAAACTTGCACAGAGTGACTTTGAGAAATATCCATTGAAGAATCCACAAGAGTTTAGTCTGGTTTCGGCAGGAACATATAGACACATTGCAAATTCATCTTACCTGGACTGAGATCGATAATAATTATACGGTCACCAGATCGGTAGCGCGCTACTGCGTGTGACAGGTCTAAAGCGATTGGAGTTTGGGTAAGTTGTGTAAATTCCGTGTACCGTCCCTATAGATCTATCAAGTTACATGTAATAATGCTTTCGCCATTGCATCTTGTCTCTGCCTAATCCTAACTGACCTTATAACTCACGCATTAAGTCAAACAATTAGATTAATGAATAATAAATTAATTTGCAACTTCAAAGTATGGAAATAAATGCCAAGCGCCAATAAATTAATCAACTAATCTGTAAAAATTTGGTGCATTGAAATCGAATGATGAGCGCAGAATAATTATATATACCGACCGGATTCATGGACTGTACAGGATAGAAGAAAGAAGACAACGATTTCTCTAATCTCGTCTCATAACTATAGAAACGTCTCGCAGACAACCCGCGTTGAGTCTGAGAATAAAGGTTCTACTCACAGCGTACCGGTACGTTGTCCAAGGTTACTTGCATCTGCCTCTCTCTGTCTTGTGGTCGAATCTTTTAGTCCGTTCGTCAGTTTCAATTAACAGAAATCAGTTGGACAGGAGGTCAGTGGCTGCGGCGTCAGACCCTTCGGTCATTCGGTCATTCGGTCATTCGTTTGGTTGATGCGCTCGTCCGACGGTGCCTCCGTTGCTAGTCGATATATCGAACTCTTGTCAGGTCGACTTGAGCGGCAAATGATTGACGCCTGATAGGCAGGCACCACCACCAGCAGACGATGCTTGCTAAGGTAGAACGTGCAAGCAGCACCGTAGCAACTGCAGCAGCAGCAGCCACAGATGATGGTGGTGAATCGCCGGTGATTGCAGTCAGCTTCCCATCAGTTACTGCATGCATCGGATTCAGCAAAGCATCTTCGAGGCAATTTCTTACACTGATTCCAAAACTATGTCCATCGTTAAGAACATGAAGAGGCAACTCCCCGCAAGCCCCCCGCCACGACGCTAAATTGAATTTCTAATTGACAGCGAAACGACAATAGTTATAAGTACAACGACACTTCAACTCAATTCAGTTCAAATTAACTTGTTTATTGAAACAGATCAACTCGAAAATGCCCCCAAAATAATAAAATTGAGTAATTTACACAGTCATTTACGCTCGTGCAATGAAAAAAGACACATTTTTAACGTTTAAGCAAGTGAAGAGATCCCTGAGAAAGGGCAACCCAGGAGAGAAGTGACCACACTAGACCTTCGGGCAACCACAATAATGACTACTAAACCAAGATGGTAGAGAGTGCTATAGCAGAATTAGGCGATAAAAAGAGAAAGAACGATTGTGAGTAGGCCTATAGGCCGCCTATTGTCATAGATATAACAAGAGAAAGAACGATTGTGAGTAGGCCTGTAAGCGCCCTACTGGTATACATAGGCCTATAAAGAGAAGAAGAGACAGATAAAGGCAAGTGATAGCCAGATAATCCGGACAATAATATTATCAGTGGGGGCGCCAGGATTTCAGTTGGGGGGACTGAATTTAGTCATTTGGTCGAAATCTTGGAAAATGGTCCTTTTTCATATCCGCCTGGCAAACCTCGTGTGCGTACCTTTACGATTATTTGGGGGGGGAGGGCTAAAGGGGATTTATCGTGAAAATATTTCATTTTTACATGGGAAACAAATAGATCGACTTTTTAGGGGGGCTTAGTTCCCCTAGCCCCCTAGCGCCGCTACTGCATATTATATAGAATCTCAGAACTAAATACCGCACTTCATATGAAGAGAAGCGTCCCATGAAAGAATTGCAAATACTATATGAGACAGATACTATGAGTTAGCTACTATCAATAATAATCTATAATGTGTTGTTTGTAATTTTAACAAAGGATATTGTTAACATATTTTGAAATTGCTTTGTTTCCTTTCGTTTCTTTTGTTCTATCTGACCCATTCTGAAGCAAAAATTGAGACTTTGGAACACGAGTATTAACTTACTGTATAGGATACCAAAAGAAACCAAAAGAAACTAATCTATGATCTATGGACAGTATACTTATAAAGGGCTGCAGTGAGTTTGTATGATTCTGTGGCCATCACAAAAGTAGGCTTATCCACTAGAAATCTAGAATCAACTGAATGACTAAGATCAAACACATCGTGATAATTAGATCTTGAAACGATGTGTGTTCTTCCATCATTCACCTCTCCACGTGACATTCAAACAAAGTCAACAGTCGGACGTTTAGCATCGTCGCTCGATCCTCTTTGATGCTTTCGTTGACTCCAATAATTTGTTTGCACGACGCGCGTTGATGCTGTATCCAATGCTTTTGCTCAACGACTGCACAGTTATAGGTATACATCCATTGCTCCCAGGTTGGTTGGTCATCAATGGTCATGGCCGCCATTCATTCTCACAGATCAACACAACAATTGTTTCCCATGCACTGGAAGTATCCGCTAATTGGTTTGGAAGAAAACACCTGCTGTAGCTTTGGCGACGATGGTCGTGGCAGAGTGCAATATAAGGTTGTGTTCAGTCTAAACTGCATTCATGAGAATGATGACGGTGGGGGGGAAAGCCGAACGGTTGAACCGTTGAACGATGACAAAGCCAAATGATAACAGAAGCGATTCTCTTTAGCCACATCAATGAATCGGATAAGGATGCATTTACCTCGTGACTGAAATGGCGAGCGTAGTCATAACAGGTGGCCGTGCTTTGATAAGGCCTTTGCCTCCTTAATTGCAACCTGAGCCTCGCTTCTGTTTTCTGTGTCGATATATATATATATATATATATATCGACATATATGTATATCGATATATATATAGCGTATTATAGGAATGTAGTTGGGCAGTTATTAGCCTACATCTCCAAAACTCGACCAAAATTGATTTTGCGAAAAATGAGAAAAACGACTTGGCATTTTGTGTGTGTCTAAGCCTAAATATAGGCTGCGTTCAATATGTGCTATTATAACCTGCATAATTATGTCTGTTCCAGTAATCTCTAAAACGATAGGCGTAAGCAATCAAAACTCTCTGCAGACATTTACATTGTATAATTAGATGATTAGGTTACAACACCATTTTTAAAAATCATTTGCAACGCGCGCAAGTTCACTCCGAAATGTAATTCCAAGAGAGTCAATCGCCAGGAGAAGAGGTAGTTAGAGAATAGAGACATCCATGTGTTTGAAAGCCATGGAGAAATAATGAGTTTTAAGGAAGAAAATGTATATACAGGGTGGGCCATGAAATGAAATCCCTACGGTTTTTTGCCCATATCTTGGCCAGAAGTAAGAATTTCGAAATGAAATTTTACAGGCTAAAAGACAATTCATAGTTACACATGGTGGTCAGATTCCATCAAAATATCTCTAACAGAACAAAAGATATACCACTTTTAGGGAAGTCACCCACCGTTTTTTGACAATTCAAAAACGCGACGCAACAAAAAGTTGCAAAAATCAATTTAATTATTCTGGCCAATATCTTGGTCAGAAGTAGGAATATCGAAATGAAATTTTACAAGCTTAAAGACAATTCATACATGTATCTACACATGATGGCCAGATTTCATCAAAATATTTTCAACAGAACAAAAGTTATACCACATTCGGTGAGGCCGCCACCGTTTTTTGACGATTCAGTAGGGTAACGCAACAAAAATTAACAAGTCTCATCTCAAATATTTGTTATCAAATAGCATTGATTTTGCCAGATGATCATTATTATTACTATTTTAAAAAGAAACGGGGTACCAGCGTAGCTGCACATCACTGAGAAGTCACTTAGCAAGATGACAATCAAATTGGTAAATAAGGAATCTGTCAGATTAATCAACAGCTCCATCAAGAACTTTGCAAAGAGACTCAAAAGAAGTTTTGGCACGGGTGGTGGGCACATTGAACCCAAGTTGTGAAGCACTACAAAGTTCATTTGACAGCAGTTATTTGAGATGAGACTTAATAAAATCGTGTTTTTGTTACTTTTTTTTGCGTTTCGTTTTTGAATCGTCAAAAAACGGTGGGTGACCTAACTAAAAGTGGTACAACTTTTGTTGTGTTTGAAATATTTTGATGAAATCTGGCCATGTGTAAATTTGAATTGCCTTTAAGCCTGCAAAATTTCATTTCGAAATTCTTACTTCTGGCCAAGATATTAGCAAAAAAACCTAATTTTTGCTGCGTTTCGTTTTTGAATCATCAAGAAACGAGGGGTGGCCTCACTAGAACTTTGTTCTGTTTGAAATATTTTGATGAAATCTGGCCATCATGTGTAAATATGAATTGTCCTTAAGCCTGTAAAATTTCATTTCGAAATTCTTACTTCTGGCCAAGATAAGGGCAAAAAACCGTAGGGTTTACTTTTGTATGTCCAACCCTGTATATGTTGAAATCCTAAAACACTCTTTTTTATCAGTAAACCTACTGAAATAATTGAGCAATTTTGCTAAAATGGCATCTTAAAGGATACCATTACAAAGTGAAAACTCACAAAAAATTATTATTGCAAGCATTGCCTATATTTATTAAAGTCTTAGGCCACTCTGAACTCTTATCAGCACTGAAAAGACAGCTATTTTGTTAAGATGACAGCTTAAAATTATACCATTGCAATGTGGAAATTGAAAAAGTTTCTGGTGGGGAAGGGGCATATAACCTCCCACACACCCTTTTTATCAGTAAGCTTAATGAAATAAGTCAGTTATTTTGCTAAAATGACATCTTAAAAGGCTACCATTACAATGTGAAAACTCAAAAAGAAGTTATTATTATAAGTTTAGTATTGTAAAGTGTATTTATTGAAGTCTTAGGGCACTCTCATCAGACTGAAAATTCCAGTATTTTGTTGAGATGACAACCTAAAATGGTACCATTGCAATTTGAAAATTCAAAAAAGTTTCGGATGAGGAGGGGATGTCCCTCCCCACACTCCTCCCCTCGGCGACCGTCCACCGGACTCTCGATTGTCTCCCTCCCCCCCGAAATCTGAATCCCCCCAGAGGACGGGGACTATATTAAGCACTGCACTGGATTCGAGTGTAATAACCGTCTTAATTTATCTGATAAAATGTCAGAAAAGACAAGATCAAGATTTAATGATAAAACACACGAAGAGCATAGCCTACATGTAAGAACGAAACTATTTTAGAATGATGTCGATTGTGTGAACAAATTTCAAACGTAAGAAAATGGATCAAGACAGCTGATCAGGCACTTCAGCACAGTTCATAGAGGCTAGTCCTGAGGCAATAATATTAAAATATGTAGACACGACCATTGAAATATACGGTAGGCCTACAAACGAAAACTATTCAAAACACAAATAAATTGTCCCTTTCATCAATATTTCATCAAAACTTCAGTAGTTTCCTCACAGTTCGTCTTCCAAATGAAAAACAGTAAAATGAGCCTGGTCCATACGAGGATCTTGATCAATCATAATCGTCTCATTCCTTTCGCTGTTGTGATGGAATTGAATGGAGATGAACACGGACTGAGGAAAATGAAGCTGGGGACATGTACAATTATCCATCACGTTAAATTCTGAATCGAAAATCCGGATTCCGTTTCTATCCGACACAGCCAACATGCGGCCATGACTGTCTACAATACCTGAATTTAGGCCTAGATTTCCCCAGAAGTCTAGGGGACACGCATATTGGCGTATCTTAGTGCCATTCATGTCGATCTCTGTTAATGTTGCTTCCCAGTTGTAGTCGTTCTTGTCCTCATTAACTTTATGTACGCCTCTCAAGACAAGGTTTCCATTTGGCTTGGGAATCATCTCATAGAGCACGGTTATATCCGACGGCACCCGTATAGTCTGCTGCAGGGAACCATTTGCATCAAAGATGCTTATGGCAGGGAATCGTATGCTTTGCTTCCGTAAAAGGATGAGACTGCCATTGGCTGCCACACAACATTTACATTCTGGCAGGTATATTTCTCTTATCACTTCTGATAGGGTCGACCATCGGGGGTGACTATCACCTGTAATCCGTAGTATTGAACAGTGGTATCGTATCTTTTTATTTACGATATACACGCAGTTTGACATGGTACTGGCAACAATGCTCTCCGGATGCAATCCTGGTAGCGGGATGCAATATTTCACCTCTGCCATATTGTTGCAGTCGTAGACGTTGATGTAGTCGCCTTCTCGTGGGCGTCGCTTACAGAGCAAGAACACTTCGTCTCTCAAAGCGGTTACGACTGACACGCTAAATGGGATCGTATGCTGTTGCAGAATTTCCAAACGAATCGTTCCCTGAGCTAACACAAGAAATAATCACTACACCGTTAGACAGATTTATCTGAATAACGACACAGAACTTCTCACTATAATAGTGTGCAGTTCTGCATAAACATGGGTAGCCTACCCGCAGAGATTTTTGCAGAGGGGCAAAAATGTTTACGGTAGTCACTGTTAAATTTTTTAGTAGCAAGAGCTTGAAAATTTGCAAACTAGATAATAAGAATACGGGTATTTTTCAAAGAGGCTTCTTATGCAAATTTCTCAGTTTAATTTTGTTTTTAATTTTGAATACGAATAGTTTCCTTAGAAATTTGTTAAAAATCAAAAAGTAGATGCCAAAAAGTAGTTTCCTAAATGTGCCCTATATAGCCTAGCTTAAGTCCATAGAATGAACGAATGAATAAATGAACGAAAAATAGGACTGGTGTCAGTCTTCAAGGGGCAAGTGCTCCTCTATAGCTGCTTCTAAAGCGCCACTCGAAAGCCAATCGCAGGTCACCAGCTTTTTCACATGTGCATTCATCAAGTCAGAAGCCTTTTGCAAAGTGGAGTCAGAAAGAGGTCCGAGTCTGGTAGCCTGAGGGTCAGTGTATATGTTAATGCGGGTGTCATTTAGGAAGGTGGAGGATTCGAGGATCAAATGAGTGTGGGTATCAATTCTTTTGAACAGATCTCTTTGTCAGTTTTGGGCGTAAATCCCGAGGCTCGATAACCAGAGTCCTTTATCCAAGTTTATCTACAGTTTGACCTCCATGGATTCTGTACTGGCAGCTTGCAAATTGGACAAAATGGCTTAGAGCAGACTCGGTTTATATAATTACAATCCCGGTGAAAAAGTAGATCTCCTTGTTGTAATTTCAGTGTACTTTGAAATTTTTTCAAATTTTTGCATTAGTATGTAATTTTTTGCAGTTGTGATTATTTGCCCTACAGGCTACAGCTTGATTCCACTCAAGTAGGATATATCTGATAGGCCTGCTGTTTGCATGGGCGCTCGCAGGAGGGTTGAAAGCCAATGGTCATTGTTACAGTTTTTAGAAAGAGCTTGAACATGCAAGGCAGAAAGTTATAAGAGCATGTTTCTTTCTAAAGAGATCTCTAAACGTAGATTTCTGACTTTCACTGTCTGTGTCATTCATATCATTGGTGCATTAATGCAAAGAAATTTGTTGAAATCCCAAAAGTAGTAGTTGAAAACATAGGTGTGAATTCTCCAGGGGGTGGGGCAAATGCCCCCTTGCCCCTATGTGCGGGCGCCCATGCTTACTATAGAATTATACGCATTGAAAAAGTGATTCTCAATTATTCTGGTTGGTTAAGGTTGGCCTACGCTTGAAATGAGGATAGGCTACTTTGCCGATTTAAAATGCGAACCAGTTTCTTCCAGAGCTCTGTCAAGTCGATTTCGAAAGACGACGGTTGAAAGGACATTGTTCCATTGCCAACAAACAGCTGAAAGTCTGTTTATCACAAGTTCAGCTTTTTCTTTCCACACGCTTCTCGCCAGCTTCAAGCTCTTCACTTCCATGACTACGACTTGAATGAGGATGCACTCAATCAGCTCGATCGGTAGATCTTGCAACTATAAGCAAAATAATATTAAGGCATATAATTATTTTCCTTAACTATAAGATGTTTTTGGGTCAACCGCCTTGTAATCTTACTAGGAAGCCTTTCTCTGCTACCGTTGGAGTCCTCTCCCCTCTTTAGACCGTCATGATCTTCTTGTACCACGATCTCGGACTGCCACAGCCCAACATCGCGCCTTTGCCTCTGTCTGCCCTTTACTGTGGAATGGCGTTCCTACTATTATTCGTGCCCACATTTTATCTGGAGTCTTTACTTTTTTCTGCCCGTTGTCTTAAGACTTTTATTTTTCTAGGAGTTTTTCCCACTGGGAGCGCCTCTGATTAGATTGTACTGCGAGAGGCGCTTTATAAATCCCAAAATAGAATAGAATAGAATAATTATCTGACATAATGTTTATAGTTTACAATCTACATAATTATTAGAATCACTCTCCTTGAAATTCAATAATTTTCAAAACAATTTTGATCGAATTACTTCAAAGATCGTATCAATCAATCAATCCAATCCATCAATCCAATCGATCGATCGATCGATCAATCAATCAATCAATCAGAAATTTATTTAGCGCACCTTCAAGTCTCACAGTAAATGGCCTGAAGTAATTGTCACAGCACTGCGCGATGAGCGCGCCGCATATAAAGTGTAGGCTACAATTATGCTAGGAAAAACAATCGGGAATCGCTTATATAAGACCGTAGGTGAGAAAGAGATGTGTAGCCTATGGCCTAAATGTAGTGTGACACCCATCCTGGTTGTTTTTGCATAATTATGACATAATTTATAGATAAATTGCTGTCCTTTAAAATAAAAAATTTCTAACGACCATTTTTAGCCGTTTCTGAACATTTTTTCCATGCACATTTTTTCATTGCACAAGCCCTTCGTCTCTTCCGTGGTTAACCGACTGCAGCTACATTTTTCGAATGATTAATTATCACTGCACAAGATTGCTTTTACAACTGCACAAATTCATTTACAGCTGCACATGTTGTGTCGAACTGCGCGTTAAAAAACCTGTTTAAGTTTTAACATTTGACTATTTTCAAGCAGTGGCGTAGACAAGGGGGTGTTTCGGGGTTAAACCCCCCCCATTTGCCTAGGGAAAAAGTTTTTAAAGCCTATTTATACACTTAAATAAGAAAAACAAAACAATTGCTTGTAGTAGCAATTGTTTTTTTTACTTTATTCCCTTTGTTACTTTATTCCCTTTTTATATTTTTACTGCAATACTGTTGGGTTGGTCACCGTTGGTGTCAGAAAGGGCATCCGGCCAGGCAGAAAAAACCAACCCCCAACCCCCATCATAAATTCCTGGCTACGTGCCTACGCCACTGTTTTCAAGTGCTTATCAACATTTGAAAGTAGAGACAAAGTCTTGTAAATGTCAGTTTATAGACCAAACTGTAATTATTTTTGCAATTCACAAAGTTTACATTTCTTGATAGAAGATTTGAGACTGATTAATTCTAATGCAATGATCAGCTTACCGTCGTGTCACTCATGAATGGCGTGAGTTTTGTACGTTTCGCATTGTCCTCATCTTGAGGGACGTCAGCTGCAAAGTAAGAAATGCAATGCAATTATACCCCTATACTAACACAGTTTACTCTAGTCCTAGGTTTTCTGGGGGGTTTCGGTTTACGAGGGAAGGGTGGACGGCAACCACTGAGCCAGTAGGAAATTTTTCTGACCACTTATTTTTTAATCTTCTGTTCAACTTTCCGATAAACTCACCAATTCAGATGGTGAATGTTGAATTTTTATAGGGGAATCTCACGTGTGTCATCTTTCTGGGGGAGGGGGGATTGGTACGTATTTATGCATGTTAGAAACACCTCTCGAATCCCCCCATGACAGAGACGTCTAGATTGAACACTGTGCCTAATCCTATTCCTAACCCTGACGGTCTAACCGACCCTCACGACGCCTAACCAGATCCTAACCGACCCTCACGACGCCTAACCAGATCCTAACCGACCCTCACGACGCCTAACCTGATCCTAACCGACCCTCACGACGCCTAACCTGATCCTAACCGACCCTCACGACGCCTAACCTGAGCTCTAACCGACCATGACGACGTATAATCTGATCATAACCAACACGTCGGTCTCCGATTCTATAGTTAGGCCTATATCATAATAATTTCCATAAACTAACTTACGCGCGTCACCATTATTTGTTTGCTCCTCTGCAGTATTGTTGCAGGATTCATCTGAAGTTCGTTTCTTCGACATGGCGATGAAGCGCCGGTCGAATGTCGGGACTTTAAAATTATTATTACTATACAACAACCGATTCAGAAAAGCAAATTAGCGAGACTTCTTGAAGCGTCCCGGATAGTACAATGCCTGACGAATAATGACGTCATAATTGTTACTGACGTCAAACAATGAGGGCGCGATGTCTGACACTTCGCATGCATTCACGATATTACGCCAAAAATGAAGAATATAACGATTTTTCATGTGTTTTATATGTAACTTAATTCATTACATGCATTTATATAGCGCCTCTTCAAGGGGGCTACTCAGAGGCGCTCTGATGATGTCGCATTGATGATGACGTCAACGTGCTAGAAAGTGATATCTTCTAAGAACAATGCTAATTAATTTCTTGGTTTCAGAACATTCATAAGCATACCTATATAGCCGACAGTGAACTCTGGGGCAATTGGGGCGCTTGCACCCCCCCCCCCCCAATGATGTTCTAATCAAAATTCAAAACGAAGATTTATAATGTGTAAATGATGTAACACAAATGAAATGTCTTTGAATTTCAATGTCAAGTGCTGTTCAATAAAGTCATGGGTATCGGATCAGGAGCAGAAGGAAAAATGCCCTTACCCAAATTTCTTCAGACATTTTTTCAGGCAAACAGACGCCAGGAAAAAAATAAACAAACTGTGTAAGCTAATTTGTATAACCTTGAATGGTCAGCTAATTGTTGAGCGTACAGGCAGGCCAGCTAGGCGGTTGAATGGCGGGAAAGTTGGCAGCTGTACAGGCGTACGCATGAGAGCAAGAGCGACAGGGACAGAGAGACGGACAGAGCGGCTGAAGGAGCGATGTACGCTAAGAATGAGATAGGCTTGTGTAATGCGTAGGAGTGCCAGTCGTGTGTAGAAGGCGTGTATAATGAGCGTAGTGAGAGAGAGTTTGATAAGATGGCGAAGTTGTCTTAACGTTGAGTTTGTTTTAATACAGTGATTATCGTTCGTTTATGTTTCCTTGCGATTGATTGGATTTTAAGAAGAAAGTCGAAAAGACAGAGAATTGTGTTTGTCTTCCGTAACAAGTTAAAGAACTGTAGATAGGCCTTCGTATAACTAGCCATTAGCTACCGAAGTTAAGTTAAGTTAGAATAGGCTCACAAACTGATAGTTCAATGATAATCAATTTCTTGGTTTCGGAACTTTAATAAGTATACCAATATACCGACAGTGAACTCTGGTAGTAATTGGGGCGCTGATGTACACATGATGTATACATGTACATGATGTACATGATGACACCTAACTTGGGGGTGGGGCAATGCATGGGCCGTCCCCACCACATCCATTGAGGGGACCGTCCCCCCGTCCCCCTAAGTCTCCGCCCATGGGTGGAGGCAAAGGGCAGATCCGCCACTGACTGGTCTGGAGCTGTCACATTGGCCGAAAAGACGTCAGCTTGCAGGTCAAGAGTCCAAATAAGCAGAGGAATCCAGTGAAACGACTCTTCGGATGTCCAGCCCGAATCCTTGATTGACTGTACGGCCTGCAGCCACTGGAGATAATTATTAAGAGTGCAGTTGACGATGATCTTGAGTCCGTCCAATGTCACCAGAACACGGTCGTCAAACAAGGGGAGCAAGCCGAGCAACGAAGAAGATAGTTCAGTTTCGAATAGCTGAATGATGACTGCCGTACGGTCAGGGCGTTCAGAAAAAGGGATCCCACAATAAGCAAAGTGCAGTCACTGCGACCTTACTGTAGCTCGAAAGGGGTAGTGTTAATTCCAATGTGGCACCCGACGAGAAAACTTCGCACTTGGCTAGGTTAAGGTGAAGGCCCAACAGTGGTCCCAATCCGCAGACTATGTCCCGGTAACTTACGTTGATCATGAGTGCATTAACATTTAGAGCTAGGGCTAACG
The DNA here is from genome assembly GCA_949752735.1 of Lumbricus terrestris. Classification (NCBI taxonomy): domain Eukaryota; kingdom Metazoa; phylum Annelida; class Clitellata; order Crassiclitellata; family Lumbricidae; genus Lumbricus; species Lumbricus terrestris. The sequence continues at coordinate 4,313,636 of OX457052.1, forward strand.
AGTTCAACCTCCGAAATATGCAGGGCTTTTAAAAAGAAATTTGTAGAAGTAGAACTACACAATTTTCGCGCGGCTTTGATTGGCGAAAATTTCTCATCGTTTCTGAAAGTTTCCCAAGAAATGTCGCAAGTCGGCAATGCAAAAAAATGATGACCTTTTTTAGTCGTTTGTTCCGAAATTTGTCCCAAGTTTGTGCCAGAGATATCGCAAGTCATCAACTTGAAAAATTGTTTTATTTAATCTTCCTGTTTATTTTTCACTGCACATGTCCTTCTTCTTCCGTGGTAAACCGGGCTGCAATTGCCTTTTTCTAATGATTGGCCTACCACTGCACATAACTGCTTTTGCAACTACACAAATGCATTTACAACTGCACATTTTGTGTAGAACTGCATGCTAAGAAAACCCTGGGAATAAGTAATAATTCCCGACTGTTTAAAAACAAATTCCTGTAGGCCTAGGTTACTTTACGATCAAATCCGAAATAGAAACACTCCCAATTTTTTGGCTGGCTGCGCTCCTAACATAGATAGGCCATCTTTATATTATATTATTTGATCTTTATATTATACTGATTTTGAATAAGAGAAAAAGTTGGAGAAGAAGATGGGAGGGGGCTGGCGAAAGAAACTCTGGCGGATATGATTGATGAAAGAGATGGTGTTGAAAAGCGACTGAGATGTTTGTCTGTTAGGGAATTCTTTACTGATCTGAGATTTTACGACGTCTCCTATTTCCTTCGTCTGTTTCGTAGTAACCTATCATCATCAGATCTGTCAAAATACAGGACAGAGCAGATGATGTACAGCACGTACGCTATTCATAAACACGGCTTACATGTACATGTATGTCGATACCACGATCTAGTATACGGTGCACTGCTCCGATGAACACAGAGCAGACTAAGATGGCTCCTCAACAGAGAGAGAGAGAGATAGAGAGAGAGAGAGAGAGAGAGAGACAGACAGACAGACAGACAGAGAGCAGAGAGAGAGAGACAGAGAGAGAGACAGAGAGAGACACAGACAGACAGACAGAGAGACAGACAGAGAGAGACAGAGAGAGACAGAGAGAGACAGAGAGAGACAGAGAGAGAGAGAGAGAGAGAGAGAGAGAGAGAGAGAGAGAGAGAGAGAGAGAGAGAGAGAGAGAGAGAGAGAGAGAGAGAGAGAGCGCGAACAGGGTAGGAACTTAGCTACTACTGGTAAATTGACGATGATGAAAAGATAGAGAAGAAGAAAGATGTTGATGATCAGGGCTGAATGAAGCTGCAGCGGATACAGAACTTGAAGGACGCAGCGGACAACTCGACTTGACCTGCATCCCAGGCAGTGGCGTAGCCAGGAATTTATTATGGGGGAGGGGGTTGGAGCCTTGGAGATTTTATGGCCTGGCCGGATGCCCTTCCTGACACCAACCCAACAGTATTTCAGTAAATAAAAAGGGAATAAAGTAACAAAGGGAATAAAGTAAGAAGAACAATTGAAGGGCTTGGAGCAATAACAAGGTATGTCGACATACCTATGTCTTGCGAAACAGTGTGCCACCGTGAGCAGAAGATGGTAATCTATCAACTCTGTAAATTTGGTACAGATCTGAATAGTTTTGAGCGCTGTTTTTCAAAAAACGTTATGTCAACATAACATGTTATTGCGCACTCGTCAGAGTTCGACCATAACTCTACTGCAATATCCCGGTAGGACGACATACATTGCCGTGTTTTCTTACAAACTTTGTATTGAAGTCGGTGCAACAATGAAGTTATTTGACATAATCTGTTATTGCTCCCACTTTCATTTGAATTGGATGCAATTTCTACAGTTATGTCATTAAAACTTCTTATTGCACTGTTTTTACATATCAAATATATCGACAGCACTACAGTTATGATGACTTACCATGTTATTGCACGATTCTCGAACTGTGTAATAGAGACAGTTCAGTGCAATAATAAGGTATGTTCACTTATTCCAGATGACATGTATGGTATTGCAGCTGCTAAAAAACGCTTTGTCGACATAACCTGTTATTGCACCAGAAATGATACGGATGACTGAGTGTTCGTGTTGCAATAACCCGATATGATGCAAAATGTATAAAAAATAATAATAATTTCATCTTTCGCATTGAAACATTTACAAATTTCGTTAAAGACAATTTTAAGGTACATATTGCTTAAAACAGTTTGTCGATATGTGATCAAATGACTTAGATACGGCTGTTTGAAGTGGCAAATCTTTGAAGTCGATTTCCCAACATTAATGATTTTCGACATACCTTGTTATTGCTCCAAGCCCTTCAATTGTTAACTACAAGCATTTTTTTGTTTTTTCTTATTTAAGTGGATAAATAACATTTAAAAAACCTTTTTCCTAGGCCAATGGGGGGGGGGTTTAATCCTTGAAACCCCCCTTGGCTACGCTACTGATTCCAGGACTTTGACTGGCACCGGAACGACCAAAGCAATTCGGCTATACATGTCGTCTGACCTCATTCAGTGTAGCGTAGGTGAATATTATTATAGGCCTAAGCCAATCCGCTAGTGTTAGACATGACTTATGTGGGCGCTGAGAAATTCTAAGTTCTAACAGATAATATTATACATTACATTCGCTTTGAAACTCTCTCTGAAGAGGTCAACTGTGGCGAGGTAAACTCCAAAAGAGATTGACTCTGCAGAAGAGGTCAACTTTGAAAATGCAAACTCTGAAGAGGTCAACTTCAAAGAGGTCAACATAGGTCAACAGTGAAGTGGTAAATTCAGAAGGACAACCGAAGACCCGCGGCATCTGAGGCAGTCTGTTATTTGCCGCGGTTTAACGTATACTTGATCGCTGATGAAAGACTCGTTGGCTGTTGCAATTGCTTTCGGCTGCAGTTGTAAAAATGTCAAGTCGGTCAGATAATTAATCAGCAGAAGGATGTTGGATTCTACGCGTTGCAATCTTTATATAGGTCCTTTCAGAATATTACAAACTAAATGTGACGGTGCCTTCTAAAGGAGCTGCTCCTGTTTATTTGCAAGAGCTCTGTCATTTCACCCTGGGTGTACAGAGCTTTATGTTCTGGGTGCACAGAGCTCTATGTTCTGGGTGCACAGAGCTCTATGTTCTGGGCGTACAGGGTCCTACATTCTGAAGGTACAGAGCTCTGCGTCTTGGGTGTACATAGTTCTACGTTCTGGGCGTACAGGGTCCTACTGTTCTCCTACATTCTGAAGGTACAGAGCTCTGCGTCTTGGGTGTACATAGTTCTACGTTCTGGGCGTACAGGGTCCTACATTCTGAAGGTACAGAGCTCTGCGTCTTGGGTGTACATAGTTCTACGTTCATGGCTTACATAACTCTAAGTTCTGGGTGTACAGAGCTCTACGTTATGGGTGTACAGAGTTCTACGTTCTGGATGTACAGAGCTCTACGTTCTGCGTATACAGAACTTACGTTCTGGCTGTATAGAGTTCTACGTTCTGGGTGTACATAACTCTACGTTCTGGGTATACAGAGCTCTACGTTCCTCCACTCAACTCGTCATTCCCCGGGCACAAACTGCTCTTGGACAGCACCGCGCTCTCTCTGTCATTGCCTCATGGTATAGAATGTGCTTCCACCATCTATGCGCATTAGCTAGAATTTGTCCAGATGCGTTTTATCGCAGCCGTAAAACAGTTCTTTTCAGCCGAAGTTGCGTCGGGAGCGCTCCTGAGTAGTAACCTTGAATTGGCGCTATATAAATCTCCACGATGAATGAATATGCGTATCAATTCGAACTGCCACAATAATTCGTCCGAAGGTCTCTGATGAGGTCAGCGATGAAAACGAAACGATAAACAATATTATTTTTATTGTACTCTGTGTTCGTATAAAGATCTTCGCAATCTTCGTTTTATTTCTCAAACTGACACAGTGCTATATTATGATCAAAATGAATGATGAACGGATGATCACAAGTTATTACAGGTGTAGAATTTAAATGTCGGCAGCTATGCAGGGCGTCTATCACGTCCTGCGGTTCAATTTACGAAAGCCATCTGCTGAATGGAAGGCTGAGTGAATATTTCTTCAATGGACAATCTCCTATATTAGACTTTAGACATTTTTTTATTTATCCCATTACAATCATACATGCATGTAACTGAGTATAAACCAGAATTGCGCCATTTCACATAAAGGGTAGGCAGAATAACAACGTGGGGAGCAATAGGCACACCAAAAGGGACAAGTCTCGCTGAGTAGGGGCCTAATTAGGCCTACCATTGAGAAGTGCAATAAGACAATGAACAGTGAGTAGTAAATCCGTAGGGAACATTAGAATGCATCATATTTACTTAACTATGAAACAATGAAACAAAAAGACAATTTTAAGGTGGGCCTACAGAAGCAAACACAACAGGAAAAAAGCATATAGAAAAGATCACAAAATGTATCAATTTATAGGGCCTGCATAGGAGATTGTCTCCTACAAACATATATGGTGCAGTCAAGGTTATACTGTAGGTATAGCCTACATCACCATCAGTGTTTATTTTTGTCCCTCTGCTTTTGGGGATATTTGGGTTTCTGGGGGCGGGGGGAAATAGCCGTTTTGGGTGAACGGCGGCCAGCTCAGTCAAACACCGACGGCATCTTTTGACGGGAAATTTTCTGACGACCCTTTTTAGTAGCCTACCGTACTTTAATGCATCGTCGTCTGATATATTTCTACCGACGGGAGAACTTCACATGTACCGGTACAAAACCTGTCGAATTTTCTGGGGAAGATGAATGGTGCATACACACTTTATACTTTTTCGGGAGGGAACACCATTCAATTTTTTCTGAGGGATTCCCATTCTTGGGGTACTTCCCCCCCCCAGAGACGTCCAGATTAAAAACTGGACCACCTCCATATGGCGACGAAACAATGGAATACGAAATTCACCAGATTTGCATTTACTACGGAACAACAGCGAGCCTAGGTGACCTCTGGGAAGCAGTGATTGCCACAAGGAATTGCCACGTCGAAGGAACATCCCTTCTCACGAGGCAACCCCCAAGATGATAAAGGAAGGAGAGGAGACGAAGGAATCGGAGCGATGATGATTTTGATTGCGATTAAATTAGCCGTGAAATGACGAAATCCGTTGCTCGACGAAAGCAGGAAGAAGACGATGATTGGTCGGTCGGATGGGTCGGTGTACAGTGCATTACGAACAGGACAACACGATCTGTTTCAGATAACCAGCTAATGTCATTGAGAATAATTGCCAGCACACAGAAGGCGACAGGCAGACAGACAGACAGACAGACAGAAAGACAGGCAGACAGAAAGACAGACAGACAGAGAGATAGACAGACAGACAAACACACAGACAGAAAGACAGACAGAACGACAGAGAGAAAGACAGACAGCCAAACAGGCAGAAAGACAGACAGAAAGAAGACAGACAGACAGAAAGACAAACAATCGTAATCGTAATCGTAATCTCCAAATTTACTAAAGCGTTACTCGAAAGCCAAGCGCGGGGAACCAGTTTATTCGCGAGCGCTGCATACAAACAGAAAGACGGAAAGAAAGACAGACAGAAAGACATTAAAAATAAGGCAGACAGACAGACAGACAGAAAGACAGACAGGCAGAAAGAAAAAGAAATGGACAGACAAACAGACAAAGACAGAGAGGCAGGTAGGTAGAAAGATGGACAGACAGACAGATAGACAGACAGACAATCGATGTATTCGAACTGAAGATAGTTAATTGGACAGCGTAAATGCTACTAATTAATACTCATGTATAGACTGAAAATAGATCTGAAGAAACAACCACACTGCAACTGCAGGCAAAGAGAGCCGATCAAATACCTCACCGTATAGGCCTACCTCAGTACAAATCGATAAAACTAATTGATAATAAAAGATTACAATATTATGTCAGTAGTGATCAAACTCGTAACATAATAAGATCCAGAGACAAATTATTTAGCCAAGCTGTGGTTGATTTTCAGATCACTAAGGTTTTAGTCACATATCGATGAATAATAATTGTAGGTCTATGCGTATTGCGTAGGTCTATTAAAATTTTTGTAGTAACGTAGACCTATGTTTTATATCTTTCATGAATCGAATGAGCGAACAGATTAATGAAGGTAGGGTCTACAATTAGGGCGTGGTGGTGTAGTGGTGGTGTAGTGGTGTTGTAGTGGTGTTGTAGTGGTGGTGTAGTGGTGGTGTAGTGGTGGATTCAGGGCTGAAAGTGAGCCGGGTCTGTCCGGGTCTCAAACCGGCATTAATTTTTTGGCACTTGAATAAACACTTAAGTCAAGCACACTCTGGGCCAAAGAGACCCAGCAATTTTTTCAAACCACTTTCAGCCCTGGTGGTGGTGTAGTGGTGGTGTAGTGGTAGTGCAGTGGTCGTGTAGTGTTGGTGTAGTGGTGGTGTAGTGGTGGTGTAGTTGTGGTGTAGCGGTGGTGTAGTGGTGGTGTAGTGGTGGTGGTTTGGTGGTGCAGTGATGGTGCAGTGGTGGTGTAGTGGTGGTGGTGTAGTGGTGGTGTAGTGGCGAGATCGGTGCCTCGCAATGCGCCCATCACGTCACGTCCTGTTGCTTGTTAATTTTTAACCAACCATCGTCATCTGCCGATTGGAAGGTTGAGTGGATCATTGGAAGGATATTATCGGGAAGCGATCCCGCGTCCGTGTGCTAGTAGTGTGGGTGTTAACCTGTTATGCATACTTTGGTTGCAAAATAAAAATATTTGATTGATTGATTGATTGATTGATTGATTGAGTGTGCTAACTAGGCCTACCACCCTAAACCCTAGTTGAATAAATGCTCTTAAGTGCTGTAATACGCCGAGCAAATTTCTGTCCAGGGCAATGGCCTCTGTTGTCATAGACCCTGGTCAAATCGGATCCATCCATCAAGCGCTGACTCCACATTCCACAACTCCGTTATGCACTGAAGACGTTTGAAGTGGTGGTGTTGACGAGTATTTCCGCTAGATTTTTTACGCAACGCTAATGCCAATATTTCTGAAGTTCGTTTTCGTGCGAATCGATAGTCGTTGCTATGTCATGTCACGTCATTGTCATGTCATTGTCGTGTCGTTGTCATGTCATGTCATTGTCATGTCATTGTCATTCGCTGGATTTCTCCGTCGGTTTAGTTCGACCAAAGCTAATCTCCTGCTGCTGCTGCTGCTGCTGCTGCTGTGCATCGGGGATAATGACGTATCCACTGCACGCTGCAGAACAATGCAGATTGATGTGAGAATCTATGCACAAGAGAATCTGAGGCACAGCTGCTGACATGAAGGAGGCATGGATGCACACCAGCATATAATATTATGAGTCTGGTGACATTATGAAAAAATAAAAAGATTTATCATAATAATAACAATGGTCACATCATTACTAATCTTATTTTATGTAGACCTATAGCTTTTGAACTTTAGTTGCATCTCAAGCAATAAAATTCGACAGAGGTTTACACAAGCAGACCAATAAACTGGAAGCTAAACGGAACAGTTTATCCGTCGAATGACTGCAAAAATGCCAAATAATGTTTTAAAGTTAGACAATAACGTCATCAAAGAAGACCTAGCTGCATATACATATGTATGTATATACTTCGATGTGTAATTTTAATCTAACTGCGTTCATATGCCAACAAATGGGACGAGAGGAGAGCAAGCAAATTTGCCTATAGGCCTACTTCCAGACTCAAAGCGATGAGGTTGATAATTAAGTAGCTTTCAGATTCCTTTGAAAATTGAAATATCTCACTTTTCAAGCCCGTATTATACTCGTATAGTTTCTCAGGTTATCAGCGATCGCATCAAGTTGTGTTTTATGAGACCCAGGTCTCTTTCCCTTTAAATTAGACGCACGACCCCAAACAGACGACCTGAGAGAAAGTCACGTACAGTAACCATCAAGCAGCTGTTGCAATGCTGGTGGTGGCAATAATAATTGCTGTGGCAACAAAGAGTGCAACTTATTTCTTCCGAGTTCATAATAGAATAATAAGACATGGTCAAGCGGTAGTAGGCCTAAGTGTCAGCGCCAAATGATCCTACATGTAATTGCTGCTGATGGTCTGCCAGTTCCGCATCCTTATTATCACCATGTGAAATCTCACAGCCCCGCCGCCTGCCTCTATTGTTTATCTAGCGCCAGAGTATATTGAAAGTTGAGAAGAAATTTCTTGGATCTTTCAAGAGCAGCGTGATGGCAGAAGATTGAGCCGAAACAATACAAACAGAGAGAGTGACACACAGAGACAGTGACACACAGAGAGAGGGACACACAGAGAGAGACAGACAGAGGGAGATAGAGAGAGACAGAGACACAGAGAGAGAGAGAGACAGAGAGAGTGACACAGAGAGAGACAGAGAGAGACAGAGAGACAGAGAGAGTGCAAGAGAGACAGAGACAGAGAGATAGAGGGAAATACAGAGAGAGACAGAGACAGACAGAGAGAGGAGAGAGAGGGTAAAACAGACAGAGCCAGAGACAGAGCCGGAGACAGAGGTAGATATAGATAGAAAGAGGGATATGACGAGAGTGCAGTGTGAGCATCATATCCATCTATCCGGATAATCCGGACATGCGCATATCCATCTTAAAACATCCACCAATGAAATCATCAATCAATCAAAGAATTATTCATCCATCAACCAATCCACCAATTCATCCATCCAAGCATGCACTCATTCATTCATTCATTCATTCATTCATTCATTCATTCATTCATTCATTCATTCATTCATTCATTCGTTCATTCGTTCGTTCGCTCGTTCATTCATTCATTCATTCATTCATTCATTCATTCATTCATTCATTCATTCATACTTTCTTTCATTCATTCATTCATTCATACTTTCTTTCATTCATTCATTCATTCGTTCGTTCGTTCGCTCGTTCATTCATTCATTCATTCATTCATTCATTCATACTTTCATTCATTCATTCATTCATTCATTCATTCATTCATTCATTCATTCATTCTTTCTTTCTTTCAATCATCCATTCATTCATTCATTCATTCAATCAATACGCACACCCATCCATACACCCACCCACAAACTCTCTTCCACCTGTCCATCCATACATCCATAAAACATCAGTCCTCCATTTATGCATCCATCCATCCATCCATCCATCTATCGATCCATCAACCTCTGTTAATGACAGTGAATTCCTTCCATTCTTCTGTTTCAGATGAAGCCAATCTCCCAGATGACCTCCTTAGTCCCAGATGACCCTTCGGTCCATGTCTGTTCTGTCCTCCTTTCGTCCATCATCATCCTCAGCTGATGTCGTCACAGATGTCTTTCGCCCTGACGTCCTCTAGCGGTGATTGCCAGTCGACGCAGAAGGTCGTCTATTTTCGACTACCACCTAGGCCTACATACTCAGACTTCATCCCAACCTCACAACCATTGTTCATTCCATCCATTGTTTCATTCCATCCTCCTTTGTTCCCTTTCCCTTATCCATTCCTGGTTTTCTCTTTCCCACTTTCCAACCAAACACTAACTTTTTTCTAATATTTTTAACTGCCCAGAAGTGCATGGAAAGCCCTTCTCGGCAGTTAAAAATGGTAAACAAAGGCCATCGTCAATCTGATTTGGATTAATTTACCATGGAGCATGGGAGGGGCAAAAAAGGGGTTATATAGTCTTAAAAATTTCTTAATAAAAGAAGCCATGAATTTCAAAACACCAGTTTATCGTTGGGTACTGGTTGATATAAAAAAATTATAGGCTAGGTTCCATACAGACCATGGTGTAAGAGACCAGGAGGCTCTAAAAATTAAAAATTCAGGACATTATCGCAACGCGAGAGACAGAGAGAAATAGAGAGACAGAGAGATATCAGTGACACAGAGAGAGAGAGAGAGAGAGTGACACATGCACACATACAGAGATAGACAGACGGAGAGACAGAGAGAGAGTGATAGAGAGACAGAAACAGATAGACAGAGAGACAGAGAGTGAGAGAGAGACAGAGACAGAGAGAGACATACAGACAGAGAGAGGGTCATACAGACAGAGACAGAGACAGACAGACAGAGACAGAGATAGACAGACAGACAGAGACAGATACAGAGCAGTTGAACTTGATCCGACAGTCTATTATTACACTGGTGATTCTGCGTATTCTGGTCCCGAACTATAAAGATTGTTGTTTATTATACCACATTTTACTCCCCCCATACTTAATGAAGGCTATTGATCACCTCGCAGATTAGCAGCTGCACTTTGGAGAATGTCCAACCCCCCACGACCATCGGGGGAAAATATTTCATCAATCGGGTGGGAGGGAGGGCGTTGTTTTCCGGTCAACAATCGCCAATCCGCTTGCTTTTCCCACCAACATCACGTGACTATTGGGCCGTCCAATCACAATTAGTATCTAGCGACGGGAGAGTCATCTGGCGAGCGAAAGCAGAAGAGAATTGCTGAGTAAGCGGCACCCTTTGGACGGTAATTTTTCCGACGACTTTTGTAGTCCTTCTGGACAAGATTTCGCGTAAATTCTATACTTCGATCGCAATTAATCTGATGACTTTTTCTTTAGTAGGCTACATCAATGATGTCAATATCAATATCAATATCCCTAGGCACAGTGCCCGTAGGAGTCCAACGCCACTCTCTGTCCGAGTCTGTCTCGCGTCATATTGCCCAGCTTCAACTCAATCAACTGGTCCGGTCAGCAGGTCTGCTCCACACCATTAACATCTTGAAGCAGCTAATTTTCTACTCAAGGACCACCTTGTCTGATTGAAGAGAATATTGGGAGAGAGGCATGAAGGACAACCTGGGTCAATGCTCGTATGTGTCCCATGCTCTCTCCTCCGACTCTCTCCACCGGTCTGTCCTGACCGACCTGTGCATGTCTGCTCCACAACATGACATCTTGGAGCATCTGGGTAGCTATGTCACTGGTGTCATGGTTTTTGCGGATTTCAATCGTCTTGGTCTTTTACTGCCAGCGTATCGCCACCCATCTGGCAAACCTTCCTCACTTTGTCCGGGCTTAGGACCGGCACAGGGAAGTTGTTGGTTCCCTGTGGCGGAGGATGGATGCAGTTTAACGTCGTGCCCACGAAGAATCAATGATGTACTGTCGAATTATTCTTTTTTTCTGACGGACACAACTTTTATATTATAGGCAATAGGCCTAGGGCCTATCATACAGAGCCATCGAATTTTTCTGGGGTGGAGAAAATGCTGCGTGTATAATTTTTTTGGGGAGGGGGTTATCGGGGGAATGGAACATACAGGACCTATACACGTGCAAAACACCTCTCAAATTTTTCTGGGGAAATGTCATCCATGTGAAACTTCCCCAGAGACGTCTAGATTAAACAATGCATGGGCTGTATGCGGTGTGCATTCCATTTTTGCGCTTAACTCTGATCGCCATTATCAACAATATCCCAAACTACTCAAACCTGGATATTTCAGTAAATTTGGAATTCACCAAGTTTTGATCTCACAAGAACTTCGGCATGCAACTTGAATTTAAACTTGCAAGGACCTCTTGTCTTAGACTGAATGTAGCCTGCTTGCAACTCTTATTGGAGTTGTAGGCCTACTTTTAGGCTTATCGCCTAATTGCTGCTTTAAAAAATTGAATGCAACGGTGATCTCTTTTTTAAGGCGGAAAAAGTTCAACTACAGTAGTTTACCTAAGTATTTTTAAAATTCAGATGGTGACTTATTTTTAAAAAATCAGTTACCAACTCTTAAACTTGGTTAATTTTTTTCATTCTAGCCGAGAAAAAGTTCTTGTTTAACTGAGCAAAGTGCCAAAGTCAGTTTGTTGCCCATCACTGCCTCACACTTTAACAATAATTGACATAGGACTACCGGTCATCGGGACCCTGAAATCTTTAGTCTGCTCGCTCTGTCCTAACTCCAAACAGCCCGGGATCATATACTTTTTGTATAGGTCTACGCATCCATCCAGCAACAGCCAGAAAGGCCCCTACGCATCTAATGGTACTTCCCTTCGCATCCCAGTCTTATCTAGAGGCCTACCATAGGTCCAATTTATTAATTGTTCCTGTGTATACGCGACACTGTAGGCCTGCGTGTCATATCAATGATGATCAGTGTCTGCCACATACTTTCTCAAGGATTTGGACTGGCACTGCCAAACTTCAGCAGCCAAAGTGTGAGCAGCTGTGTGTACCTTAAGTCCCTAGGCCCATAGGCCTTTATAATTTACTAGATGTGGTACCTGCAGGCGTTGCCCGGGAAATTTAGGGTTTTCAACACTACTCCTCTGGGGTACCCAGCGTTGAACGCCAAATTTCGGGTTTTCGCCAACCCTTCACCTCACCCGCTTCCCCAAAAAGCCAAACATGACCCGGCCCGCTGACTGTGGCAGTGTGGCCTAATACAATTTATTAATGGAGGTTGTCTGTTCTGTTAGTATAATTAGGCCTAATTCTTTGATCTGCGTTATTGTGACTAGGCCTATTATTGTTTCAACTGCATAACCCTTCGTTGTAGCCGGTTTCGGTCTGTCAACCGGATTGTTACGGAAATTATTATTGTGCGACAATGACGTCTTACGGACTGTCGACTCTACTAATGCGGCACATGGCTAATTGAATCCGATTGAAACGCTAATATTTCGGGTTTTAGATTGAATTGAGTGCTGAAAATAGCCGCGTTGACCTTAAAGTTTGGGTAAGAATCAATTGCAAAAATTTTGGTAAACCGACACTCTGTCATTTCCGAGCCTATTCTGGGACGAAGAGTCAAAATTATTCTGGCCGGAAGGGAAGTTCGTATTATTGAGCGTCCTAATTAAGAGCTCATGGACTGCCACCAAGGGCGGATACAGGAATTTTCGACGGGGGGCCAAAATTTTTGGTATTGTGAGACAGTAGAAAAATTTTTTAGTCATCGACCAAATTTTCCGGGAAAAGATACCAACTTATCCGCCAAAAAAGTTGATGACCTTTTTTTTTTTTTAGTCATCGACCAATTTTTCGGGAAAAAGATACCAACTTATCCGCCAAAACAGTTGATGACCTTTTTTTTTTTTTTTTTAGTCATCAACCAATTTTCCGGGAAAAGGAGATGCCATTTCCGAACGGGGGGGCCACGTCCCGTACGATTTTCTAATAGGGGGGCCAGATGTCCTGTTTTTCTCTCCCACTACATGTTTTTGAAACCAAATGGGGGGCCACGTTCCATGCAATTTTTAAATGGGGGGCCATGGCCGGATTGGCCCCCCCCCTGGATCCGCCTCTGACTGCCACCAAACTGCTCTATTTACAATAATGAAAAGAACAGAGAAAACAGGAATCCAGAGGAACGGATGATAAAACATTGACATGGAGGGAGTGCACGTGGTGTTGTTTGGATTTGAGACATGAACCATGAGAGCAAGCAATATAATCATAATAGAAGACTGGAGGTCTTCGAAATGTGGACGTGGGGAACAATGAAGAAAATCAACTGAATGGAACAAAAGCATAGGGCTTGTAAATATAAATAACAATTGAATAATCTAGTCGTTCATTCCTTCTGTCACGTATTGTAGACCTATATCTACTAGTATAAGAAGTTTTCCATATAAACAATTACACGCGTACCAAAGGAAAGTATCCCTTGGCTATATACATAGTGTATACTCATAAGGAAACACAGTATAGTTGCATATACATGCGCCTCCATGGTAGACCAGTGGCTGACAGAAGACTGAGAGGAGGGCCCGCAAGGTTACCACAGCACCCGGGCCCGCACTAGCCTTAATGCGGCCCTGGGGTAGCCCCTTCACATCTTCGGGCATTGTGTAACCTGGTCTCCATTTTACCTGGCCGCTCAGCCCTTCGCTCGGCTACCAATGGCCTACTTGTTGTCCCTCGCATGCGTGGAGCTACGGCCCAATCTAGAAGCTTTGCTTTTGTTGGTCCTTCTTATTGGAGCCGCCTTCCCCACAAGACACGTCTTGAGGTCCTTGGCCTTTCTCTTCCCTTGTTTCGTAAACGCTTGAAGACTATTCTATTTGATGGTGCACTAGCTGGGGTCGGGACTCTCGGGAGCGCTACTGAATCTGTGAGCGGCGCTTTATAAAATTAATGTTCAATTACAATTTCGGAATTATAATAATAATTATAAGGTGCCTCTCTATGTTTATAACCATAGAGGTGTATTATATAATAAATATATCACTAGAGGGAGTATCACGTCTCTATATTGAAGTCGACGTCTAAAGTCACGCCAACCAATCACATCATAATTATCTGTCTAAAGTTATGCCGACCAATCATAGGCGATTTCTCATACCGACCAATCACAGACGAGTTCTCGTACCGACCAATCACAGTCGTACAGCATCGATGTGGGGAGAAATAAATAAAGTAATATCAGCATTTTTATAATAAGACGAACTTTTCGATGTTTACTTGTCAATATGTCAAGAAACTGCAAAATTAACAAACAAGCATCGACATGTTCGTTTTATTATAAAAATGCTGATGTCGTTTTATTTATTTTTCAAATTGATGCTGTAAGACTGTGTGATTGGTCTGTATAAGAACTCGCCTATGATTGGTCGGAACGATACGACCGTTGTAGGCTAAATTTTTGACTTCAAATCTTATTGCAGGGCAGATACGTCATACTCTCTCTAGCGTGTATATTATATATATCATGCATCTCAATGTTTATAACCTTGTGCGCAGGTGTCGCTACATTTCGATTCTCCGACCGGATGAACAATTGTTTTCTTTACTTTCCATTCATTTATAACTATAGGCCTAGATTGAATTGTTTCAGTCCGCTAAATACAAACAATAAATTTAGTACAGGACGCCTAAGAATAGTTATAAAAAATACATTAATTATACTTTTATACGAGAATTAGCTTATCTAGGAAAGATGAATTTGAGCGATTTGACAATGTGCTCCATTTGTACAGAGACGCTCTATGGCCCACGAGTTTTAAATTGTGGACACACGTATTGTGCGGGATGTATTGACAGATTGCAGGAAATAACCACCCATGCAGTGGTTTTAAGATGTCCTCTTTGCAGAACCTTCAGCACTGCTCCCATCGCAAACATCACTCATGGAATTCCCCTTTGGCCCCGTAACTTGGCCGTTGAAGCTCTGCTCGAGGCAGCAGAAAACCAGAGACTGCACGCAGCGGAGGAACAGATACACGAGGCGGCGGAACAACAGACGGCTGAAGAACAAAGACTTGAGACACCGGAAGAACAGCGACTCGACACGGCGGAGGAACAGACACTGGAAGAACAGCGACTCGACACGGCGGAGGAACAGACACTGGAAGAACAGCGACTCGACACGGCGGAGGAACAGACACTGGAAGAACAGCGACTCGAAACGGCGGAGGAACAGACACCGGAAGAACAGCGACTCGCCGCGGCGGATGAACAAATACATGTTTCTTACAGCGAACTAGGTAAATGCTAATGCTTACCTAGTATGGTGCATCTTCTTGCTATTCCTGTAGGTCATCTCTTTCAGAAGTTTAGGAAGTAATTGGAGGTCATTCGTTAAATTATGTGCAGGAGTAATTTATTCCCGCTCAATGGCAAGAAAGCAAGATCACACCATATGGTTAAGATTGCCAACCCAAGATCAAAAATTGATTATCGCCTAGATATTGGGCAAAATTTTGGGGAAAAATTTTGGTTCAAGATTATTACTAGTACCCTGTAATCACTAACCCTTCTGAGAATAGTATGCCCATTTGCCTGCAGGTCTTCAGGTTCTACTTCTGCGGTGCTCGTAGCTTTGACACATCATTTATTCGAAACTGCATTCATGAGCTATATGTACGTTTAATCGCACTTGATTTTTCTAAAGTCTTCGACATGGCTAGCCTAGACAAACTAACTAACCTTGCTGTGCAGCTTTCCTCATGTCCAGTTCCAGACTTTGTTTATGATTGAGTAATAATAGCATTACTATAGCATTGCATTACTATTACCGCCCTGACTACTGCGCCTCCATCTTTGCTGGTCTCCTGCAGGTTCATATTCAGAGGTTGGAGAGTGTCCACCGGGCTGCCACACGACTTATTGGGGGTTCACCAAGTGCGACCGTGTATCCCTATATATGCGTGAGGTCTTGCATTGGCTTCCTTTCCCGCAGTGCATCTCATTTAGGATTGCATCTTTGATGTGGCGATGCTTATCAGGCTGGGCAGTGAGCACCTTCTTATCTGCACGAGCTTTGCCTCCCCTTTCCACTTGCATAGGCCACCACACATTGTGCTCTGCTGTCCATGGTGACTTAATGGTTCCTTTCACTCGCTCTGCAACAATGCAGAGGCGTTCGGTCTCTGTGGTTGGTCCAACAACCTAGAATGGACTTCCCTTGACTAGATTCGACACCTCACAAGCTGAACATTCTCAATTTCATAAACTGTTGAAGACTTTTTTTGCTTGATCTCGGCCGGGAGCGCCTTTGAGTAGGTACCTTAAAGAGATGCTGTATAAGTTTTGATTGATTGATCGAGTGCGTTGTACCAAGTTCTATGGAATTATCTCTTTTTACAAATGTTTCAATGCTGTTTTGTACAGTCAGTCAATCAGATATATCTATATAGCGCCCCTTCAAGATCTCTGCTGAGAGGCGCTCCCCTCCAGGAGTCTGTGCTTGGCCCCTCTAATTTTGTTCTAATAATTGCTGGTCTCCATAAGAGGAACTGACTATTTAAGTATGCTCTAGCTATTTGCCACTGTTTTGACTAACTCTAGGCATGTCCTCTATGATTTACTCACCCCAGTTCATGAATCACATATTTACTATTTGCGTCCACATTCAAGCAACCTTGAAATTCCACGTTCTGACCATAGATGTAAAAAAACAATGAAAATGGAATAAAAACCGGGAAAAAACGTCGTTTTATTCGAAAAAATAAAAAACTACAACCGGGATTTTTTCTTATAACTTTGTTCTAATAAGAAATTGATAAAAATTAAAGGTATTGAAATCCTTTCAAATGACTAGATTGCTGTATATTTATTAACTTTTGTTTTACAAATGTTCCTTTTCATGTATATTACTCTACTTTATTATTTCTTCTAAGTGTTTCATTGCATTATTTGTCATCAATTGTCCCATTGTGCATTGGCAAATGGAATTATGAAGGCTATACTTACATCTTTGGAAAAATATTAGTGAGTCCAGAAGCATCTAGGCGAAATTCTGCTTTGTGGTGGTCTGCTGGTAAGATCACAGCAGAAGCACATGTGGTGTGAACAGCTGTAAAATGGCACTCCTCTTGAAATGCCCTTGCCCCATTATAAACAAACTTGTTTCCACCATTGCTTCGCTTATGTTTAAAAGCATTATGCTTCACCTGGGTTTGGAGTATTGACTTAATAGCATGGATTCAATCAGTCAAGTGAGTAGCCAACTTACATTTTCAATACCTAATCAAAAGATATTCTGGCATACTGTTTTTAAACAGTTATCATGTTATATGCTTTATATAAAACACTTTCTAGCCAATGTCTGACGTAAATAATTTTATAAAGTAAGACACATTAAAAGAACGATTTTATCCTATTTATTGATATTTATAGGCCTCACTGTAAAGTCACCATTTGACAATGTTCTTTGTCTTCTTTTAGCATGGAAGATTCTGACAGCCGTTGTTCTGTTCATCGTTTTTTGTGAAATGGTCTACTCATCATATAGTAAGAGCTTCTTTTTAAATGCAACTAATATCATAGTAGCACTTGGTTGAGGATTTTTGTCATGTAGTTGTGTACAGAACAAATCGACCATCAAGCAAAACCATTTGTCAGATTCAAGTTAAGTACTGTTACTTACCTTCTTATTACTTAGTCCTTCCTATGCAAATCTGCACATCTTCTTTTGGTTTATCGAATTGTCCAGTTTCATGTAGCATGTGTTTAATTTATTGTGGAGTGACTATGAGCTTAAAGGTTGTTGAACATAGTGCATACTATTTACAAGAAATAAAATGATAGTTGCGTTACGTAAGCAACCCAGATTTGGTAGGCCTGCTGTGACGCGTGCGGTACTTCGAATGTTATATAGATCCTAGGGCATTTTCAGCCAATTTTTTATATTTTGTGATGGCGAAAGTAAAAGCCAATATAAACTTCGCTGTCGGCAAAGGACACAAGTTTATTTTGGACGTCTTAAACATGTTTTGACTGGTAAAATGTGGTTGAATGCAACAAGATTTGAGTCACGACCAACGTCATCTTAGGGAATAGAGACTTATGCTTGTGCCGGAATGAGAGTGGCCTTATTCACAGAATATAGGGTTAAGCCTGACCAATGATACACGTTTTAAAATGCTATTCCAGAGTAGGCCAGATTTAAGTTGGGAATAAGAGATAAGCCGGCTTCTTAGCTACCACCTCTGATGTGCCAGAAATTGACAATCCAACTGTCTCAGTGTCTCTGTGTCTCTCTATTTCTGTTCTGTCTCTTTGTCTGGCTGTCTCTTTCTCTGTTTCTATCTCTCTGTCTCTCTCTACACATATATATATATATATATATATATATATATATATATATATATGTTTCATTTAAGACAACTATTTCGAGACGAATCCGGAACCAAGCAGAATCGAATGGATTCTCCGTTCAGTCTTAGGTAAGTCTTGCACCAGACTTTGTTTTTTATAATTTAGCTCTCAATTCCAATAGCCTACATGTGAATGATATATCTCAACTGTGGCTGACAGATAGTGGCTGAAGCAAACTGCAATCGAAAATAAAGTTTGTGTTTAATTAATTATTCTTTTTTTAATTTGTCATTCAAAATAAATGGCAGAACTAACATAACAAGCAGTTTAGCATGTCAACCAGTGACCATAGAAGCGAAAACTAGTCACAAAAGCAAGCCTAGTGGCAGCCATGGGTGTGAAGTTTTAGCAGCTGCACTTTCCTAACCTTGGCATGTGAAGGCAGGTAGGTGGCCAGACCTTTTCTGCCCTGGCTACAGGTGACTGCTAGACCAGAATGTGACGAAAAGTGTCTTTTTGTCTTTTTGTTTAATTTTTCATAAATTCATTAATTCATATATTTGTGAATTTGCTATGGTCTGCATTGCTATTATGCTTATAGTTCTTGCAGATGAAGGTTGCCTGATATTTGATTGTGTTGTCTCAAAATTTGATTGTTTTTCTCAATTTACATTTTTCACTTAATTTTTAGGAGGAAGGAGATTCCGAATGTTGATGCGAAGTTTAGCGAAAGCTTCAACAAATGTCGAGAACTTGTTTGATAGAATCTTCAGAAATGACTGACTTGCCCAGTTTACAAAGCCTCTTTCAAAGAAGCAGGTTTTGAGAAGATGTTTAAGAGACGGAAGAGAGTTTTGCTCAGAATTGTACTAGTATTAAATAAACTTTCCGACGTATCTTTCCGGAAACTTTCCGACATTTTTCACCAATAAAATATTATTAAATACATACTCAATGCTAATGAGTCTGAAATTTTCTTTCAATACAATGTTACTAAATACATCAGTCACTATAAGCAGTTAGTGTTGTGAGGGGGAAAAATTGTCCGGAAAGTTTAATATTTTTCCGGAAACTTTCCGACGTATTTTTCCACCAATGAAATATTATTAAATACATACTCAATTCTAAGGAGTCCGAATTTTCTTTCAATATAATGTTACTAAATATATCAATCACTATAAGCAGTCTTAGGTGGTTATAACTGATAGTTTATTCAATAGATGGTACTGCTAGTGCTAGTGATAATTGTTCAGATTGTTCACACGGCCCAAAAATACATTTCAGAATTAAATGCAATTAAGCTTCACTTTAAATTTAGAGAAAATATTTTTTATCATTCAGTCACCTTCATATTTGTGAGTTATGAAAATATGACAGAAACAGCAATTGATGCAGTATTGTTTCATGTTTATATCAGTTTTTTTACACATTTCCTGCAACAGAGATGACTGCAGACATGCTATAGGCTACTCTAGTCTGGAATGCTAATGAACAGTGTTTATTGATCATATTGATTATTTTTAAATTCAAATTTGTTTGCATTGACAGAAGTACTGTAAATAAAAGGAGTTTAAACTATAAGAAAAAATTCTGAGAGTGAAATTCTCATATTTTCTGAGTTAAATGTATTTTTTCGGCTCTTCAGAAAGGTTCCGGAAACTTTCCTGCAAAATACTTTTCCGGAAAAGCTACATCACTAGTGCAAGGTCACAGTAGATCCGCTGCTGTTTGTCATTTCTTTTTGTGTTCAAGATCAGTGCTTGGCATTTTTGTGTTTGGCTTCTAACATGAAACTAACTCCATTTAGTTATTTATTTTGCTTTAGACATTGATACGATAGGTCATAGTAGACCCGGTGTTGTTTGTCATTTCTTTTTGTGTTCAAGATTTGTGCTTGGCATTTTTTATGTTTGGCTTCTAACATGAAAACTAACTCCATTTAGTTATTTATTTTGCTTTAGACATTGATACGATAGGTCATAGTAGACCCGGTGTTGTTTGTCATTTCTTTTTGTGTTCAAGATTTGTGCTTGGCATTTTTTATGTTTGGCTTCTAACATGAAAACTAACTCCATTTAGTTATTTACTTTGCTTTAGACATTGATACAATATTGAAGACTATACTATTTGTTAGCGGGAGCACTAATTTGGGTCGGGAGCGCTACTGAATTTGTGAGCGGCGCTTTATAAAAGTTCAATTACAATTACAATTGTCAGC
The DNA here is from genome assembly GCA_949752735.1 of Lumbricus terrestris. Classification (NCBI taxonomy): domain Eukaryota; kingdom Metazoa; phylum Annelida; class Clitellata; order Crassiclitellata; family Lumbricidae; genus Lumbricus; species Lumbricus terrestris. Next base: position 4,334,340 of record OX457052.1, read on the forward strand.
ACCGTTTTAAGATTCAACTGTGGATCTATAAAGTATATGTCTGTAATACCTTACACTGTCCTGAGACTGTCCTGTATAAATGCTCATTTACATTTGGAACTTAGAATGGAATTTTATGTATGCAAGTAATCAGAATTTTTTTAGCCTGCCTTACAAAGCTTTCAGTTAGGCAGTTGATAGATAGACAGTAACACGTTTTTTGTCTGCTGTGACAAGCTTTTTGCATCTCAAAACTGAATGGAACTGAATACTTTTGCACTGATTTCTGTGTACTGTTATCTGAGATAATCAGGACTATTGATTGTGTTAAAACATTCAGCATAGAATTGATGTACTCTATCGATTTTCTTGTCACAATATTGCAAGTAAGTTTACTGGGTTCTGGCAGTAAAGTAGACTGAAGAGCAGTTGAGGCCTCTCATTATGCAATTTCTTGTTAAATTTTTTCTAAATTTGAGCCTGGCTTCAGAAGTATGAATTGAGCTTTGCTAGTCTTGACTTGTTGTGGTTTTAATCTTTTGAAAATAGAGTGCACTTTGTTATGCACAGCAGCAACAGGCACTGAAGTGATATGCCAATTGTGATATGCCAATTGTGATATGCCAAACGACTTGCCTCAAGATACCTGTAATTGTTTCTTTGAATTTCTTTATGATTTGTTAATTTGTTCTCCTGAAGTAATGTCTCGTTGATTTAAAACACTTCGTGTAGTTGCATCATTTAAAAAAATTATATAGTATTTAATCTGTTTACATTATGAGCATGAAATGTCACTGCAGTTGTAGGTTTATTTTTATTTAGTATGAATTTGGCTTGTTGCAGTTTCTTGGAAACTAAAGATTGTAATAATTTTACAAGGTGTGACATAGTGATCAATTAGTGAGAGCTGTATGGCTCCTAAATGTGTACTGAAGAAACTATGTCAAGTTTATAAGCAAACATTCGCATAGGATATAATGATCTCCTTGTTAAAAATTTGGTATAGATATGACCCACTTTTAATCTTAATAATATAAATTTTGTTGGTCTTACTTAAGGCCTGAATTTGGATTTTACTAGAATGCTTTGTTGTCCTGTTAAGAAAGAAACTTAAGTGAATACAGTTGAATACAGCTCTTCTCAATTTCACAAACTGTTGAAGACTGGGTTTTTTGGCGCTTGATCTCGGCCGGGAGCGCCTCTGAGTAGGCACCTTGAATGGGTGCTATATAAATTGCGATTGATTGATTGATTAATTATTTTTATGTGTTAGAACATGTATTTAGCTTATGACTGATTATTGCAATTTAAAACTTGTCTTCAGAAGATTATGGGAGTGGTTGCCAGTGGCGATTCAACTACAGGTCGTGGTAGATCATTTAACCTGCACATTTTATCCTTGACCTTTCAAAATTCTTTGGAATTGGTAATATCTTATTTACATTTAATTTCTTTGACCTACTGAATAATAACTCCCATGACTGATGCCAACTGTTGAAAATGTATGGCTGGCGCTGTCACGGTTGGTTGCTTGCATATGACATTGTAGTTGTTAAATGCAGATAGAAGATATTGTACCAAAGTTGTATGGAAATATCAGTTTGGGATAAAATAATATGGGTGTTTCTACTTGCATGCGGGATATCCTCCACTGGCTCCAGGTCCTGGAGCACATCCATATAGGGTCTGTTCCAACATCTGGGACCAACAGCCGAGAATGCACGGTCGCCGAAACATCATAAACATCGACTTTCCTATGACAACATCTTTCCTCCATCTCGAGAGTGTTTTTGTCATGACATTCAATCTGTCTGAGAATCTGCATAGGTTAGCCAGATATACCAGAATATATGACTCAGGGGATGTGGATTATCATTGAGTATGGCAGTGGATGCTGAGGACACATTGCCTGTTGAAGGTGGCACTACATAAGTCTTCAGATGCTTCTATTATTGAGAAGCACATTTCCAAAAATTACTTGTTCATTTGCAGAGCTCATGTGTTATTCTTCATAAGTAAATCTGTAATGCGAACTATTAAACATTGCCAGAAACTCGATCTACACCGTGATTCAAATAAAGTAAGCCAAATTGTTTTTCATATATCTCTAATGCCTGATAATATCTATATTTAGCATATCACGCTAAAAAATTTCAAATAATAATATTATTTAGAGAATTGGACCAAGAATATCATTCCAAAATTTCATGAGATAAAGTTGAGCGGATAAAAGATATGAATCTTTCAATTTCATATGCCGAAATTTCAGTTTACGAGCAATTTTCTGTACTGCTCAGGGACATGCCTATTATATACCAGTAAGTAAGTAAGTAATCTTCAGTACCACGAGGCAAACGCTCATCCATTACAAGAATTATATACATACAATGGTGAAAGCAGCAGAGTGGCACATTAATCGAACAATGCAAGAGAGTAGGCCTACATACAGAAGCCGTATTGAAACAAATACATATGGACTTTTTTTATCAGATGTTTTCAATTGTCCTGATCAGAGGAACATGCATGAACAGACCCTGGAAGGTCTATGCCTACATCGACACAGAGGACGTGAGCGAGAATCAGTTGCAGAGGCAAAGGCATTTTCAGCGCACTGTCACCTGTTTTGACAGCACTTGCCATTTCACTTACGAATTAAATGCATCTTTATCCAGTTCATTCAATCGTGTCTACTCTAAACCTTTAGTCCCACTACAGCCGTGGCTTGACTCTAAAGCCGGAGCACTGGGCATTGCGTCGGAATGTCAGACAGTTGGAGCAGGCATTTTGACAGATCCGATGCCATCCACCTAATGTGTGGGACTTGATGTCCAAGCACCGTTCAACGTCCGTCTGCAGTCAGTAACGGTGCAAGGAAGGTGGCTATGGGGGCTAAGCCCCCTAAAAAGGCCATCCGGGGGCTAAACCCCTAAAAAGTCCATCCAGTTCTTTTACATATAAAACTGAAATATTTCCACTATGAGCTCCCCTAAAAAGGAAATACATCAATGAGAAAAAAAGATCGCCAGAAATTTTGGCAGATGAAAATGGGTGAAATTTTCATGAGATATCGACCGAATGACTAAAAAATGTCAGAAATTTTGGCGCGTGAAAATGGGTGAAATTTCCATGAGATATCGACCGAATGACTAAAAAATATATTATTATTTTTTAAATTTTTATTATATTATTTAATATCTTCAACAAACAACATCAGTATAACAGAAAGTACAAAAAACTAGGGAAGCAGTCAGTGGCTATTGTTACATCTCCTCTAGAACCCGATCAGCTAAAGCAGAGGCGGAGACCTAGGGGGCAGGGCCGTGTTTAAGGTTCTTCGAGTGTCGGTGCAAAGTGTTACAGCAGAGGCAAAGTGCCGTTCGGCAGTCTTACAAGATAGTCATTTCACAAAAATCTGCTGTTCAATAGGCAGAAGGCAAGCATGCAACGTCGGTGAACTTAGTTAAATTAATGTTTTCTTACACATACCGATTTTACAAAATGTTTAAGTAACACTGAGACTCGCAAAAGACATCAATTTGGCCAATGGCAACAAAGCTCTCTGCTCAGGGGCAGAATGGACCTATGTTAAACACGGCCCTGCTAGGGGGGACGGTCCCCCCCAATGAAAGTGTTGGGGGGGACGGCCCATGCATTTGTCCCCCCAATGTTTGAGCGTCAAGACTTTTTTGGCGGCGAAAATAGAAAATTTCGTCGTGATTTCGGCCCGATGACTAAAAAAAAGGTCATCACCTTTTTGGCGGCGAAAATAACTTCTTTCTCCGAGATTTCGCCGGTCGTCAGAAATTTTTCTGAAAATCTCGCGTCTTTCTGTCCCCCCCCAATTCTCGGCCCAGGTCTCCGCCTATGGCTGTAAGTCACTGGTACACTCTGCAGACAAACAAATATAGACAGTAAAAATAGTGATTCAAGCAAAAAGTAAAAATAGTGATACGAGAGACCTTCTGAAAAACTCAGATAGATTGTAGGCAGTTAAATATCTTGGTTATGTTAGGCCAGCGTTTCCCAAACTTTTTGGGCCACGGAACCCTTCGCGTCCTAATATTTTCGGGCGGAACCCCAATCTCAACTAAACGCATTGAATCATGCTGAACGCATGGGAAGCAAAGGCTACTAATAATTATAAGCCTACATACCTAAATACACTAAATTTTAGAAGGTTTATTTCTCTTACGATATCATGAAATATTAAATTGCACGGTTTTAAAAACCACGATTTGGGGATCCTACTAAGAGTAGACTATGCCCTACATGAAGTTAGAATGTGAAGGTTCATTGGAATTCTGCTTCATTCGTGATAAGCTTATAGGTCAATTAGAAGTTCGTAGTCACCGTTAGAAGAGTGGACTGCTTTTCACCTTCATTGAGTGGTTTCGTATTCCATTTATCGTAATTCATGAAAAGGAAGCATTTAACCAAGTTCGCTTTCAGGTCGTGAAAATGATTTGCAATTTCTGAACGATGGTTTCCTCGAGAACCATTAAAAATTGTGTTAGTTTGGAAAGCATCCCAAGTTAAGTTTCTAAATTAAATAAAAGAGGCTATAGAACCCTAGTTAGCGTACGTAAAAGTCACTCAGTTTTGGCAAATTTTCACACAAACAAATTAAAATCACTATTTGGTACTGCTGCAAGATCAGACTTGGCGATTTGCTTTTCAACGCGCTTTACGGTGACAAAGATGACTGTGTCTCTATTCAGACTAAGGCCTATAAAGCTCTGACCTACATATGTAGGCCTACATTACGTTCAGCAGTGAATGTCTATGCTTATACAAACTACATACTATGATACTAGGCTAATTATTGGATTGCTAATAATCACTGAAAGGTCGGGTGAGGACAAAAGACAAAAGACGACTGACGCTAGTTTCAAACTTCCAGTGCATTTTCAAAAGCTGCCTGCATGAAGTGTTGTATTGCAGAAAACGTTATCAGAGAAAATTTTATTTTTTCTCAACTTCTCGCGGAACCCTTGTGCTCGCCCGAACCCCTGGGTTCCGCGGAACCCAGTTTGGGAAACGCTGTGTTAGGCTAGGCCTATAGGTCTAAATTTGAGAAGGTCCAGTAGAGACTTCGTGCATTTTTCTATTAGCAAAGTCATAAATTAACTGATTAAAATCCAGTTCGCATAGAATGTGTTAAAGATTGCAAGGTGGCCAAGTCACTCGATCGTGTGTCAAAAACTCAAAAGCCTAGCTAATTGTGCGTAGCGTGTTCTTAATTATCGTTGTCCTGGAAAACGAGCGTTCAGGATTTAATTACAGTGTGTGACCAAGCGCAGCACGAAGTATAATAGCCTACATTGTTAGCATAATTTCCACAATAATTGGAAATGAGGTCCCAACACCTTTGCCAAGTATTAGGCTTATAATATTGGTTCATGAACTGCTCACGAGTTATGCCGAGGCTGTTCTTCCTGTCTCGTCTTGAAACAGTTTGACAAAATAAGAAAACTGCATTAGCTCATTGCCTATCATCGAGGTCATCACCATAATTATATGCTGCTACATGGCTGTTCGAAAACTTTAGTATTTCTTCATCACTATATTAAAGGGACCTACACGATTCAAGCTTAGAAGGAAAACCAAACCTTGAGCAGATCAGTTCGTTTGATTCTAGTCTTTTTGCCATCCACTGTGACAGCAGATATAGGCCTACTTAGGTGTTGCCTGAAGTAATACCAGGCCAAGGGTAATCTTTAGGCTACGCTGATTATGTCCACTGTCCAAGCTCTTGTGAAGTCAATCGGTTGCGGATCCCATTAGCCTAGATCGGTCGAAATAATTGCAGATCACCAAGTGTAAGCTTATAGCGGCAGGACGCTGAGCTGTTACTCTGTAACCTACTGATGCAAATGTAGGCCTAATGCAATGCAATGTAGAACGATGGAGCACAAGAAAGACGGCATCGCCAAACAAGTAGGCCAAGGCCTACAGCAACTCGGCAGGAGATGCGCTGTGAAACAGGGAGCCAGTGAAGAACGTCACGCATATAAGCAGAGACGGGGGCATATTTAGGAATGCAGCCAATGAGGCGAGCAGCCGAACGAAGAACTCGTTCAAGGCGCCCAATTAGTCCAAGTGGCAGACCCCCCCCGAGTACCGAACTGCAGTAATCAATTCTACTAGTGACAAAGGCATGCACAAGAGTCATAGTAGCACTATGAGGGAGGGATCTTGAGACATTCGGAGTTGACGAAGCTGGTGAGAATTGTTAAGGGGTTGGGGGTTTCGACCCCTCTAGACTTTCTTAGAACCACAAAAGTTGAGTCTGATTGCACATCCCAATGCGGTCATTTTCAAGGAGGTTCTTCTGCAGTATCTCCATTCTGCTGGTCACAACAATTATTCCACGAAAAACTCAAGACAATACCCCAACCGTCCCGGTGTTTGACTGAAGGAAAAATATTCAACTCCATTTTGATTAAAGCCTGAACCCCCACCACAAGTCTTATTTTTACATTTTTCACATTATGGCTTCACTTCAAGTGAACCATCATTTGTTGATGTCTTGGTAATCTTAAAACCAGCACTACCGAAGTCATTTGATAAGACCAGAATAACTTCTTCTTCCAATGCAAAAAATTTCCAACCAAGTCCTAGTCAGCATGGGCGCCCGCACATAGGGGCAAGAGAGGGCATTGACCCTACCTGGAAGATTGACTCCTATTGTTTAACAACTACTTTTGGGATTTTGACAAATATCTTAGCACTAGAGCAGTGATGAATGATGCCATTGATAAACAAAGTGATTTAAAGAAATTTATAAATAGAAACCCCCATGTAAAAAACCAATGTCTTTTCATTTCTGCTTTGCGTTTTTCAAGCTCTTGCTAAAAATGCAACCACGACTATTATTTTGTCCCTCCTGCGAAAATTTCTCTGGGCGCCCATGCTAAACAGCAGCCTATGAAGCAAGCTTACTTGTTCAGTACAGAGCTAAAGAGAGGTCAATACTCATGGGGCTACAGCAGTCAATCTCTACTCATTCACACTTGTTAGGAAGTACCACACGTGTAAAGACCGTATCTACGGGAATCCTTACTGAATTTTTTATATTTACATCATTTTAAAAAAGTCAATAGAAAGTTGGAAGCGTTGGGAGCAAAACAATGAGACTACCCCCCCCCCCAACCCCAATAAACATTGAAGAGTTTCCTTTGTAACAAATCCATGGATCAACTAAAAGAGAGACTGTCAAAACCTAATTGAACACACACAAAAAAAACGTAAAACAACGTTGGAACCGAAGGAAATTTACACCACTTACTTAACAACGGCTAAAACCCAAAATCTTGCTACTTACTGCTATTTAAAACTAGTACAAAGATTAACCTATAGATACACATCAAAATGCAATCAACAAAGTCTTTATCGAGGGCCATAAGTAATTGTACAGCTAAGAACAGCTAAGCTTGTAGTGACCAGCAATAAAAATGTACGTACTATTCCTGATAGCGTTTGCAATCGTGGTTTAAGTGAACACAAAAAAAAACTAACGAAAAATCTAACACGTGAATAATAAATATACAGTTCGTCTGCGAAAACAGAAAGTGGGAAACTAACAACACCTTGCACTAATGCACCACCCAGAAAATTTCCTATTTTGTGTCGAGCAGACTTTGACCGAGTTCGTGAGCGGCGGGAGGCCACTGCGGGCAGACAACACCGAGGGAGAAGGCCTGAGCAGCGGGAGAAGGTCCAAGAAACTTGTGGCTGATGAAGGGCATGGCTTCCGCGTTGAATTTTGCGCAGGGCTTTGCGTCAGTTATCAGAGCCGCTCCTGGCTGCCGCTGAAAGTCAACCCCGCTGGGCGACCTGTTCAGGGACGTCGAGCGGAAGGCGGCCGTCTGCTGGACAAGGATGCGATTGTCCGGAATCGAAAGAGCCACACCGTTGAAGCGATTGCCTGGAGCGGCAGCTTCGTCGTTCACATTCACGGAGCGTTTCAGAGCGGCCGATGAGTAGGACATCCTCTGAGGAGGGGTCAACGAGAAAGGGTCGGTGGTATGATGGTGGGGCGCGAAACACATGCCCGTGGTCTCTGCGCGCGGATGGCACATCGTGGAGAAGGTCGAGTGAGGAGGAGGGGGCGGTGGTGGCTGTCCCGACGACATCCAGCCACCGCTACTACCACCCCCACCGCCACCACACGAATCCATCAGAGAATTCTTGGACCGCAGCGGCTGGCTGTGAACCATCGGCGGCAGGACCTGCGTCACGGACCTCGGCATGACGCACTGCGGGAAGCCGGAGTGATGGAAGGACGACGAACTCGGAGACGGAAGGTCCCTGACGACGCAGATCCGGTCCGGTTCCCCGGCGTCCATGACGTCGCTGGAGTGTAACCTCTGGACGGACAGCGCGGGACACGGAACGACGACGTTCGGTTGATTCACAAGAACGTGTCCCAGGTGGACGCCCTGATGTGCGGCAACAAGCCTCATGTTTTGACCTTGACTTGTAGATGCCGAGGCAGGAGTGGGAGGGGCAGCAGAAGCCGCAGCAGCACCAGCAGAGGGAGGAGGTGCAGGAGCACCTCTGTAGGGTTCATTCAGTCGGATCACAGGGGTTAGGCCGGACCCCAGCACCCTTCTCTGGGCACATCGGCTCTCCACTCCACCCTCGTCCAGTTCACCCATACCACTCGGCTTCATACCCACGGGTTGTGGTGGTGAGGGTGGTGGAGGCGCGGTGCGGTGCAGCACAACCAACCCGGAATTCTGCCACACGACAACGTCGGCGCAGTGCTGGAAACTGCTGGACGACGCCACGGTGGCGCCAACGTGTGACGATGTCAGTAGAACAATGCAATGGCCAGCCGCCAGTTTCCTTGGTGCACCGACCAGTCGGACCAACGGAAGTCCTCCGACTCCGACTCCCTGACTGATCCTGGCAGCTTTCGACGACGAATCTTCGCGAGTGCTGTCCTTCGCGCAGGAACTTTCCATTGACTGCGTTCCGCACTGGAAGAAATAAAAACCGCAAAGTGACAGTGACATCAAACACTTTCAGCAGTGGTCGTAGCAGGTTGTCATAACAATACAGTACATTCTTTCTGTATCTGCATTACAATGCCACAGCGACAAACAAGTCATGACTACCATTGCCATCGTGGTACTTCAAATGGTCAACAGTATTATAGAAGTTTGGAGATTATGATTACAAATTCACAATCATTCAGCACTTTCAGCTTATGACCTGTATCGCACCCAACAACATCCATCTTCATATATCCCAAGAGAAGCTTTAAAAAATCACCCAATGCACAATAGAGGATGCGAACCATTGGACCCTCCACTTGAAACAACTGAAAGAAATCAAAAATATGAGCAACATCTCCAATGAAGTGCCGCTGAATGATAATTAATTCATGGAATATCATGCAACTTCTTTGTATTTAAAAAACAGTCATCTAAAGTTCTATTTTATGATTACAATGCTGAACAATTATTATTAGTATCGAATCAGCCAATTTATTATTGCCAACTTCTATCACGTACCACTCTGAATTAAACCAGAAAAAAATTATAAATAATCACGTCAATAATAATTCGTGACAAAAAAGAGCGTGAAATCCGACTTTTTGGAAAAATACAGGAAATACAGGACACTTTTGCAAAAATACAGGATTTTACAGGACAAGCAAAAAAACAGGAAATACAGGACCACTGTTTCAGGTACGTTCAGATGTGATATACAGAATATTATATAATTTATTCCAAAAATAGTTCTATTGTAATTCAGCAAGAAACACCATATCAAGTTACAAAGCACAAGACATAAGTGAACTTTTGAATTAATTAATTAATTAATAATAATAGAAAATAATAGAAATAAAAATAATAACCAAGGTACTTTCGCTAACCAAGAAACGACAAGTAATATTGAAATTCCTGAGGGATCATGTTTACCTCAGTGCAACATGCTAATAATAATTTATATAGCGCCGTAGCTCAGACGACGCCTGAAGGAAATGGCGCTTTACATGAAATCAAAAAGAAAATGGCAGCTAAATATACGATAATTTATTATATAATTATAGGTTAAACGACCAACACAAATACCATATAATCCTGAGCCTCTTGCTTTCATACTGTTCTTAAATGACTGTCTACGACACTAGTATAGTCATACATACTCACAGTTCTAGTATACTTATGAGATAACTATCTAGTATACATAATGGTTCTGTATACTTGTAAAGTTCTTGAATACTTCTGAGATAACTATTTAGTATACTAATGGCACAGTGCTATAATCCCTGTATGCTGAGAGTTCTAGTACTCATGCCAGGACTGCCATGGCTCAATCCAGATGTGCTTTGCCTGCATAGGTCCCACTCTGTGGAATGGGCTTCCACCATCAGCTCACCAGCTCCTTTATAGTCTTTCCCCATCCTTCTCTTGCCTCAAATTTTGCCTTTCTATCACGATCTGATCACACTGAGAGCGCTTCTCAAAGGCTTTTGCTGAGTGAAGTGTTTTGTAAACATTGGTCATACAATACAACAGAACATTTCTGAATATCTAGCATTCGCTCATTCATATGTACTAATACGTACATAAATTGATATGTATTATTTTTATTTGTATGTGGACTTGTTATAGCGCCCTTTCAAGCTCACTACTCAGAGGCGCTCCCGACTACAGAGCGGACACTGCATCGAAGTTTCATGCTGAAACGCTGAGCAATTGCAAGTGAAGGACTTGCCCAAGGTCCCTACGCGATGTCTTGAGGTGGATGATTATGTATGTAAGATCTTATTGGGTGTCATCTTCAGCCCTTCGCTGCTTGAAGTCTTTCTTACTTCTCGGGGCTGTCATGCTGAGAGCGCCTTTGAATAGCTGGTCTGTAAGAGGCCCTTTATAAATGCTAATAAACAATGCAATACAATACCATACAATATGTGCACACATATGTATTATGTAGGCTATATAGTACATAATAATAATCTTCGTTTATTAACATTCAATCTGACAGACCGCAGAACGATTACAGATACAAGTTATACGATATACGCTCAGCCTCGCACGACACGCAGGTCGGCTACACAGCAGGTTCGGTAGCTTAATACTAATGACCTAAGTGCTGGAACGCTCCTGATTCGGCAAAGCCAGGAGTGGGAGGGCGTTCTTATTCTCAACAGACCCGAGGCAAACAACACAACAGAAAGCACCTCTGACAGCTAACGGAAACTTAAAATAAATTTTTGCCCTGAGCGAGGTTTGAACCCAGCCCGCTATAACTACTCAGTTTATCAACCAGCGGCGCTCTCTCAACTGAGCTACAGGCCCCCACCAACCCCCCCCCATATACCCACATAATCAGTGTCTAAAAGAACAGCTGGACTTATTCTGCAAACCATTCATTACTCCATGTGCATGATACCGACACTACAGAATTTGACCTACACGTTTCGTTTTGTGACAATAATAAATACCTTTGCCATCTGTTCATAGAGTGATTGTGGTGGCGCCATAGGATAGGCGGCAGCTTTCTCCAGACCAGAAGTTACACCAAGCTCTTCAAACTGGCATGGCATCATCACATCGGAGTTCTGAGGCAAGGTCTTTGCTGATCGAGAATGAACTTCATCGCCTATTTCACTGATAACAGCAAAGACAAAAGTTCTGGAAAAGTTCCGAAATTTCATAAACCTTTGTTCTATATGCAATACATTAAGTAAAAAAGTGGAAATTTGATTCCGCTATGTTTATTAATTGAATTGAATTGTATCTACAAATTTATATAGCGCCTCTCACAGTGCACACCAATCAGAAGCACTCTCAGTGCGTTCGACCAAGAGAGAAACAGTGGTCTCGAGACAACGAAGAGGCATTGGACCCACCAGCTAATAAGGAGGAACGCGTTGGAGGAAGCTGGTTCCACAATGCAGGGTCAATGAGAGCAAACGCTCGCGTTTCAGCCATGGGAGTTTTAGCTGGCGTGATGAAGAGATCATGCCAATCAAATGAGTGGAGCGGGCAAAGAGAAGTGGCCGAATCTAGTCTACTTTTAAAAAGCAGAAGACTACGATAGCTCCATTACAATACAAAAGTCATCTAATTTTGAACATCCAGCACTGACATCCTGTGAGGTTAGCAACGTAACTAGACTTTCATATTTTTATGACTCTGAAATGTTTACGTCAAATGGAGAGCTTTCAAGTTTTTACATTTTTTAAATATAATATTTATACATACATACAGGGTGGCGCATAAAAAGTGAGACCGTCTCGCTAAATCTTTTTTATTATAATATTACATTGTTTTGCGGTTTTTAAACTGTAAAATTATCCTTGCTCATTGACTCAGCGTGTGACGTCAGTATTTCGTGAACTTCCGGTAGCCATCTTTATATTTTAAGTGAAATTGATGCCGATGGCCGGCTGCGACAGCTCTTCAATCAAGAGAGGTCTACCCGAAGTTCGCAGAATGGTACAGAATATTCTGTATGCGAATGAGCTGATTTTCAGCCACATGAGTCAACGGTAAATTTTAAGAGAAACTGGCATATCACGAAAAACAGTGCAGTGCATTATACAGCAAAGTTTATAACTTCATCCGTATACAAACACGTAACAGGGCAGGTTATAGACGAAAACTGCAAATTAAAACACCGGCAGTGAAGTCAACAGTTAGTTGGTATATTTCAAAAGAGAAAAGTGTACGAAGCAATTGGTTTACAGACGAAAAGACATTTACTTTTGTCTGGGTTAATTCGTTTTTCCTATCCATAGCAATCTTGGCTGCCATGCCCGCCATCGAAGCCATGGCCTGGATATACGATGGAGCAAGTGTGTCTACCACTGTCGAGTTTGTCGCATCCCACACAAGATGACGACCTGCACGCCAGGCCATCTGGTCGTAGTAGTCCTGGTGGTTCTTTTAGGGACGGGATCCCTGCTTTATTATTATTATTATTTCGCAGTCAAATTGTAATGTGATTTTTATTTCAGTAATATGCAGTAGGCCCTATTATTATTATAAAAGTCAAACTATTGTTATTATGGGAATGCTAACCCTCTTCCAAATCGAGCATAGAGTTAGCGAAAGAACCTGTGAAGGCCACGGGTTATTATACATATCATATTATTATTATTATTCTTATTATTATTATTAAAGCGTCAAACACAGCACAGATGAATGCTGACCCGATTGACAATACCCGACCCGAAACTGTAAAGTAATTGTAACAGTAACTGCAGATTCAAACAGCATCATAACAAGCGAAACAAGTCAGAGGTGATTCAGACCTGACAACAACAACATAAGACAAAAAGCAGTCCCATAAATTAGCCCTTAGACAGCCACGGGTATGAAGGGTTAGCAACTTCACTTTCCTAGCCACGGTATTTAAGACTGGGTGGCCAGCCTAGTGCGATGGAATGTTACCTGCCAGAATAACATACGCGCAGTAGTGCACTGTACGTACGCTATTGGAAATTAACATAGGCATATGTTAAATTATTAATTGCAGTTGCACTGCGGCAGAACAAGCAAATTTATACATTTATGGAAAAATCGGTGTCCAACTGTACATACATGCGAGTGGGCAAACTAAATTATGTGGATTATCACAAGGCAATTGGAATGACGGAGTGTAGTTGCGCTGATATCAGCAGCTGTTCCAATGACGCCAAGTCCAACATAGAACAGATGAATGATGCACACACGTCAGTAAATTAATGCTAACGTACGCCAACGTATGACAAAATAACGTACGCATACTGTACATACCTATATGAAAACAAAACGTACGTACAGTACATACGGCCGTACCTTGGTGGCCAGTCCTCTCCCCCACTGTCCCATCTTCCCATCAACAGTGTACGTTCATTATGGCTGACTTCGCTAGTGGGAGAAGACGAAACAGAAACTTCGAACCAAATTTCTGCCCTGCAGAATTGAACCCCTGGTCTTTCAATTGACAGCCCAGTGCGCTAACCATTACACTACTGAACACCCGCGACAACATGAACTCACGAACTACAATAGCTTTCTAGTGTTTACGGAAATCAGGTAAAGACCAAGAAGTTCAAGAGTATTGTATTGTATCTGACCGTTTGTAAAGCGCTTCTTGCAGCAAGAGCCTTTCAGAAGTGCTCTCAGTGCACGCAAGCAACAAAATCCGAAGAAAATCTCGAAATTATGTCGAAGCAACGCACTGGCGTACGATGCATACGATGAACGCAACGCATCTCTTCAAGTGGCAAGTTACAAAGCAGCTTAAAGAAGAAAGATCAACCAAAACCTTCTAGAAAGAATGGAAAGACGCAGATATGCAAAGCTTCTAAACACAGATCCATTAGCATTACGATCTTAAACCCGACGTCTTTTCAACAGTGCAGACTTTCCTCATAACTGGAAGATGGCATTTACGCTCAACGCTAAGTTTGATTCATCAGGAGCATAATAATCTGAGCCCCGGCTTTAAAACAGATCTCCACAGCTGACCGAGAGAAAGAGCTAGCCGTCGTAAATTAATGTAGTCAATCTTGATGCATAAGAAAGCATGCACCGAGTTAGTAGAGCTCTGCTTGACATGTAAACAGAAAACATTCAGGCAACCTGTGGGAAGCAGTTATATAAAAAGATAGGCCTAGGCTCGGGAAGTACGAAACCATAACGCTTCCCTCTTCAGTTTGCTCTGTCATCCTCTCTGGTAGTCTTTCATCATCTTTCGCCTTGTCTCAAGTCCTGCATTTGCACTGCACGCACTGGGAGCGCTTCTGAAAGGATCTTGCTGCAAGAAGCACTTTATAAGTGGTCAGATGCAATACAATACAATACAATAACAAACAGCACACATGTTCGGTTTACGTTGAACTGAGCGCGCACATTTCGCCGACCTTCATCTCAGCGACCTCAATTCGCCGCCGTGAAACACAGCGCGTACTCAATTCGCCGCGATCAAATAGAGCGACTACACAATTCGCCGCAGGGCTTCATTTGAGCGCTGTTTCAAAAGCATAACACATTAAAACCATCGTGTTGGAATATGCGAATTGACCGCTTCTGGACTATTTACATGACATCTCGCACAACTTGAACCTCCAGGTTTAGCTATTGACTACGTAACATGTAACTGAATAACTGAACAAACGATTTAAGAACCTCCAGTTTAGGTTCAGCTATTGCCTACTTAACATGTAACTAAATAACTTAACAAATGATTTAACTATTTGAAAGTTTTATCGTTAAAATAAACTTTGACATTGTTATCAACGCTGATATGTAAATTAAACTGTTTGAAAGTTTTTGGAAGTTTTATCATTAAAATAAACTTTGCCATTGACGTTTGAAAGTTTTGACATTATTATCATAAGAGTCGTTGAAATGAATGGCGGCGAATTGCGTAGTCGCAGTGTTTGATCGCGGCGACGTGTGTAGGCGGTATGTTTCGCGGCGGCGAATTGAGGCCGCTGAGATGAAGGTCGGCGATACCCACATGTTTGGTGTCTTTGACAAATATGCAAAGGTGCTATAATAAATTTCCACGTGTTATCAAGTGTTGAACGCATCCTTACCCTGCGTGCCCAGAAGCCCAGGCCATCGGGTAGGAGCTGAAAAGGTGTCGGTCCTGGTCACTGAAGTTGAGGTCACCATGATGTTGCACTTGCTGCCCTGGTAAACAGCACTTTGCACCGGACACCACACGACCGTTGTTGCGCCTTTGGTCCATGCTTGTCAGGCTACAAACAAAATCAGAAACGACAATCTGAGTGAGGTCTTTAAACATCCTCACTGGCTCCAAATCTCGGTGTGAATCAGATACAATGCCCTGCTCCTAGTTACAAAGGCCCTGCTCCTAGTTACTAAGTTCCTGCTCCTAGTTACTAAGTTCCTGCTCCTAGTTACTAAGTCCCTGCAGGGCTCAGTGCCTAAAATTAATACCTCTGTGACTTGATGTGCAAGACGCTCTCTGTACGATCTTCACGCCCTCTTCGTTCTGCTGACCGTCTTTATCTATTTGTACCTAATTCACGAACCTCATTAACTCATTAAACTTGGAGCACACTCACACCACATTGGCAATCACTAAATTGTGCATCCGTCGTGTGGAATGACCTTCCTCTGGGATTTGTAGCAGGATTCTGGTAGGAATTCACCTGAATCTTTTGGTAGTTTGAAGAAAGTTTCTCTTTTCATTGGTCTGTCACGCTGAGAAGCGCTTTACAACTGTTATTTTAGATTAGATTAAACTTGGAGCACATACTCACACCACAAGCAAAGCAGTTTGAAATAATATCAATAAAAGTTGCATCTGTAATAATACAATTAGGACAACTTCTATAGCGTCATCAGTACATGAATTGTCAAATGGCAGCGGAAATCCTCGGAGCTACATAGCAAGTACTGAAATGTTTAGCTTTTTTAGAACAGAAAAGATTATGTTTTCCTGACAGGAAATATGGAAGAGCAACGACAAAGTAAGTAAGCAAGTAAGCATCGACTTCAATTCTCAGAACTTACAAACCACGTTCTGAGTTGCAAACGACTTCACAAACAAGTGCGTACATTCAAACACAAGAATATGACATAGAAATAATGCTCCACACGTTCGATCATCTGCATACACAATTGCTCTGTTGTGTATCCTTCGTCGAACGAACGGAGCGCTTTGGTAAGTAATCGAAGAGCACATGTTCCGGGTTGAGCACAACTGAGGCAAAAAATCACTACGTTTAGTCTTGGTTACAGCCATGGATACATCTGTGGGCTTTGATACTTGCAGATGTGACCTATTAGACTTCTAAGGCTAGTAGACTTACACCATTACACTTCTAAGACCATTGCACTTAGACCATTACATGCAGATCATTACATGCAGAAAATTACACTTCTAAGACCATTGCACTTAGACCATTACACTCACAACATAACACTTTGACCATTATACATTGACCATTACACTCAGACCATTACACTCCGTTACCTGCTCAAGTCCGGGTCAGACAGAGATCTCCTCACGGTCAGTCGGTGTCGTACAATCAGGTCGTCGAAGTCCTTGCTCGACTCGGTGACGAGCAAGTCGTTGTCGTCCCACAGTCGACCTTTCGTCGACAACGCCCTTGACCAAGTGGACAGTCTTGACCAGTCCTTCTTCGCTCCGACGTCTGGACGCGTGCAGGAAATCTTTCGCTTGACCAAGTAGTTTGTCCTTGAGAGATGAGACGTGGCGCCAATGGTGAGAGGCCGGTGTCTAGTCGAATAGGAAGCATGCTTGGCATTGTTGGAGTCGTGCTGCGCTGACCCCAAAGCGTACTTTGGCATCCGAATGAAGGATGGAGGGTGAGGAGGAGGAAGAGTGACACTGGTTCCCTTACTGCTGGCGGCGTTCGCTTCCTGCGAGTCGGAGGAGCAGCATTTCGGATCGCCGTCCAGCGCATCCTTCAAAATCAGTCAGGCAAACCGCTCAGCAGTTAACAGTACAAATGTTGATAAAGCTTTATCATAAATCCACTCAATCATTCAAGAATTTATATAGCACCTGTTCAAGGAAACTACTCAGAGGTGCTCCTGCCCCAGCATGGCAAAAAAGAATAGTTTCAAGTGCCTATAGAATGCGTCATAGAGTAACCTGTATAGGGAACAGGTGCAGTTCAAGAGGGACAGGGAACAGGCGCAACTCAAAAGAGAGGCCATTTCATACTTCCGGGCCAACCGTAGAAAAAGCACGGCTTTGCATGATGGAGGTACGAGCAAACAGGACTGATAGCACTCCCCTTCCCACTGAGCAAAATGATACTAAATGATCAAGTACCTCGTCCACCCTACAAAATCATGCCTTTGCTTAGCACTTTGACCGCGTGGTACGTGTATACACGTACCATATTGAGTCATTTTACACAGCAAATCAGCGGTCAACGTGTTAAGAAACCTCTGACAACATACATTCAACCAGCGTTCAAATATTTCTAATCCTGGCCATGTAGCAATGTATTGTGCACCACTGTTGTCATGCATTGGAAACAGTTCTACACATTTTCAAACCCACATTCTTCATCTGTGCCTTTCAAAACCCCTCCCACCTTCTACCTTTTCATTTAGGAAATCAGACATTCAACCATTTAAATTATAATGCAACGTTAGACTGGAGTACACCTGCAATTTCCCAGCAACAGGATAATTTTAAATACGAGACTTTAACCAAACACAAGGTAAACTAACGGCTATATAACACACAATATCTATCAATGCCAGTCCTCAACGATGTATACATAACAATTGGCAGATGCAAGAAAAATGACGAAAGCAAGAAAAAATTTCAATTGTCTACTTCACTTGATGTACTAGGTTTGAAACCCTGCCACAGGGCAGTATGGCAGATACATCTTCACCAAGCAACCTACCTATGATCTGTAACCAGTTCAGACATCGTATTGTATCCATAAATTTATATAGCACCACTCACTATTCAGAAGGGCTGATTAACTACTCAGAAGCGCTCTCAGCATGAAAAACTTCGTGGGGTGGGGAAAGAAATGCCTTTGAAGAGTGAGTGACAGACTGCAGACGAGGAAAAACGAGTCGTTAGTTTATCCCTTATTGCGGGAGGAAGATCATTCCAAATGGATGGACTAACCACAGCAAACGCCCGATGCTGGGCAAGAGCAGTCCTAGTCCTGGAAACAAAAAGATCAAGGTACCTGTATATATGATTTGTAGCTCAGATTCACGTCCTACTTTTCTTCATTGGTTTTTAAGCACTTGGATAGCTAACTGCATATTCCTCTGGCGGCTAACTATCTGCGCGTCATAATCACATTTCGATGTGACCTTGCGCACGTAATAAATTTATTTAATATTTCAATAACAATGTTGATAACTGCCAATTCATGACCTTCCAGTAGGGGCCATTTCTTACACCTTAATCCACAGCGTAATGAGGAAAGTGAATTTACCAGTGGCACGCTGTTGTTGCTGACGGAGTGCTTGCAGCTGATGCTTCTGCTTGTTGCATAGGCGTTCTTGTGCCGAAGACGCCAGGGCACAGCGAACGGCCATCGAATGGGACCCGGGTTTGATCTGTTCCTCTCGTTAGGGGGCGGCTGGTAGGAAAGTGGGGGCGAGGCAGATGAGCTGGAGGGCGGTAACCACAGCATACGAACCTGGTCGCTCTGAATGGCCTGTACCAGCTGGATCAAGCCGTCGTCAGCACCTGACAGGTCAACTGGAATCTGGAACATTGCCAACAATGCAACGATAAATGAAACAAGGTTGGTCCATGTGAAATCATCAAGGGCTCGTAGTAAAACTGACCTACCTCAGATTTGGTTGAGATTGGTTGGTTGAACGTTAAACACATAATTTTGAATTTTGATATGTCTGTATATCATATCCATGGAAATTTTTTACGCGCATATCAGCACTGACCCCATGGCTATTGATTGACTGATTAACTCACTGATTCAATGATTGATTACAGATTAAAACCCCGCAAAATAAATAATTTTGTACATACATACACACATACTACAGTCAGAACTAACCCGGATAAGAGAGACAACATTGGCCTGGGTGAGGCAACCAGGCTCGGAGAAACGGAACTGCGGAGTAAGCTGACTGTCGTCCGGAACGGACATGGAAGGTGCGCGAATGAGACTGAGGCAGAACAGTCTGTATCCAGAAACGTATTGCTCAAACGCGGCACTTATGTTGCAGATGGAAAGGAAGAGGTTTTCCGTGCGCTGATTTGTCATGGATACAGTCGCAAGCATCGGAATCTTGCCGTTCTGGCTCTCAGTAGCGCTACTCTTCGGCTCCGGATACTTTGCGCTAGCAGGAAAAATACCTTTGAAATACCTAAAACAAAGGCAAGTGGCAAATATAGATCGAAAAAAACTTCGAGAAATTTAACAGAATGTAATGTAATGTTGTGAGTCTGCAGCATTCCAGGTTCTAAGGACATAAACTTAAAAAGCCTAAGGGGCCTCAAGAGCTCTATTACCACATCTCAATATAGTCAATGCAGTAACTGGGTATGGCATGAGTTCATTCCAGTCTAGTATACATACAGAATAAACTTAAATTAAACTGTACTTGAACAATTATTGTCATCATCATCAACATCACGATCATCAACATTATCATCAGAAAACCTTAGGCCAAAAAAATAATGCTGTGTTTCCGGTAACAGAGCTAAAAAAATTGGGTAGGTAGGTCGAAAAATATTTTTATTTTGGTAAAATATTTTTATACAGCGACTATACGAAAAATTATACCGAAATACTCTTCTTTGCATAAAGGTCCACGCTGCAACAAAGTACGTGTTCTAAGCAAGTATAAACTGCCTATTTCCTGTACCTAAAATTGCTCTAGAAAACAATTCTATTAAATTCATTTTGTTGACATCCTTTCTGGTAAGATAAAGTGGGAAGGGAAGGGAAGATGAGCGCGAACAAAACATCACTGCAAGGGGTCATTCCAGAATGATCGAGCCAGTGACTAGTTACACCTAGAGGTTGCTAGATTTATTTTCCCCAGTCACCGTTAGAGGTGACTCAAGTGAGAATGATAAGGCTAGAGGTTTCTCAAGACTGGCAACCAGGAAGTAGTTAGGCAGGCGTGAAACTCTAAGGCAATGTCAATGTAAATAAAAAAATTTACGCAAAATTTTCCAAGTCACTGCAATGAAAGTGAGTCGGTTGGGTTACCGGAAACACAACATTTTTTGCCTAAGATCCAACTCTATACGGAAGGCAATGTCACCGTATCATGTCAAAAAAAATTTTGAGAAATTTTTTTTTTTACTAAAAAAAATTTTTTCATACAATTTTTTTTTAAATAAATTTTTTTTACAAAATTATTTGAGTCGCGGCAATAAAAGAGGGTCGGTCGGGTTACCGGAAACACAACATTATTTTTTTTTGGCCTTACAGTATGCAATGTCAATGCACGCAAATAATTAATGTTGTTACCACTCACAATATAAATATTACTGGTGCTAGAGACCTGTATCATTTTAGTTCCAGATAATAGAACAGGAATAGTAAAAATTTTATTTTAATTTAGTTCCTTGAAATCAAAACTGTAATGAAAAATAATTCTGGAACGAGAATAGAATAGGAATACAAATTTCAATATTTTACTGCCAGGACAAGAACGAAATAGAATACTATTTTTTATTGTTAATACCTATGCGAACTGGCCACTTTTTTAGTGTGTTTGCCGAGAAACTGTTTTATTAACAGTCACATTCACATTATTCGTAATATACTGATCTTGTAAATCGGTCAAGACACTGTATTCTGTGATAATCAAAATAGACATTAATTGTTCATGCTATTCATTTCTGCATGCAAGAACTGGAAGTGGAACTCTAAAGGAAAATTTTCTGGAACTGGAACTAAAATCATATATAAAGAGGACGTGGAACTAAAACAGGAACAAAATTTATTTATAAAGAGGATTAAAGGAACTAGAACAAGGACCTTGAGCAAGGATAAAAATGATAACAGTGGAATAGAATAAGAATAGAAATCAATACTGGAACTAAAATAACACTGATAAAGACATCCTCCATTGCAGTTACAAAAACAACAACAAAATTAATAAAACTGACAAATGGAATAAAAATAGACAAAAATTATTACAACGATAACAAAAGTGATCATGGATACTATGGTTAACATAATGACCTTGGTCGAGAAAATAGACCATTCATCGCTGTTTAGATCTGCCAAAAAATAGATTTTTTTAACCTAAAATCATTATTAAAGATTTTGGCATTTTTTTAAACACAACTGAGCCTTTGGCTCACTGCTTTAAAAAAACTATATTATGGTATCTGATGTATTAAGGTTAAAATATGTGATTTTGCATCAGGTAGAGACAGATACAATTCTTAATTGTGATTTCTAATCAAATGTGGGGCACGGTGGTGCAATCGTAATCATTCATTTGTATAACGCCACTTCAAAAGAAACTCCTCAGAGGCGCTCGAGACCTGACACCAAACCACAATCAAAGAGATTGCACATAAAAAAAGATAAAGAGGTGCAGTGGGTATCCCTGGAGCCGGAGGGTTGCAGGTTTGAATCCACCTCAAATCGCCATGTAAGGACCTTGAGCAAGTCCTTCATTCACAATTGCCTGGGCGCTTCGGTGTGAAACTCAGATGCAGCACCCGTGCGGTAGTCGGGAGCTCCTCTGAGTAGTGAGGTTGAAGGGGCGCTACAGAAATAACTAAATAAATGATTTTTTATGTTTCATTTACAATTACAAAGGGTATCAACTGTGGATTAAACTCCTGGCATTATTACCATGACTTTCTTATGATATCAGCATATGGAAACTGTTATTAAGTACATTCCCGACAAGTGGTCCCTTATACGAAACATAATGAACGTATATGTCATAATTAGACATCTATTTTGCAACATATATGTAAAATGTACTGCATTGCAGTCATCACAATATACATAACGGTTCTGGCACAATGGCCTTGGTAAAATGAGAAGTAGGACATGAAAGCCACAACAACTGGTGACAGTCAAATTCGACTCCGGTAATAACCTGTGATCATCCGTCATAGGGGCCGTCTACATAGTCCTCATGCAAGGATTACAGAGATTTGCATACGGGTCCGTGGGGGAGAGGGTCTTGACAAAATGTACAATTGTATATTATACGCAAAATAACTCGTTTAATTATGACGTCCATATTAGCCTATTTATAACACTGTATTATCATATAGTTGTCTGGTGGCTTTTGATTACATTATAATTATGTTCTGTTCAGATCTAATTCAGTAAACCTTAACGGTTAATATAGCTTAGTTATCAACTACGCTTAACTAAAAAAATAAATGTTTCATAGATGACTTTAGCTATTTAACATTGTAAATGAGTGGGGCAGGTAGAGCTAAACTGAATATACGCATGGGGTCCACAAAATGTACCGGCTGCAATGGGGGAGAGGGGTAAAAATATGATTTGTTGTGTATGAAATATATGGACTGGCCCATATTATAAATTGCAATCGTTCTGCGTTGTGCGAGTTTGAAAACTAAAACAAACAGTTATATTTTTTACGTATGCATATAAACCATGGGGTCTAAAAATCATGAGGCTGCACACGTGTGTTTCTCTTAAAACAATTTCATCATTCAGCCGATGGGATTTGGGTTTCAGGGATTCCAGCCGAGCATGTAAATTAATGTGTCAATAGCAAAAAAATACATGTCACAATTGTGAATAAACAATAAGGCACATATAGGACCTATGCCAGAATCCCCCAGTCTACTTAATAACTTAAGATACGCATACATCGAGAGACAGACAGACAGATCGAGAGAAAGATAAACAATAAGTAACACTCACAGAGCTACTTCCTCTTTTTGAACACAAGCGGAGGAATGGCGACCAGCTTCATCTCCTCCTCGGCGACACATTTTCTTATCTCCCAGATCAGCAGAGCAACTCCAACGATGAAGTAAACAATATCTCTGACTATAACTGCCGGCGTTAATTTAAAGCTTTCGCCAAGAACATAAGAGGATAAACTCGTCAGCATCAAACAGATGATGCACGACACGATAAAAAAAGAGCACAAGAAGAAAACTACTCTGATGATTGGCTGATCAGTAGAATGCCTCTGCCAACACTGGACGCTCAACGCTGAAAAAAGAAATGCAAGACCCCAAAAATTTATATCAGTGTAGTTTGGCGCGCATGCAAGATAAGTGAGGTCTCTAAAAAACGTCAAGTAATTTAGGCAAAGAAATACAAATGCAAAAGGAACAAATCCATGTTTCAAAAATCCCTTCCCAACGGAAATCCACACCATCTTTCATCAAAACATCTTTCGACAACGAAGCCACCTAAGATCTAAGTATAGAGGAACAGTGGTGCCACTGAGGTATCAGAAATAAACCCAGATTTCCTTTCGAAAAAAACAGAAAAACCCAGACTATTCATATAAGCTTTTTTAGACCCCTTTGTTCAAATTGAGTTGGTTTTTCGCTTGTTCTTATGAGGGTTAACAAAATGTTCGTCAAAAGAGTCGAATAAAATGTAACTACAACTTTAAAATATCAATTGTCAAACTTATCAGAGACTCGACATCCATAGGCTTACTGACAATAAGCTTAATCGATATATTCGTGTGCGCATCCGCAGCAGGTCGAGTCTACCAGAATTGTAGGCTAAACACATTACAAACGTGGCTTAAGTTTACGAAGTCTTAAAGTTGTCCGAGGTTTCCAGTCAAATTTTCTTAATGCATCAACAATCCAACGTTTTAATCACCAAGATTCCTAGAACATTAATACTC
The DNA here is from genome assembly GCA_949752735.1 of Lumbricus terrestris. NCBI lineage: Eukaryota > Metazoa > Annelida > Clitellata > Crassiclitellata > Lumbricidae > Lumbricus > Lumbricus terrestris. The sequence continues at coordinate 4,358,618 of OX457052.1, forward strand.
TGCAAAAACATGAACAACAGTACGTGTATATATAAATTTATATATATATATATATATATATATATATGCATGTTATAGATGTCAAAGACAAGAAGAGAGGAGTGACCTGACTTATTTTGAGATGTCAAAATGGTTTATTTCTGTGCAGAGCTATTCTTCAGGTCATAAATTATTTGTGAATTGACGGTGTGAGATCTTGATTGTGGAGTTTAAAATAAGAATTAATGGAAAAAAGTATGCATCACAACCACTTTACATTGAATTTTACAGAATATTCACGTGTTGTAAATAAAAAATGTCAAATCACCAAAATAAACCCAGATTTTGCCCAAAAAAACCCAAAACCCAGACGAAGGCCAAAAAACCCAGATCTAGTGGAAAACACCCAGCTGTGGCATCACTGTAGGAGAAGAATGTGAATAGTCAATTGAATCGCACTGCGTTCTGGGATATCTTGGCACATGTCGTATCTTCAACTTCAACTTCAAACTTCAACTTGTTTATTGATCCCAAAAATATAAAACAAACAATTATGCATTCATAATAGTACACAAAGCGATTGATTGCTGTTAACAATTATGCATTCATAATAGTACACAAAGTGATTAACTGCAGTTAATGACTGCGATGGTATAGCTTAGTGTACAGTTATTACTGTGAAATGTAGGGAGCAATAGGCTACCCGAAGGGAGTGATCCCGCTATTGGGGCCTATTTACCAAAGGAAAAAATTCTTCACTATTATATGATTAATGATAATAGATTAGAAAACAGATAGAAATGGCAGTATTTTTGGAATCAATTAAATAACAGCAGTGGGTTACCTTCCCTCTGCTCAACTTAAAAAGAATGGGGGGAAAACACGGAATAAATGGGTTGTTCATTTTACATTTTTTAATGTGTGTGCACGGATTTGGAATTTAAATCGATCGAGACTCCTGGATGCACGAATATTTTCCGGTATATTATTCCATAAAACAGGACCCTGATACTTAATAGAAAATTTTCTAGTGTTTGTTTTAGCAAAGACACTGTAGCGGTTGAATGCTTCTTGCCAAACAAAACCTATTAAACAATGATATGTATAATGATTAATGTAAGTAAGAATTAAGCTAGACAATATGTGGCGTATTGTAGATTATAATTAATATTACTTGTGGCATTAAGTTAGATAATAATAATAGCGCTACAACAATTCTTGAACATGCGCTACAACAATTGACTAGACATTACTGAGCGGCGGAAAGCAGCGTTAACGAAAGCAGACGGTAAACACGTTACCAGACGACAGTGAGTCTTCAAGGAGCTGTGCAAGGTGATGGACGGAAGGATATTTCGAGCGATGGCGTCTGTCGGCAATTACAGAGCCAATCGTTGGTAATTCGAATATCTGGAACTTGATTTATGGGTGTGGAAAGCGACACGTTGTCGACTTGTCCCACTATCGAACTTTGAGACGTTTGAAGCGAAGTTCCGAGGCGAAGCGAGTGAACTGTGCGAAGCAGTGTGACTCTTGGCGACGATTTGCGAATCGGTCGAACGTTGAAGTTGGGATCGAACTCTGAAGCGATCCGTGGTGAAACATTTGCAGCAAGACGAGGAGGAAGAATCGGTTGAGCGACGGGTGAATTCCTATGCTCGACGAAAATCCGAGGAAAAAGGAGAAACATGCTGGGTTACTGTTTCGAGCTACAGTACCCATCGACCAAGCAACAACCGAGGAAACTGGACTGACGGCAAGTGAGAAGATCGCGACCTTCTTCAACTTTCCCTTCAACCCATTCCCTGCGGAAGTTGAAAAGCATTTCTATATCCACCAGAAAGGACGATGTGGAAAGATAAGAAATATACATAATATTATTAATTTAAATAATACGCCACAAATAGGTAGATAAGATTCTTTTTCTTGAATTGCATTTATTGACTGAAGTGTTATTTTATATTATATCTTTATATGAATCACAGTCTCATTTGTTCTAGGTCGTAGGTTGCTATTATACCATTATTCGCCCAACAGCCTCTGAGCATAAAGTTCACCTTTCAATATTCTAGACTTAATAAATCCAGAATATAGGGGGTAGTGACAAGAGTGGGTGCCCACGCCGGGATATTTTAGACAGTTAAAAATGTCATTTGAGTATTGTTATAGTGGCAAACTTTGAACAATTGTTGCTAGTGATTATTAGAGAGACAATTTGAACTGATTGGCATCTGAGTTGAAGTAGTACATTGCTTATTGAAAAGTGCACAATAGGTTGTGTAAACGTTTAGGTATTAGCTTTTGTGGAACTGAATTTCTCTTTGTAGAATTGAACAATTTCTATCTGTTAGAAATTTATATAGTGCACGTTGAAGCCTATATTTGTGTCAAGTGAAAAATCATAAGTAAGACAGTAAATATGTCTGTAAGTGATTTCGAAGCTTGGTTGGAAATTGCCAAACGGATGAACATGGAAGGGGACGAGACACGTGCCTTTGTCAAAGAAAGACAGGCAGAGTGGAGACAAGATAGAGCGACTGAGAGGGAGATCGCCAAAGAGATGAAATTAGCTGAAACAGCAGCAGCAGCAGAAGCGAGAAAAGCTGAAGCAGCAGCAGAAGTCAAGAGACTTGAGATAGAAGCAAGAAAAGCAGAGATGGAAGCTGAAGCAGCAGCAGAAATGAGAAAAGCTGAAGCAGCAGCAGAAATGAGAAAAGCTGAAGCAGCAGCGAGAAAAGCTGAAACAGAAGCAGCAACGAGAAAAGCCGAAGCAGAAGCAGAAACGAGAAAAGCTGAAATAGAAACAAGAAAAGCTGAAACAGAGGCTGCTATGCAAGCAAAGAAGGCTGAAGTGGAATTGGAAGCAATCAGGAGTGCTGAAGCAGAAGCCAGATTGAGCCGTGAAGCAGCTGAGACAGAAGCGAGAGAAAATCGCTTGGCAACAGAAGCCAGAGAACAGCGCGAACACCAGTTAGAAATAAAGAGACTTGAAGCACAAGTGAGAATGCGTGAAATTGATTCAAGAGGGGAACAAAACCGAGAGCACGAGAGTGACTACATGAGGATCGGTGATGGTCAACAACAGGGAGATCACCGAGAAAACAATAAAGGAATCAGAAACATCAAATTTCCTATATTCAACGATTCAAAGGATTGTTTAGATGCCTACTTGTTGAGATTCGAGAGAACATGTGTGGCGTATGAAATCAGAAAAGAAGTTTGGTCGTTAACGTTAGCGAGACATTTGGAAGGTAGAGCACTGGAAGTATACCAAAGGTTGTCTGCAGATGAAGTGCAAGATTATGAGTGTTTGAAGACTCAGCTGTTGAAGAGATTTCAACTGACTGAAGGTGGTTATCGAAACAAGTTCAAAACCAGTAAAATGGAATCAGGAGAGACACCTTCTAGTTTTGTGCATAGATTGAGAAGGTATATGCAACAGTGGTTAGCACAAGCGGGATTTGAGAGAACTTATGAAGGAGTGGAAGATCTCTTGTTGAAAGACCAGTTTTACCTGACATGCAGTACTGAACTTCGTATGTTTATAAAGGAGAAAGGCAAGATGAGTTTGAAGGACATGTTAGTTTGTGCGGAATCACACATTGAAGCACACGGTTACAAATACAGCGAGCAGTCTGCAAAACCAGATGTGAAATTCCATGGTGACAGGTTGAACGGTAGACCGTTTGAACACAGACCCAAGGAACAGTCTGGGTACAACCTGAACAGGAGTAGAAGCGATGTGAAGATTAATCAGGGTACACATCAAAACCGAGGGTTCAGCAGGGAAAGAGAAGGTGCAACCGGACATAAGATTACTTGCTTTTTCTGTGGAGAACAAAACCATAAGGCATATCAATGCCCAAAGAAGAACAGGGGTACATTTAAACACACTGCAGCAGCAGTACAAATATTTGAAAGTCGAACACACTTGGTTAAGCCAGAAAGTGAAATACAGAGAGTGGTTGAAGTTACAAGAGAAGAACAACAGATGAAACAAGGTGAACATAGTAAAATACCACCAATGTACATGGCAGCCAGTGCAATGGTGATAAAAGACAATGATGGATGTATTAGTCTTGAAGACAAGAGTGAATACCAAGTAACAGTTAATGGAAACTTAGTGGGATGCTTATACGACACAGGCGCAAGTTGTTGTATCGTAAAACGTTCTTTGATAAATGAAGAAGCATTGACTGGTGAAGAAACACATTGTGTTTTAGTTGACGGAAGTTTAAGATGTTTCCCGTTGGCTAAGGTGTACATAGAGAGTGAACACTTTAATGGTGAAGTACAAGCGATGGTGATGGAACAGCCGATAAAACCAGTAATAATTGGGAAAATCAAAGGATTGAAGTACATGGTAAAAGATGAGAGAACTGAGAATGTGACAAATCATGAGCCAAAAGAAATAATTGAGAATAGTACTGAAGTGGAAAACAAAGGAATATTGATTAGAAAAACAGGACATGAAGAAAGACCTGTTGGTGCAAAGAAAACAGTGAGATTTTCTGACAATTGTTGGCTCGTTAGTCTAGGGTTTCCAAAGGTAAGCAGATAATTCAACGACAGAGTCAGTTCGAAGTATATTCGCAGAACATAATACTGTCTTTAGTACACCGTTTAACATCGCATATCTCTCAAAGAGAGGTCTAAGCAGCTCTATCCGAATCGAGTGACTGCCAACGCCCCTTAACTGACCACACACGTGCCAGTCAGAACCAGTTCAACCAGTTTCCACCGTCCTACACCCTCACAGCACAGTGCCAGCTCCCTCTAACGAATATGGTAAATACTACTACGTGAGCCACCCTGGTCAGCCATTCCTAACAGACCTCCCCCCTAAATTGCGAGGAGACGTATAAGCCAAACCCGGCTCCGAAGACCATGCTCACGTCAATATATCACACCAAATACACACCGTACATAGGCCACATCACCACTACCTACACCACACACTCAACGGACGTATCTACAATATACACGTACAAAAATATATCACACTTCCATACACCACATATATCAAAAAAAAGTACGAAGGGAAGCGGGCAACCCCACCTTCTCCTCACGCACATACCCCAAACGACTCCACAGGTCAACAGGGCTCCAAAAAGGTCAAAAGGACTCAATGCCTTGCACCACAAAAAAGGTCAAAAGGACTCAATGCCTTGCACCACAAATACATGTATACACATGAAAGCCAAATACTCAATGCACAACGCACACCATACATACCGTCCGAAAAATATATATATACCCACAAGGCCACATCAAACTCCAAAACTCCAAAATATCCATCGCCCATGTACGACCCATAGATAAACACACCACATCCACATCATTCACAGCATAACCTCTGACCCCAGCAGAGCACCCAAGCACCTATCTACTACCAGCAACAACTAAAGCAGCGCCACAACCTAAACGGCCTACAAGTCCAAAGTGCACCAGCACCTAACGTTCCTCAACTCGATGTCTAAGACCCTAAAAGTGCATTATCCACTCCGCCTAAAAGGTCACGACTACGATGCCTAAACGTTCATAATCGACGATGCCTAAAGTTCACAACTACGATGCCTAAACGTTCATAATCGACGATGCCTAAAGTTCACAACTACGATGCCTAAACGTTCATAATCGATAGGACAATTATAGAAAATTATTTTATGTATTTTTCGTATTTTCATTTAGTTAGAAAACTATTTCTTAAAATAACCACATCAATTACCACATCCAATAATCCATGTACCATCCAAATGCCAAAAGTCCAAAAAATATGCCAAAAAACCATACCATCAATTACCATCTCCAGTCCAAAAAATCAAATGCCACCAGAAAATCCGTCCGCCAACAACACCAGTCGACCACCACCAATTCTTATTTAAACAACCAAATAACCGTCCAGAAAACATCATAGTCCGACACCACACCCCATTTCCAAAAAATCATGTACCATCGAATACCAAAAGTCCAACTATCGCCAATTCCAAAAAAACCATCAAATTTTCACCAATTATATATCGCCCACACAACAATCAAAAAAAACCGGATAAGCATATCAAAGCAAAATAACAGCGATCACCCAAAACACAATACCAGCAATCACACAACATAAAAGATCGCACAATTCTTTGCACACACAACGTAGTTATAACTAAAAATAATCTAAAAAACCCCAACAACCCAACTTAACCCGGTCGTCCAAAGTAACCCGGTCTGGGCGACGTACAACACAGACAGCGACTCCTCCCCGGCCTCACGACAGCACCCGGACGCCCCGCAGCAGCACACGCCCTGACAACTCCATCCAAGCGACGAAAACAAGCTCGCCCCGCACCCGACGACGCATCCACCAGCACATCTTCACGCACGGGCTTCGCCTCCTTGATCCCCAGCAGACGACACTTCGCTAAGCGTTCGAAATCTAACGCTCCTCGTCCCCGATAACTCTTCTGGGCCGACGCAGTGTCCGAATCCCCTCCAGGAACCACCGACAGACTGACAGGCAAACCGCACGCAGCGCCGTAAGATTTTGACGACCTGCACTCGACGTACCCAGCAGACAACGTATATTCACCTTGACCAGCAGACGACGTTCCTGTAGCGTAACCAGCAGACGACGTACATGTAGCGTGACCAGCAGACGACGTTCCTGTAGCGTAACCAGCAGACGACGTTCCTGTAGCGTAACCAGCAGACGACGTTCCTGTAGCGTAACCAGCAGACGACGTTCCTGTAGCGTAACCAGCAGACGACGTTCCTGTAGCGTAACCAGCAGACGACGTTCCTGTAGCGTAACCAGCAGACGACGTTCCTGTAGCGTAACCAGCAGACGACGTACACAAGGCACCCGGTCGCATGTCCACCACGCCCAGCCGAGACCCACGTGCCAGAGTACAAACAGCACTCACCGACCGACCCACCGGCCGTAGCTGTCTTTCCAGAGAACCATTGGTGACTCCCCAACGTCCTTGACCCAGAAAACTCCTTCTCAAAGCTCCGCGCACTCCATGATATGACGGCACAAGTCTCTGCATACCTTCATGTGTACGAAAGTCATTTTCCTGTAACATGTGACTCGAACGTCCCACATTCATCCTGACGGTCCACAGAAACAACAAAAAAAATCCTTCGGACGGGCTCCCAATTGTTGGCTCGTTAGTCTAGGGTTTCCAAAGGTAAGCAGATAATTCAACGACAGAGTCAGTTCGAAGTATATTCGCAGAACATAATACTGTCTTTAGTACACCGTTTAACATCGCATATCTCTCAAAGAGAGGTCTAAGCAGCTCTATCCGAATCGAGTGACTGCCAACGCCCCTTAACTGACCACACACGTGCCAGTCAGAACCAGTTCAACCAGTTTCCACCGTCCTACACCCTCACAGCACAGTGCCAGCTCCCTCTAACGAATATGGTAAATACTACTACGTGAGCCACCCTGGTCAGCCATTCCTAACACAATGTGATAAGGAGTCAAGATGAAAAATTAATGACAGTAGCAGTTGTGGAAACAAGAGCAGAAGCTAAAAAGGTAGCAAAATATAGACCATTGAAAGTTGAGGAGATGCCGAACTTGAATGTGTCAGTAAAAGAGATACAGGAGTTGCAGAGTCAAGATGAAACTATGACGAAACAAATGGAAAGAGCAATTGAATGGGATGATAACGAAGACAACATAGAAGATAATCCATATGTGATAAAGAAGGGATTGTTGTACAAAAGATACAAAGAAGCACAGAAAGATGAGGTGAAATGGCAACTAATGGTACCTAAACCATTGAGGGATAAAGTGTTAGCCGTAGCACACAATTCATTGTTATCAGCTCATTTAGGAATGAGGAAAACACATGACAAGATCCTAAATGAATTCTATTGGCCTGGAATAGGACAAGATATACGGAGATATGTGTTGAGTTGTGACATTTGTCAAAAATCAGTTGACAAGAAGGTGAACCACAAGGCGCCTATGGGTCATCTACCTGTATTAGATGTACCATTCAAACACATATGCATAGACATAATCGGAGAAGTTAACCCTATGTCTGCAAGGGGTTACCGATACATATTGACCATCATAGATTTGAGTACAAGGTATCCGGAAGCTATTCCATTGAAAGGAATTAGTACTGAGGAAGTTGCAGAAGCTTTGTTTGGATTCTATTGTCGTATGGGAGTACCACAGAAGATCCATACTGATCGTGGAAGCCAGTTCACTTCTGAACTCATGGCTGAAGTAAATAAGATGCTATTGATAAAACACACCATGACTAGTCCATACCATGCAATGGGCAATGGATGTGTGGAAAGACTTAACGGAACCATCAAAGCGACGTTGAGGAAGTTGATTGGTGAACAAGCGAAAGAATGGGATCGTTATATAGCTCCATTACTGTTTGCGTTGAGAGACACAGTACATGAGAGTCACGGTTTCACACCATTCGAACTAATATTCGGTAGGTCGTGCAGAGGACCAGTGCAAATATTAAAGGAGTTATGGACCAATGAGACAGTGGAAGAAGAAGTGAAAGACGTGTATACATATATGCAGGATTTAAGAGAAAGGATTGAGGAGACTTGTGATATGGCACAGAAGGCGATACACAAAGCAAATGCTAAAAACAAGAAATATTATGACAGGAAAGCGAGATACCGGAAGTTGGAAATAGGCGATAAGGTGTTGTTACTATTGCCTAGTTGTAAGAACAAGATGTTAGTGAAGTGGCAAGGGCCATATATTGTAAGAGAGAAGATTGGAGACTATGACTACAGAGTTGAAATCGAGAAAGGAAAGATAAAGACATATCACATTAATATATTGAAGAAATATCACGAAAGAGAAGATGCCGAAACTGTAGCATACATTTCAGCAGTGGTATATGATGGAAAAGTGGGAGAAGATGAAGAAGAAGAGATATTGGATTTGTATGTGAGTGAACAAACAGAGACCTATGAAGATGTAGATATAAATCCCAATTTGGATAAAGAACAAAAAGGAGAATTAAGAAAACTACTGAAGAAATACGAAGACATTTTCACGGACAAGCCTGGGAGAACAGACTTAGTGAAGCATGAAATACATTTGACGAGTGAAGAGCCAGTAAGACAAAGAGCGTATCCAACACCATACCATTTGCAAAAAGAAATAGATAAGGAGATTCAAACGATGTTGGACAATAAGGTGATAGAAAGATCAGAGGCAGCTTATGCAGCACCGCTGGTGGTTGTCAAGAAATCAGACGGAAGTAATAGACTGTGTTGCAATTACAAACAGCTAAACAAATTGACAATATTTGATCCTGAGCCTATGATGACAAACGAAGATATTTTTAATAAGTTGAGTGGGAGTAGAATCTACAGCAAGTTCGATTTCTGCAAGGGTTATTGGCAGATCCCTATGAGTCCAGAATCGAAAGACTACACTACATTTGTATGTGCCAATGGAATATACAAATTCAATGTTATGCCATTTGGATTGATTAATAGTGCGTCGAGTTACAACCGATTAATTAGGAAGATTCTTCACGGAACAGAAAATCTTGAAAGTTATGTCGACGATATACTAGCGCATAATAAAGGATGGAGAGAACACTTGAAGACATTGGAGATATTTTTCGAAAGAGTGAGACAAGCGAATTTGACATTGAAGCCAAAGAAATGTTCAATAGGGTATGAAAAGATTGACTTTTTGGGACATACATTGAACAAGGATGACATAAGTCCAAAGGATAAATCAGTAGATAAAATAGTAGACATGCCACGTCCAAAGACGAAAAAACAAGTCAGGAGTTTTCTTGGAGCGATAAATTATTATCGTAAGTTCATACCACACTGTGCGGAGATCATGGCACCGTTGAGCGATTTGACGAAGAAGATGGCACCTGGAGTAGTTGAATGGAACGAAGAACTGGAAGCTAGTTTTACGATGTTGAAGAACGAATTGGCAAAGGAACCAATTCTGAAATTACCAAACCTGGAGAAAGAGTTTATTCTTCAGACGGATGCAAGTGGAAGCGGAGTAGGTTGTGTAATAATGCAGCAGTACGAGGGGATAAACCATCCCATAGCGTATGCCAGCAGGAAACTAGTGGAACGTGAGAGAAGGTATTCAGTAGAGGAAAGGGAATGCTTATCGATCATGTGGGGAGTTAGTAGGTTCGATCGATACCTTTGTGGAAAGAAATTCATAATCGAGACAGATCATTGCGGATTGCAATACATGAGAGAGAATAGGATGAAAAATGCAAGGGTGATGAGATGGAGTTTGGCCCTCCAAAATTATTCTTTTAGCATAAGATACATCAAGGGGTCCAACAATGTTATGTCCGACTACCTGAGTAGAGGATTAGAGTAGAGTAGGTTGCAATAAGGTAGATGTATAGTTGTAAATAAGTAAGTGAAGTATAGTAGTTATGCATGATATCTAAAGTAAGTTAAAGAAGTTTATTAGGTTAGTTTGTCAAGTAGGTGAGTTTGATAAAGCCTGTAAACAGACTTTTGAAGGAGGGGCATTTGTAGCGGTTGAATGCTTCTTGCCAAACAAAACCTATTAAACAATGATATGTATAATGATTAATGTAAGTAAGAATTAAGCTAGACAATATGTGGCGTATTGTAGATTATAATTAATATTACTTGTGGCATTAAGTTAGATAATAATAATAGCGCTACAACAATTCTTGAACATGCGCTACAACAATTGACTAGACATTACTGAGCGGCGGAAAGCAGCGTTAACGAAAGCAGACGGTAAACACGTTACCAGACGACAGTGAGTCTTCAAGGAGCTGTGCAAGGTGATGGACGGAAGGATATTTCGAGCGATGGCGTCTGTCGGCAATTACAGAGCCAATCGTTGGTAATTCGAATATCTGGAACTTGATTTATGGGTGTGGAAAGCGACACGTTGTCGACTTGTCCCACTATCGAACTTTGAGACGTTTGAAGCGAAGTTCCGAGGCGAAGCGAGTGAACTGTGCGAAGCAGTGTGACTCTTGGCGACGATTTGCGAATCGGTCGAACGTTGAAGTTGGGATCGAACTCTGAAGCGATCCGTGGTGAAACATTTGCAGCAAGACGAGGAGGAAGAATCGGTTGAGCGACGGGTGAATTCCTATGCTCGACGAAAATCCGAGGAAAAAGGAGAAACATGCTGGGTTACTGTTTCGAGCTACAGTACCCATCGACCAAGCAACAACCGAGGAAACTGGACTGACGGCAAGTGAGAAGATCGCGACCTTCTTCAACTTTCCCTTCAACCCATTCCCTGCGGAAGTTGAAAAGCATTTCTATATCCACCAGAAAGGACGATGTGGAAAGATAAGAAATATACATAATATTATTAATTTAAATAATACGCCACAAATAGGTAGATAAGATTCTTTTTCTTGAATTGCATTTATTGACTGAAGTGTTATTTTATATTATATCTTTATATGAATCACAGTCTCATTTGTTCTAGGTCGTAGGTTGCTATTATACCATTATTCGCCCAACAGCCTCTGAGCATAAAGTTCACCTTTCAATATTCTAGACTTAATAAATCCAGAATATAGGGGGTAGTGACAGACACTTATGTAGATTCTATTGTTTCTAATGGCTTTAGTATATAAGTTAGGTCTAAAATAGGATGAGAATGCAAGTGGAAGAAGGTTGTTGTCATATTTATACATAAATGTACTAGTTTGGATGAATTTAATTTGGGATATTTTTAGCACGTTCAACTGATTATATAAGGGGCTAGTGTGAGCATTAAAGGGAGATTTAGTAATAATTCTTATGGCTTTTTCTGTAGTCTATTTAGCTTAGTTAGGTGAGTGTCATATGTAGATGTCCAAATGAGATTGCAGTAACTTAAGTATGGGTGTACAAGTGTGAAATATAATGATTTTAGTATATGAAGTGGAAGAAGATAGGCTATTCTGTGAATTATGCCTATATTTTTGGAGATTTTTTTAGACAGTTCAGCTGTATGTATATTCCATTTTAAGTGCTGGTCGATATGTACACCCAGGAATTTAGTCGAGTATACTTGCGGTAAGGAAATATTTTCAATTAGTAGGTTATTATCAGGAGGTGGAGCAAATTTCTTTTTACTAGATCTAAAAATTATATAATTAGATTTGGCTATGTTCAGTGAAAGCTTATTGGCTTTGAACCATTCACTAGCCATTTCTAGGTCGTTATTTGCTATTTTAATCAATTCTTCATAAGAGGAGTGAGAGTAAAAAGCGTTTGAATCATCAGCAAATAGGATGTAATGTAAAAAAGTTCCAGAATTAGGAAGGTCATTTATGTATATTAGAAATAAAAGAGGCCCCAGGATTGAGCCCTGAGGGACCCCAAAATCAATCTTTTGGAAGCTGGATAATTTCCCATTACATGAGACTTGTATCGTATCATAAACTCGAAATTAAATAGCTACTCGAAAGCCAAGCGCGGGGCACCAGCTTATTCACGAGCGCTGCGTTGAGTCAGAAGGGTTGTCCGTGAGAGTAGGCCTTTTTCCGTGGTGGTAACACATGTAATGTAATGAAGACAATTTATATAGCATCGTCAGTAGGAAGCTACTTCAAGGATGCTTTACACACAAATGTCATAATACAAAATTGTCAAAGTTCGGCGTGAATGCAAACGGCAAAAAGCAGGTGCATCTTTAACTGTTTTCTAAAAACAGATTGGCTTTTTATTGTTTGAATTGATGATGGAAGACTGTTCCAGGCGCGTGGGCCAGCGACCCGAAAGGCACGATCGCCCGCTTTAGTTTTTGTTGCAGGGACGGATACGTCGGCGGTCTTGGACGACCGCAGACGTGACCTGCTAGGATCGTCTGCCAGCGGTCTGATGTTATCCACGAGGTATGGTGGTGCACGGTTGTTCAGGCATTTGTGCATCATGGTGCAAAGTTTGAACTTGATGCGCTCGCTTATTCCCAGCCACTGAAGCTGGTCCCGGATCGGGGTGGAAATATGATCGAACTTGTTTAATCGCAGGACTAGGCGAGCTGCAGCATTGATGACCGCCTGAAGCCGAATGATACTGCGCTGTGGCAAGCCAGCAAAGGCGACATTGCAGTAATCGATTCGGCTCAGGATCAAACTTTGCACCAGATGTCGTGTCACGTCTTGTGTGAGAGAGCGAGACACAGATCTCAGCTGCCTCAGTGTTCCGAAGCTGGTTCGAACAACTCCAGTAATATGCGATGTCATTGAAAGGTCGCTGTCGAGTAGAAGTCCAAGATCACGGACCTCATTCTTCGGCACGACAGCATCCCCACCAATGACGAATGGACTGCGGTCTAGTTTTCCCACTCTGCGCGAAGACGAGCACCAGAGAAATTCCGATTTGGATGAATTGAGCTGCAATCGATTGCATTTCATCCAATCGGCAATGTCGCTGATGCAGCTCGTTGAGGTGGACCGAAGATTCTGGACATCAGTTGACATCAGTCAACACATAATAATGCAACTGAAAATCCAATACAAATTGAAATTTGATATCACCCTTCTTACAAAGCTCAGAAGTGCAGAGATGGCATCATCATCCCAATCCCGAAAAAAGGAGATCCGAAGGAATGTTCCAACTGGAGAGGCATCACGCTCCTGTCGACACCCGGCAAGATCATGGCTTCGATAATGCTGAATCGCATGAAAGCTGCTATTGACGAGAGATTGAGACAGGAACAGGCAGGCTTCAGACCGGGGAGGTCATGCTTCGAACAGATAATAGGCCCTATAATATACACTCAGACAGATCATAGAGAAGGCTTTGATGTGGCAGACTCCTGTGGTGATAAATTTAATCGATTTCAGAAAGGCTTTTGATAGTGTCCACAGAGAGTCGATATGGAAAATAATGAAGAGCTACGGAATACCAACCAAGATCATAGACATCGTGTGACAGGATGGTGACCGTGGTTATAACAATACGTCTCAGTATAGTTTAACACTTTAATATGAATAACATATAAGTATAGTATAGCCTAGGTCTTTGTAGATCTCTCTAGTCCGATAGTCAGCAATAGACTGACGTCGCTTCGTGGTCAGCAAACCCTCCTTGGCCATTGCTGTGGGCGTGGCCTGTGCTGACCAATAAGATACCGTTACATCTCCTTTCCCAAAGCTAGTTTGCCACCCCCGAAAGTTCCTACAATACTATATGTCAAAAGTTTCTACAATGCTACATGCTACTTCTAAAGCTATTACATGTACTACTTTTTTTTGTTTGTTCTTACGAACTGTCTGTTGTCCGTACAATAGGAGAAATATATATATATATATTTATATATATATATATAGGCCTATCAGTTTCTGAATCGGGCTGGTTTGCTAATTAATCGGCCAGACCGCGTTCTGACATCTCTCTGGGGAGATGTCGCTGGAGGGCGCTGTGTCGGTTGGACGGTCGGCTGCGTCGCGACGGTGGTTGGATACGGCGCGGGAGGTGGTGTGGGAGGCGGTGGCACTGCAGGTGTGTTCGTTTCATCGTCTGCGCTTTCGGTCTTGATGGTAATGGGAGGTTCAGCCGAGAAACGCACATGTCTTGATGTTCGCCTTCTGGTAGTACCGTTTTCAAATCGGCAATCCAAACCATCTTTCGACAACAAAGCCACCTAAGATCTAAGTATAGAGGATCTAAGAGTGTAGAAGAAGAATGTGAATAGTCAATTGAATCGCACTGCGTTCTGGGATATCCTGGCACATGTCGTATCGTATCATAAACTCGAAATTAAATAGCTACTCGAAAGCCAAGCGCGGGGCACCAGCTTATTCACGAGCGCTGCGTTGAGTCAGAAGGGTTGTCCGTGGTGGTAACACATAATAATGCAACTGAAAATCCAATACAAATTGAAATTTGATATCGCCCTCCTTACAAAGCTCAGAAGTGCAGACGCCTCGACGGCGCAACTGCAATTTATTGTGAGCAGTTGTGACTTGCGAGTGAAAAACTTTTTCAAGGTCCCTACACAGAAACCGCTTTGGACGGGGGTCGAACCCATATTCACATAAAAATTATTACAAATATTAAGATTTGCAAATATTCGCGAATATTAAAACTGCCAATTAACGACTATTAGGGCCTATATATAAGATTCGCAAAATATTATGTTCATAATATGTTCATTCAGGAAATTCTTTTTTCTTGATTCTCATTAGGTTATTTATAAAAAAGTTTAACGTTTTACGGAATAAATTGTAAAAAAATCGCATTAGGCATGCGCATTATCGGTAACTTTAATGGGGTTATTATTAAAATTTAAAGGTTTCTGTAGCGACGCTACATGCATAGCCACGTTGGCCAACGTGGCCTTGTGGCCAGGGACGTCATTTCAGTTTTTTCAGAGGGGCAAAAAAAATTTTGCGGGTCAAAATTTCACTATCTTCTTAAGTTCTGTATTGGGCCAACATTTTGCATAACTACAGTTAAATGAGATGTTTTATTCTTGCTCTTATTTATTTCTTACTGTCACCGTACATTGAAATCTAGGTTTTAAAATCTAGTTTTAATAGGGAACTTTATGCTCAGAGGCCATTGGGTGATCAATATTAGAATGAGCTAGGACCTAAAACAAATGTAGCTGAGATTCGTTTAAAGATTATATTATAATAAAACAATATCAAATAGTAAAATACAATCAATAATCCTATCTACTTATTTGTGGCGTATTATCTAATAATATTATAGCTTGTTTCTTATCTTCCACGTTGGACTTTTCCAGCGTAGATGTAGAAGTTCTTCAGTTCGTATGGATTGGAATGAAGGTTCGAAGAGGAAGGAAGGTCACCTTCTTCTTGCTTGCCGTCGTTTCCAATTCTCTTCTGTAGCTGCGTAGACGGAGAATGCTGTAGCTGGCACAGCACTCTGTAGTTTCGTCCGCCTCGTTGTTTCTCCACAAGCAACGGTAGCTTCTCGTCGCTTGCTCGTCTTGTTGTAGTTTCGCCCCTTTCTTCTGCCGTCGAACTCCAATCGCAATTGTAGTTCGAATTCGATCTTTTCCGATGTCGATCGCAGTGCACTCGCAAGTGTCTCACCAAACTTCGCAAAGTTTCCGTACGACAAGCCCTGGTATCTCAATTCCCAAGGACTTATAGTCTCACCAGTGGGACAGGCCGACAACGTGTCGCCTTCCACACCCAATTCACCGTCAGATCTTCTGAATTACCGACAAGGAACGCCACAATCGTCAATGGCCGCCCTTGCTCAGAAATCTACGTCTTCTTCCTTCGCCATCTTTTCGCTGTCTAACTTTATCGTCTGCCGTTGTTGTCGTCTGCTCAAGTTTAACGCTGCTTTCCGCCCTTCGTTGTATTTCAATAATTGATGTAGCGCGTATTCAAGAATTGTTATAGCGCTATTATTATTATCTAACTTAATGCCACAAGTAATATTAATTATAATCTACAATACGCCACATATTGTCTAGCTTAATTCTTACCTATTTAATACTTATACAATGCATCATTTAATAGGTTTGTTTGATAAGAATAGCATTCTACCGCTACAAATGCCCCTCCTTCAAAAGACTGTTTACAGGCTTTAATAAACTCACCTACTTAACAAACTAACCTAGTAAACTAATTCACTTACTATACACGACATGACAATTAATACACTTTACTCACTGGCTTACACTTCATCATTTACTTTATCTCAACTTATACTACACAATCCCTCTACTTAAATAGTCGGACATAACATTTTCGGACCCTTTAATATATCTAATGTTAAAGGAATAGTTTTGGAGTGCCAAACTCCATCTCATCACCCTTGCATTTTTCATTCGACCCTCTTTCATATATTGCAATCCGCAATGGTCTGTCTCAATTGTAAATGTCTTTCCACAAAGATATCGGTCGAACCTGCTTATACCCCACATGATTGCTAAGCACTCTCTCTCTTCCACAGAATATCTTCTCTCTCGCTCTAACAGCTTCCTGCTCGCATACGCTATGGGATGATTCGTCCCCTCGTACTGCTGCATTATCACACATCCGATTCCACTTCCACTTGCATCAGTTTGTAGGATGAAATCCTTCTCTAAATTTGGAAGTCTCAGAATTGGTTCTTTCGCCAATTCGTTCTTCAACTTTGTAAAGCTATCCTCCAGCTCTTCATTCCATTCTACTATCCCAGGTGCTATCTTCTTCGTTAAGTCACTTAACGGTGCCATAATTTCCGCACAGTGTGGTATGAATTTCCGATAATAGTTTATCGCTCCAAGAAAACTCCTGACCTGTTTCTTTGTCTTTGGACGTGGCATGTCTACTATTTTATCCACTGATTTCTCCTTTGGACTTATGTCATCCTTGTTCAACGTATGTCCCAAAAAGTCAATCTTTCCATATCCTATTGAACACTTCTTCGGCTTCAATGTCAAATTCGCTTGTCTCACTCTTTCGAAAAATATCTCCAATGTCTTCAAATGTTCTCTCCATCCTTTATTATGTGCTAGAATGTCGTCGACATAACTTTCAAGATTTTCTGTTCCTTGTAGAATCTTCCTGATTAAACGGTTGTAACTTGATGCACTATTGATCAATCCAAAAGGCATCACATTGAACTTGTATATCCCATTGGCACATACAAATGTAGTGTAGTCTTTCGATTCTGGACTCATAGGGATCTGCCAATAACCCTTGCAGAAATCGAACTTGCTGTAGATTCTACTACCACTCAACTTATTAAAAATATCCTCATTTGTCATCATAGGCTCAGGATCAAATATTGTAAGTTTGTTTAGCTGTTTATAATTGCAACACAGCCTATTGCTTCCGTCTGACTTCTTGACAACCACCAGCGGTGCTGCATAAGCTGCCTCTGATCTTTCTATCACCTTATTGTCTAACATCGTCTGGATCTCCTTATCTATTTCTTTTTGCAAATGGTATGGTGTTGGATAAGCTCTTTGTCTTACTGGCTCTTCACTCGTCAAATGTATCTCATGCTTCACTAAGTCTGTTCTCCCAGGCTTGTCTGTGAAAATGTCTTCATATTTCTTCAGTAGTTTCCTCATTTCTCCTTTTTGTTCTTCATCCAAATCAGGATTTATATCTACATCTTCATAGGTCTCTGTTTGTTCACTTACATATAAATCCAATATTTCTTCTTCTTCATCTTCACCCACTTTCCCGTCATATACCACTGCTGAAATGTACGCTACGGTCTCGGCATCTTCTCTTTCGTGGTATTTCTTCAATATATTAATGTGATATGTCTTTATCTTTCCTTTCTCGATTTCAACTCTGTAATCATAGTCTCCAATCTTCTCTCTCACAACATATGGCCCTTGCCACTTTACTAACATCTTGTTCTTACAACTAGGCAATAGTAACAACACCTTATCACCCATTTCCAACTTCCTGTATCTCGCTTTCCTGTCATAATACTTCTTGTTTTTAGCGTTCGCTTTGTGTATCGCCTTCTGCGCCATATCACAAGTCTCCTCAATCCTTTCTCTCAAATCCTGCATATACGTATACACGTCCTTCACTTCTTCTTCCACTGTCTCATTGGTCCATAACTCCTTCAGGATCTGCACTGGTCCCCTACACGATCTACCAAATATTAGTTCGAATGGTGTGAAACCGTGACTCTCATGTACTGTGTCTCTCAACGCAAACAGTAATGGAGCTATATAACGATCCCATTCTTTCGCTTGTTCACCAATCAACTTCCTCAACGTCGCTTTGATGGTTCCATTAAGTCTTTCTACACATCCATTGCCCATTGCATGGTATGGACTCGTCATGGTGTGTTTTATCAATAGCATCTTATTTACTTCAGCCATGAGTTCGGAAGTGAACTGGCTTCCACGATCAGTATGGATCTTCTGAGGCACTCCCATACGACAATAAAATCCGAACAAAGCTTCTGCAACTTCCTCAGAACTAATTCCTTTCAATGGAATAGCTTCCGGATATCTTGTACTCAAGTCTATGATGGTCAATATGTATCGGTAACCCCTTGCAGACATAGGGTTAACTTCTCCGATTATGTCTATGCATATGTGTTTGAATGGTACATCTAATACAGGTAGATGACCCATAGGCGCCTTGTGGTTCACCTTCTTGTCAACTGACTTTTGACAAATATCACAACTCAACACATATCTCCGTATATCTTGTCCTATTCCAGGCCAATAGAATTCATTTAGAATTTTATCATGTGTTTTCCTCATTCCTAAATGAGCCGACAACAATGAATTATGTGCTACTGCTAACACTTTATCCCTCAATGGTTTAGGTACCATTAGTTGCCATTTCACCTCATCCTTCTGTACTTCTTTGTATCTTTTATACAACAATCCCTTCTTTTTCACATATGGTTTATCTTCTATGTTGTCTTCGTTACCATCCCATTCAATTGCTCTTTCCATTTGTTTCGTCATAGTTTCATCTTGACTCTGCAACTCCTGTATCTCTTTTACTGACACATTCAAGTTCGGCATCTCCTCCACTTTCAATGGTTTGTATTTTGCTACCTTTTTAGCTTCTGCCCTAGTCTCCACAACTGCTACTGTCATTAATTTTTCATCTTGATTCCTCATCACATTGTCAGAAAATCTTACTGTTTTCTTTGCACCAATAGGTCTTTCTTCATGTTCTGTTTTTCTAATCAATATTCCTTTGTTTTCCACTTCAGTACATTTCTCAATTATTTCTTTTGGCTCATGATTTGTCACACTCTCAGTTCTTTCATCCTTAACCATGTACTTCAATCCTTTGATTTTCCCAATTATTACTGGCTTTATTGGCTGTTCCATCACCATCGCTTGTACTTCACCATTAAAATGTTCACTCTCGATATACACCTTAGCCAATGGGAAACATCTTAAACTCCCATCAACTAATACACAATGTGTTTCTTCTCCAGTCAACGCTTCTTCATTTATCAAAGAACGTTTTACAATACAACAACTTGCGCCTGTGTCGTATAAGCATCCCACTGTGTTTCCATTAACTGTCACTTGGTATTCACTCTTGTCTTCAAGACTAATACATCCATCATTGTCTTTTATCACCATTGCACTGGCTGCCATGTACATTGGTGGTATTTTACTATGTTCACCCTGTTTCATCTGTTGTTCTCCTCTTGTAATATCAACCACTCTCTGTATTTCACTTTCTGGCTTAACCAAGTGTGCTCGACTTTCGAATATTTGTACTGCTGCTGCAGTGTGTTTAAATGTACCCCTGTTTTTCTTTGGGCATTGGTATGCCTTATGGTTCTGTTCTCCACAGAAAAAACAAGTAATCTTATGTCCAGTTGCAATTTCTCTTTCCCTGCTGAATCCTCGGTTTTGATGTGTACCCTGATTTATCTTCACATCACTTCTACTCCTGTTCAAATTGTACCCAGACTGTTCTTTGGGTCTGTGTTCGAACGGTCTACCGTTCAACCTGTCACTATGAAATTTCACATCTGGTTTTACAGACTGCTCGCTGTACTTGTAACCGTGTGCTTCAATGTGTGATTCCGCACAAACTAACATGTCCTTCAAACTCATTTTACCCTTCTCTTTTATGAACATACGAAGTTCAGTACTGCACGTCAAGTAAAACTGATCTTTCAACAATAGATCTTCCACTCCTTCGTAAGTTCTTTCAAATCCCGCTTGTGCTAACCATTGCTGCATATACCTTCTCAATCTATGTACAAAACTAGAAGGTGTCTCTCCTGATTCCATTTTACTGGTTTTGAACTTGTTTCGATAACCACCTTCAGTAAGTTGAAATCTCTTCAACAGCTGAGTCTTCAAACACTCATAATCTTGCACTTCATCTGCAGACAACCTTTGGTATACTTCCAGTGCTCTGCCTTCCAAATGTCTAGCTAGCGTCAACGACCAAACTTCTTTTTTAATTTCATACGCAACACAGGTTCTCTCGAATCTCAACAAGTAGGCATCTAAACAATCCTTGGACTCGTTAAATATAGGAAATTTGATATTCCTGATTCCTTTATTGTTTTCTCGGTGATCTCCCTGTTGTTGACCATCACCGATCCTCATGTAGTCACTCTCGTGCTCTCGGTTTTGTTCCCCTCTTGAATCAATTTCACGCATTCTCACTTGTGCTTCAAGTCTCTTTATTTCCAACTGGTGTTCACGCTGTCCCCTCGCTTCAGTTTCAGCTGCTTCACGATTCAATCTGGCTTCTGATTCAGCGCTCCTAATTACTTCCAACTCCAGTTCAGCCTTCTTTGCTAGCATTGCAGCCTCTGTTTTTCTTGTTTCTATTTCAGCTTTTCTCGTTTCTGCTTCTGCTTCAGCTTTTCTCATTTCTGCTGCTGCTTCAGCTTCCACCTCTGCTTTTCTTGCTTCTATCTCAAGTCTCTTGACTTCTGCTGCTGCTTCAGCTTTTCTCGTCTCTGCTGCTGCTGCTGTTTCAGCTAATTTCATCTCTTTGGCGATCTCCCTCTCAGTCGCTCTATCTTGTCTCCACTCTGCCTGTCTTTCTTTGACAAAGGCACGTGTCTCGTCCCCTTCCATGTTCATCCGTTTGGCAATTTCTAACCAAGCTTCAAAATCGCTGACAGACATACTTACTGTCTTACTTGCTCACTAGCAACTTATGACAAAATTATTGGCAACAATGTGCGCTATTTAAATTTCTAACAAATAGAAATTGTTCAACTCTGCAAAGTGTCAATTCAGTTCCACAACAACAACTAATCTATTAAACTATTAGAGATTAGTAGTTCATACAACCTACTGCAGTATCTTCAATCTACAATTTCAGATTTAGTCTCTAACAATCTCCTAGCTATAATTGTTCAAAGCTTTTCTAATACTGTTCAAAAGACAGTTTTTTACTGACTCAAATCTTTACTGAATTAAATCTTTAATGACTTAAATCTTTACTTACTCAAATCTTTACTGACTTAAATCTTTACTGACTTTTATCCCGGGCATGGGCCCCCACTCGTGTCACCGTACATTGAAATCTAGGTTTTAAAATCTAGTTTTAATAGGGAACTTTATGCTCAGAGGCCATTGGGTGATCAATATTAGAATGAGCTAGGACCTAAAACAAATGTAGCTGAGATTCGTTTAAAGATTATATTATAATAAAACAATATCAAATAGTAAAATACAATCAATAATCCTATCTACTTATTTGTGGCGTATTATCTAATAATATTATAGCTTGTTTCTTATCTTCCACGTTGGACTTTTCCAGCGTAGATGTAGAAGTTCTTCAGTTCGTATGGATTGGAATGAAGGTTCGAAGAGGAAGGAAGGTCACCTTCTTCTTGCTTGCCGTCGTTTCCAATTCTCTTCTGTAGCTGCGTAGACGGAGAATGCTGTAGCTGGCACAGCACTCTGTAGTTTCGTCCGCCTCGTTGTTTCTCCACAAGCAACGGTAGCTTCTCGTCGCTTGCTCGTCTTGTTGTAGTTTCGCCCCTTTCTTCTGCCGTCGAACTCCAATCGCAATTGTAGTTCGAATTCGATCTTTTCCGATGTCGATCGCAGTGCACTCGCAAGTGTCTCACCAAACTTCGCAAAGTTTCCGTACGACAAGCCCTGGTATCTCAATTCCCAAGGACTTATAGTCTCACCAGTGGGACAGGCCGACAACGTGTCGCCTTCCACACCCAATTCACCGTCAGATCTTCTGAATTACCGACAAGGAACGCCACAATCGTCAATGGCCGCCCTTGCTCAGAAATCTACGTCTTCTTCCTTCGCCATCTTTTCGCTGTCTAACTTTATCGTCTGCCGTTGTTGTCGTCTGCTCAAGTTTAACGCTGCTTTCCGCCCTTCGTTGTATTTCAATAATTGATGTAGCGCGTATTCAAGAATTGTTATAGCGCTATTATTATTATCTAACTTAATGCCACAAGTAATATTAATTATAATCTACAATACGCCACATATTGTCTAGCTTAATTCTTACCTATTTAATACTTATACAATGCATCATTTAATAGGTTTGTTTGATAAGAATAGCATTCTACCGCTACACTTACTATATTTTATTCAGTGATGGATCGATAGCCTACTATGATATTATTTACCATTATATGATTATAATAGTGCCATTATTCATTATGATATATGATACCATCATATTGAAAGCGTATGATTTAATGTTAATATTTTGCACAAACATTTTTGTTCAACTAAATTATACTAAAATGACAGAAATGACTTTCCCCCACAGAAATATTTGACAAAATGAATGATAATGGCCTTTGTTCCTGTTTACATTATTGTATTACATAGAATTGTATTGCATAGACTCTTATTATATACCATGATATTAGTTAATATTATATATAATTAGGCCTATAATTATATTATTTTCTATGGTAATATATGGCATTGTCATAAAATAGAGTATAATTGTACCATTGCACTGTGGAAATTTAAACAAATTTCTTGCAGGCAATCTTGCCTTGCAATCCCTTCCCCAGGAGAAATCCAGATTAAGTTAATTGTCATTGATGACAATTCACAAAGCAATATGCATGCTGCATGCACTAGGCCTCCAATAACTATTGTTGGACTAGTGACTATTATTAACTATGGGGATAATTCAAGTGGTGGTCAATGGCTTGTTGGACCGTCGGTTGTTCCCAAAACACCGATATCAGATATTTGGATTTCTTTGAAAACGTAATTTGAAAGTATCATGGGTGATTATCTCAACCTGGAAAAGATAATACTCAAAGAAACTAAGCGACACGTTGTCGACTTGTCCCACTATCGCACTTTGAGACGTTTGAAGCGAAGTTCCGTGGCGAAGTGAGTGAACTGTGCGAAGCTTTGTGACTCTTGGCGACGATTTGCGAATCGGTCGATCGATGCAGTTGTGATCGAACTTTGAAGCGATCCGAGTTGAAACATTTGCAGCAAGACGAGGAGGAAGATTCGATTGAGCGACGGATGAATTCCTATGCTTGACGAGATCCGAGGAAGAAGGAGAAACACGCTGGGTTACTGTTTCGAGCTACAGTACCCATCGACCAAGCAACAACCGAAGAAACTGGACTGACGGCAAGTGAGAAGATCGCGACCTTCTTCAACTTTCCCTTCAATCCATTCCCTGCGGAAGTTGAAAAGCATTTCTACATCCACCAGAAAGGACGATGTGGAAAGATAAGAAATATACATATTATCATTTTAAATAATACGCCACAAATAGGTAGATAAGATTCTTTTCTTTGAATTGCATTTATTGACTGAAGTGTTATTTTATATTATATCTTTATATGAATCACAGTCTCATTTGTTCTAGGTCGTAGGTTGCTATTATACCATTATTCGCCCAACAGCCTCTGAGCATAAAGTTCACCTTTCAATATTCTAGACTTAATAAATCCAGAATAGGGAGGGTAGTGACATGATGATGGAAGACCAGAGAGGACGGAGTTGCAGTAGTCGAGACGAGAGATGACGAGGGCTTGAGTGAGAATGCGAAGGTAGGTTTCATTCAGTGAACGTTTGACTTGTCGGATCCGACGTAGGTGGAAGAAGCATGCTCTGGCTACAGAAGATATATGTTGGTTCATCTTTAAACTGCTGTCAAGTAGCACACCGAGGTCACGGATCACATCAGATGGTGGAATGGAGCAGTCTGGGTCAAGGTCGAGAGATTTCATTAATTTATTGTCATTTCGTCCACTTTGGCGGTCAAACCAAATGAGCTCTGTTTTTGTGGCATTTAATTTCAGACGCATGGATGCGCACCAGGACTGGATATCATGAACGCATGCTGCAATTTTGATTTTGATGTTTCCAATGTTTTGTCCAGATAGCTTTATGTAGAGCTGGGTGTCATCAGCATATAAGTGGATCATGAGACCATGATGTGAGGCGATGTCAATGATGTTGGAGGTGTATAGGATAAACAGGAGTGGGCCGAGAATGGAACCTTGGGGGACACCAAAGAGGACAAAAAACATTTTTGATGAGCATCCACCAAGTTTAATACTGTGAGACCTTGAGGAAAGGAATGAAGCAATCCACTGAACAGCTGATGCAGTCACGCCAAATTGAGCTTGAAGTAATTGGAGGAGAATGGTGTGATCCACACAGTCGAAAGCAGCAGAGAAATCCAGAAGTAGTAGAGCTGCAATGAATCCTGAGTCCAAGGCCAAAACAATGTCGTTGTAGACTTTAATGATTGCAGTTTCGGTAGAGTGATGGCGACGAAATCCAGATTGAGTTGGAGGAAGTAGATGATTTGATTCAATGTAGAGAGATAGCTGTTTATGAATAACACGTTCGACGAGTTTTGAGATGAAGGACAGATTAGAAATGGGACGATAGCTGGCCGGGTCTGTCGGGTCGAGTCCTGGTTTCTTTACACGAGGTCGAATGATGGCGCGTTTGTGCTTTGCTGGTAGACAAGCCTGAGTTATGGAAATATTGATGAGGAGTGCAAGGATCGGAGCGAAAATGATGCATAAAGATTTGATTAACCAAACAGGCGCAGAATCCAATTCGCACTGCTTTGTTGAAGAATCAGATATAAGTTTTTCGGCTTCACTAACTGTAACTTCGTCAAATTTGCATAACGAATGCGGAGTCGGTGGTAGATTTGAGAAATCCGGAGTCGGCGCGTCTTTAGTTGATTCACGGATCATGTCTATTTTATTTTCAAAGTAGTCAAGGAGTGTATCTGGAGAAATGTGTGGAGAGGTGTCTTGAGGCGGTGTTAGTAGCGTGTTCAAGGATTTCCAAAGTGTTCGGCCATCACCTTGAGCACTCAAGCTATAAGCTATTGTAAAGTACTCAAGGTATAAAGTTCTTATCATCCTTAGTTGGCAATTCAAAGTTATGAGTGTACGTTCCGCACCCCCGTCGTGGTCGTTTACGCGTCTGGTCTGGCATTACCGGGAGGGAGCCCCCTTGCCCCCGATCTAGCGCTTCCCGGACACCAGACCTTCCGCTCATCGGCCAGAGGTGTTGGCCCCCACTTGGAACGTCGTTGTAGTCACAGAGATGGCCAGCTGGGGTGCTAAGTCCTGCTGTTTGGTGTACCACCCCTGCTCCTACGGTCAGGGCCCTACTCCGTTAGTCTTGACAAGGTCCAGCCGAGTATGGCGCGGAAGGGCGGATGGCCCTACAATGGTTTTTACATTCACCACCTGAGTCCGTTTCTACCTCCATCTCTTCCTGCCGGCTTTCCATAACACCTTCTACCGCCATTGCGTCCTTCCAATCTTAATCTGTTATCGTAGTCATTTACTCTAATACTAATCTATAATTATCTCAACAGAATCTAGACAATATGGTTTTCCAATAGCAAGGCTATCCTTTTAATACATCTTATGCCATGTTACAGAATACAAATAGCGCCACAGCAATCTTAGAGTCTAAAAATACATTCATTCACCCGTTCATTCGTCACTTTAACTATAGGCAGCAGCTGATCAATAAGGGAAATTTCATACTAGGGTTTTCCCACTCGACAATAATATTGATTCCCGTCGGTCAAAAACAAACACATACCATGCACAGTCCGATTCCAGTTCCCTTCGTCTTCAACTACATGATTCCGGCCATTCGTCCTATCCTCGAATAGACGCGTGCCGTCTCTCCTCCCAAAACGTACAGTGCAGCTCTCGCAATCCTGATCGTTGCGAAATCCGTGGCGCAATCGTTTCCTCCGTAGAATCGCACCTCACGCTCCCAACAGTCATCCTCAATAGCGTCGTCGTGGAATGTCCCTTCACGTCAAAGCCTCAAACAGTTCACGAATCCTGGTCCAGTTACTCCAAGATACAGCCGTCCATCACATCGTCTTCTTCTTCTCCTCGTGGCATGTCACCTCACGGAAATCCTCGAATCCCTATATAATTACTTAAACTCAATATCGGTCTGTCCTCTCACGGCAGCCGCTAAATCCCTAACTATCTAAATCACAATCATCGTGGCATTTCTCTTCACGAACCTCAATCCTCAGTTTCCAGTAACGCTTTCGATCAGATCCGTTCGATCCACGGTCGACGTCGTCACTGCTTCTTTAACTTCGCGGAAAGTCCCTTCACGAAATCTTCAAGCTCCTCTACAATTCTTTAACGTCTTCACAATCCTTCAGCTCCTCCAGAAATCTTTAACGCCTCCCTGGTCTATCGATCGCCAGGGGCACGGCGGGCCGTACTTCACATCATCTCTCCGTAACGTAAAAGGCCTCTTTAACTTCTCGGAATAGTCCTCTCACGACATCCCGAAATCCTCAGCTCCTCGTCGAATCCTCAGCTCCTCCACGAAATCCTTAACGCCTCCACGAAATCTTTAACGCCGTCCTGGTCCATCGATCGCCAGGGCGCGGCGGGCCGCAATTCACATCCTCTCTGCCACCGAGTTCAACGTAAAAGGCGTCCGTTTCTTGTCTTCACTCCCTTTTATACACTTCCAGATCGGCATCAGCAGAAAGGCTGTTTCAACGTTAGTCGCTCTCTTTGACCGTCTGCCTCCGCTCAAAGTGAGTGCCGCAGTATCTGTCCCTATGCCACGCCATCTCCGTGTATCGACTCGATGCTGACAATGCAGGTCTAAGTTCTCCCTCCGTCGTCGTGGTCCAGAAAAGCAGGTCTTAGTTCTCGTCGCGTCAGCTTGGTCCACATAATCAGGCTGCCTCTCTACCACACATCTCGCACGCTCATACATTCATTCATACACAAATACACACAGTTGATTATAATTGACTATAAGTACGTGGCGCTCTATAAATGAAGGACCCTAGTTCTTCACACTGCTCCCACCTGGCGAATCCTGAAGCATGAAGGACAATTATATTAACTGTGTGTCCACACAAAAATATACCCTCAATGCTATTCAATGCCTATGCTAATAGTCCATCTTTATGCAGTGTTATGCAATCAATACAGTACTCGATATTCTAATAATGCAGTTCCATTCAGCAAATCTTTCAAACTAACAGATTAACATAATGCAATTCCATTCAGCAAATCTTTCAGACTAACAGATTAACATCCTTCACATCCGCAAAGTAATGCAGTTCAATTCATATAGGCAATGCTTTAGCCTACTCTAAGTTACAAGTGTCCATAATTCGTCAACAACTAATCTCTATCTCCTCAATGTCTTTCACAACGTTATACATACTAACACACACCAAAACAAAATAAGTCCAAAATACACGGCAATTTATAACACATTTAACCAGAATAAACACGGTTGAGCACGTCCATAGCTCTCTTCTGTCGTCTTTCCATCCACTGAACGGTTTCCTCGTTCTCCTCGATCGTCGTTTACGTTTCTCCGCGTTTCTCCATCCGTCCATCCGCGAAGGTTTCCCAGAAATCCATGACTGTCGAGGACCTCGATTCCTCGCAGTTCGTCCGGCGTCAGTCCTTCGGTGGACGACATCTCTCCATCCCGTTTCTCCGCTTCTCCTCCGTCGAACAGTGAACCCTCTGGCTGCTTTTCACACGCTCGCCCAACGCTGTACACCTCTCACGTTGTACATCGATGGCTTCTGTACACATAACAGCTTCGTCGTCCGTTTCCATGTTGATTATTATTATTATTATCGCGTGGCGCAGAGTACATATCGTTATCGTTCATCGGAGGTTGCATCGCTCTGACGTCACTCCTTCCCTGTTTCGCTCGCCCACAGTTTCTCCATCTGTTCGTTTTCGTTGTAATACCCCAGTTTTATCCGAATGTTTTTACTCGTAGTTAGCGTTCGTAGTTTCGACGATAGATTTCGTAACAGTTTCTGTAGTAGTTCTATTGTTGATTTCGCTTGTTGTATAACCAGAATAACCATGTCGTTGTGACCGTAGCACATTCTCATGACGCCCTCTTGTGAATGCATTGGAAACATTCGCATCGTCGCTCCATGGAAACCCACAATAATATTATTCCCAGAATTTAGATTTAGCTGCCCAGAGTTAACGTTTGACTCAACACCATCAAGACAACATCATCATCATAATCATCACACATACGTTAATCAAATCTTAATAGTCTCTTGTCTTCTCGTCTGATAGTCGTATTATTTCCATGTCTGTTTTCATTACAGTCGTATATCCTTCCTCATTCGTTCTCTCTCTTCGTAAAAATCATCTATCGGTTCTTAATCATCCTTAATCATCCTTAATCATCTCTAATCTTCCTTAATCATCCAATCTTAAACTACTCAACTCCTAAACTACTCAAATCTTCACAGATCATCTCACCCTTAATTTACATCAATCCTTAATCCTCCTTAATCATCACTAATCTTCCTTAATCATGATTATCCCATCCTTAATCATTCTTAATCATCCCATCCTCGTCGCCATATGTAAAGTTTGTGATTGGCACGGGAGAGCATGGCCAACGGGGTGCTAAGTCCGTTGTTTGGTGTACCACCCCTGCTCCTACGGTCAGGGCCCTACTCCGTTAGTCTTGACAAGGTCCAGCCGAGTATGGCGCGGAAGGGCGGATGGCCCTACAATGGTTTTTACATTCACCACCTGAGTCCGTTTCTACCTCCATCTCTTCCTGCCGGCTTTCCATAACACCTTCTACCGCCATTGCGTCCTTCCAATCTTAATCTGTTATCGTAGTCATTTACTCTAATACTAATCTATAATTATCTCAACAGAATCTAGACAATATGGTTTTCCAATAGCAAGGCTATCCTTTTAATACATCTTATGCCATGTTACAGAATACAAATAGCGCCACAGCAATCTTAGAGTCTAAAAATACATTCATTCACCCGTTCATTCGTCACTTTAACTATAGGCAGCAGCTGATCAATAAGGGAAATTTCATACTAGGGTTTTTCCCACTCGACAATAATATTGATTCCCGTCGGTCAAAAACAAACACATACCATGCACAGTCCGATTCCAGTTCCCTTCGTCTTCAACTACATGATTCCGGCCATTCGTCCTATCCTCGAATAGACGCGTGCCGTCTCTCCTCCCAAAACGTACAGTGCAGCTCTCGCAATCCTGATCGTTGCGAAATCCGTGGCGCAATCGTTTCCTCCGTAGAATCGCACCTCACGCTCCCAACAGTCATCCTCAATAGCGTCGTCGTGGAATGTCCCTTCACGTCAAAGCCTCAAACAGTTCACGAATCCTGGTCCAGTTACTCCAAGATACAGCCGTCCATCACATCGTCTTCTTCTTCTCCTCGTGGCATGTCACCTCACGGAAATCCTCGAATCCCTATATAATTACTTAAACTCAATATCGGTCTGTCCTCTCACGGCAGCCGCTAAATCCCTAACTATCTAAATCACAATCATCGTGGCATTTCTCTTCACGAACCTCAATCCTCAGTTTCCAGTAACGCTTTCGATCAGATCCGTTCGATCCACGGTCGACGTCGTCACTGCTTCTTTAACTTCGCGGAAAGTCCCTTCACGAAATCTTCAAGCTCCTCTACAATTCTTTAACGTCTTCACAATCCTTCAGCTCCTCCAGAAATCTTTAACGCCTCCCTGGTCTATCGATCGCCAGGGGCACGGCGGGCCGTACTTCACATCATCTCTCCGTAACGTAAAAGGCCTCTTTAACTTCTCGGAATAGTCCTCTCACGACATCCCGAAATCCTCAGCTCCTCGTCGAATCCTCAGCTCCTCCACGAAATCCTTAACGCCTCCACGAAATCTTTAACGCCGTCCTGGTCCATCGATCGCCAGGGCGCGGCGGGCCGCAATTCACATCCTCTCTGCCACCGAGTTCAACGTAAAAGGCGTCCGTTTCTTGTCTTCACTCCCTTTTATACACTTCCAGATCGGCATCAGCAGAAAGGCTGTTTCAACGTTAGTCGCTCTCTTTGACCGTCTGCCTCCGCTCAAAGTGAGTGCCGCAGTATCTGTCCCTATGCCACGCCATCTCCGTGTATCGACTCGATGCTGACAATGCAGGTCTAAGTTCTCCCTCCGTCGTCGTGGTCCAGAAAAGCAGGTCTTAGTTCTCGTCGCGTCAGCTTGGTCCACATAATCAGGCTGCCTCTCTACCACACATCTCGCACGCTCATACATTCATTCATACACAAATACACACAGTTGATTATAATTGACTATAAGTACGTGGCGCTCTATAAATGAAGGACCCTAGTTCTTCACACTGCTCCCACCTGGCGAATCCTGAAGCATGAAGGACAATTATATTAACTGTGTGTCCACACAAAAATATACCCTCAATGCTATTCAATGCCTATGCTAATAGTCCATCTTTATGCAGTGTTATGCAATCAATACAGTACTCGATATTCTAATAATGCAGTTCCATTCAGCAAATCTTTCAAACTAACAGATTAACATAATGCAATTCCATTCAGCAAATCTTTCAGACTAACAGATTAACATCCTTCACATCCGCAAAGTAATGCAGTTCAATTCATATAGGCAATGCTTTAGCCTACTCTAAGTTACAAGTGTCCATAATTCGTCAACAACTAATCTCTATCTCCTCAATGTCTTTCACAACGTTATACATACTAACACACACCAAAACAAAATAAGTCCAAAATACACGGCAATTTATAACACATTTAACCAGAATAAACACGGTTGAGCACGTCCATAGCTCTCTTCTGTCGTCTTTCCATCCACTGAACGGTTTCCTCGTTCTCCTCGATCGTCGTTTACGTTTCTCCGCGTTTCTCCATCCGTCCATCCGCGAAGGTTTCCCAGAAATCCATGACTGTCGAGGACCTCGATTCCTCGCAGTTCGTCCGGCGTCAGTCCTTCGGTGGACGACATCTCTCCATCCCGTTTCTCCGCTTCTCCTCCGTCGAACAGTGAACCCTCTGGCTGCTTTTCACACGCTCGCCCAACGCTGTACACCTCTCACGTTGTACATCGATGGCTTCTGTACACATAACAGCTTCGTCGTCCGTTTCCATGTTGATTATTATTATTATTATCGCGTGGCGCAGAGTACATATCGTTATCGTTCATCGGAGGTTGCATCGCTCTGACGTCACTCCTTCCCTGTTTCGCTCGCCCACAGTTTCTCCATCTGTTCGTTTTCGTTGTAATACCCCAGTTTTATCCGAATGTTTTTACTCGTAGTTAGCGTTCGTAGTTTCGACGATAGATTTCGTAACAGTTTCTGTAGTAGTTCTATTGTTGATTTCGCTTGTTGTATAACCAGAATAACCATGTCGTTGTGACCGTAGCACATTCTCATGACGCCCTCTTGTGAATGCATTGGAAACATTCGCATCGTCGCTCCATGGAAACCCACAATAATATTATTCCCAGAATTTAGATTTAGCTGCCCAGAGTTAACGTTTGACTCAACACCATCAAGACAACATCATCATCATAATCATCACACATACGTTAATCAAATCTTAATAGTCTCTTGTCTTCTCGTCTGATAGTCGTATTATTTCCATGTCTGTTTTCATTACAGTCGTATATCCTTCCTCATTCGTTCTCTCTCTTCGTAAAAATCATCTATCGGTTCTTAATCATCCTTAATCATCCTTAATCATCTCTAATCTTCCTTAATCATCCAATCTTAAACTACTCAACTCCTAAACTACTCAAATCTTCACAGATCATCTCACCCTTAATTTACATCAATCCTTAATCCTCCTTAATCATCACTAATCTTCCTTAATCATGATTATCCCATCCTTAATCATTCTTAATCATCCCATCCTCGTCGCCATATGTAAAGTTTGTGATTGGCACGGGAGAGCATGGCCAACGGGGTGCTAAGTCCGTTGTTTGGTGTACCACCCCTGCTCCTACGGTCAGGGCCCTACTCCGTTAGTCTTGACAAGGTCCAGCCGAGTATGGCGCGGAAGGGCGGATGGCCCTACAATGGTTTTTACATTCACCACCTGAGTCCGTTTCTACCTCCATCTCTTCCTGCCGGCTTTCCATAACACCTTCTACCGCCATTGCGTCCTTCCAATCTTAATCTGTTATCGTAGTCATTTACTCTAATACTAATCTATAATTATCTCAACAGAATCTAGACAATATGGTTTTCCAATAGCAAGGCTATCCTTTTAATACATCTTATGCCATGTTACAGAATACAAATAGCGCCACAGCAATCTTAGAGTCTAAAAATACATTCATTCACCCGTTCATTCGTCACTTTAACTATAGGCAGCAGCTGATCAATAAGGGAAATTTCATACTAGGGTTTTTCCCACTCGACAATAATATTGATTCCCGTCGGTCAAAAACAAACACATACCATGCACAGTCCGATTCCAGTTCCCTTCGTCTTCAACTACATGATTCCGGCCATTCGTCCTATCCTCGAATAGACGCGTGCCGTCTCTCCTCCCAAAACGTACAGTGCAGCTCTCGCAATCCTGATCGTTGCGAAATCCGTGGCGCAATCGTTTCCTCCGTAGAATCGCACCTCACGCTCCCAACAGTCATCCTCAATAGCGTCGTCGTGGAATGTCCCTTCACGTCAAAGCCTCAAACAGTTCACGAATCCTGGTCCAGTTACTCCAAGATACAGCCGTCCATCACATCGTCTTCTTCTTCTCCTCGTGGCATGTCACCTCACGGAAATCCTCGAATCCCTATATAATTACTTAAACTCAATATCGGTCTGTCCTCTCACGGCAGCCGCTAAATCCCTAACTATCTAAATCACAATCATCGTGGCATTTCTCTTCACGAACCTCAATCCTCAGTTTCCAGTAACGCTTTCGATCAGATCCGTTCGATCCACGGTCGACGTCGTCACTGCTTCTTTAACTTCGCGGAAAGTCCCTTCACGAAATCTTCAAGCTCCTCTACAATTCTTTAACGTCTTCACAATCCTTCAGCTCCTCCAGAAATCTTTAACGCCTCCCTGGTCTATCGATCGCCAGGGGCACGGCGGGCCGTACTTCACATCATCTCTCCGTAACGTAAAAGGCCTCTTTAACTTCTCGGAATAGTCCTCTCACGACATCCCGAAATCCTCAGCTCCTCGTCGAATCCTCAGCTCCTCCACGAAATCTTTAACGCCGTCTCTGCCACCGAGCGCAACGTAAAAGGCCTCTTTAACTTCTCGGAATAGTCCTCTCACGACATCCCGAAATCCTCAGCTCCTCGTCGAATCCTCAGCTCCTCCACGAAATCTTTAACGCCTCCACGAAATCTTTAACGCCGTCCTGGTCCATCGATCGCCAGGGCGCGGCGGGCCGCAATTCACATCCTCTCTGCCACCGAGTTCAACGTAAAAGGCGTCCGTTTCTTGTCTTCACTCCCTTTTATACACTTCCAGATCGGCATCAGCAGAAAGGCTGTTTCAACGTTAGTCGCTCTCTTTGACCGTCTGCCTCCGCTCAAAGTGAGTGCCGCAGTATCTGTCCCTATGCCACGCCATCTCCGTGTATCGACTCGATGCTGACAATGCAGGTCTAAGTTCTCCCTCCGTCGTCGTGGTCCAGAAAAGCAGGTCTTAGTTCTCGTCGCGTCAGCTTGGTCCACATAATCAGGCTGCCTCTCTACCACACATCTCGCACGCTCATACATTCATTCATACACAAATACACACAGTTGATTATAATTGACTATAAGTACGTGGCGCTCTATAAATGAAGGACCCTAGTTCTTCACATGAGTTCTCGGGCGAATACCACAGCGACGCTTAATTACAGGCGGAAACGAACTCCGCAGGACATGGCAAGAATTGCTGCTGAATGACGCCAGCAGTTTGTCATCGGCTTCGCGAACCATGTCCAAGACATCGGGCGTATTGTCTGGCAGATAGCCCATTCGACGAGTTCTTTGAAGAAATTTGTTGAGCCTTAATAATTATTGTCATCGGCTTACAAGATGGAAATATATTATACTAGCGTCAGTCATATGACGTCATTCTAGAGGCTTTCTCATCATAATATATGTCATATTTACCAAATAACGAATACCTTGTTGTTAGAAACGTCATAACGGAACTTCATTGTTTTGGCTGTCAGCCAATAAAACGTTGCTCAGACTTTCAACACATTGATAAATAAGGGTTTCTCAGCTAGCACATTTTAATTACATGTAAATTTGTAATTGTATCTTTCAATCGTACATAACACCCTGTTTAGTATATTCACACATAGCAAAACAGTTTTCAATCTACGTCTAATTCGATGATGGGAGAAGGGTAAAAGTATATTCCACTGTACGCGTATGAACCTATTGGTACGGTTCTTTTGTTGCAACAGGAAGATTTAGTACCAAATATGCTAATCTTAAAGGGGGTGGAAGCAACACTGGACTGGGCCTTCTCCGATTAAATAGTGCATCTGAATTCCCAAGTGGATTTGCCCATTAGAACCATAGTGCGGTCGAGTATAGTTTGGTGCCGGCTATAAGGTCTATGTGCAAGGGTTTATTTGGGCCGGACTTACAATTAATGACGCTGAACCAGTCCATGAAGCGGTATGCGCACGTAAATTTCAATCTTTTTTAGATTATTTTGTGCATGAAGGCCAAATGCACGACTTCTTCTTACATTTCTACTTTCTGTCTTCTAATGTAGGAAACACGCACGATAGCAATTATAATGGGACAAGGGACATGTATACACTTCAGGCTGTAGAGGCCTATGGTGCTATATATTTTGTGGGAGTTTCCACACTGTAATGGTGTCCTTTGAAGATGCCATTTTAGCAAAATAACTCCATTACCTGGTATTTCAGTACTGATAAAAAGTGATTTATGATTTCAATATAATTCATATTTATATATTTTATATAATTATAATTACAATAAAAAATATCTTTATGTATCGAGTTCAGCAGCTCAGTTCTGCTGTTGCTGGGTTATTCTAATGAATAACTGCATGCAGATAAAAGTATATAAGCTGACTTTTCATCACTATGATCATGCAGCTTATCCCTGTTTCCACAAAATGGTCCTGAATTGCTGACCAAGATACACTTTTTGAAATCGTATTTAATGGTAGACAAATCAAGTTAATCAACCATTCAACGCATCGATCATTTGAACGCGAACCTCTGTACTCAGACATATTATGATTCATACTGAGTATAGACCTACTCAGTGTTGGGCTTATGAGACAGGCTAGAAAGACTTGCAGAGAGTGAGAGATTGGCACAGTTAGACAGAGACAGAGATAGAGATGCAGATAAGCACATACAGGTTAAAAGCATCAATGTTTAAGGGAAAGGAGGTAGTCAGGGTGATAGACAGAAAGGGGTAGGCTATACCGATTGTGCTGAGAGAGACTGACAGACGAACAAACAGACAGACAGAGACATCGCCTAAATACGGAGATTTGGTTCAATTATAATGTGAACTCTGTATCAAGCCAACTTTATTCACGAGATTGCGAACGTCGTTCGGAGTCGTCGGACAGGCCCTTCAGTGGGTCCATTCCTTTCTCAGTGGACGTCAAATGATGGTGGTCGTCGGCTCTGGAAATTCATCATGGGCGCCTGAAACATTCGGTGTCCCTCAGGGCTTGTAGCGATATCCTTGATCCCACCCATACGTTCTTACCCTGCTATACATATTGTTGAATGTTAATTACACATGTTAAGTTAGGAAGAGGCCCTAGTTAATGATTAATTAATAGTTTGATTCAGAACTTTCACATTGCTCTGTTTATTTAATTAACCAGTGCTATAACCAGTACTTAGGGGCAAAAGATATATTAAACAGGGGCAAACATGGCGAGATGTAGCAACATTCAGTCACGGCATCAGCCAATGGGAGGCGAACAAAAGGATCGGCTGCGGCGCCTGTGCTTAGAGCATCAGAGAGGTTGGTGAAGACGGACGTAATGGCGGAGGTTTGAGCGATCGCAAGTTGTTGGTAATTGTTGATCGGATATTGTCGTGTGATTTCCGTGATATTCAGGACGATTGGAAACCGGAATAACGAACGCTTAGTGTCCTAAAGTGTGAACTATATTGAAGGTCAACGAGCGTAATCAACGATCGGTATAGCGCTTTACTTACCGGTAAGAGCGTGTATGCGTTGCAGTTTACAGCGTATACCTTAGATCAACGAAGTTACTTCTCGTGACATTGCGAAGAGATAAATAATCTACAAAGATTACTTCGAACTGTAAATGAAAGTCGCAGTAGTTGGTAAATACGATAAGGAACAGGAACTGTTCAAACACTAAACAGCGACAGCAAAGAAATTCAACATTTGAGAAGAAAAGTCCGACAATTATCCACAACGGAGAAATGGAGCCAACAGCCTGGAGGTCAGCCATTGATGAGAATACGATGAAGACTAGCCGGTGGTGAACAACAGAATTCAACGCGGGAGGGTAGATATTAAAGTTATATCCCTCAAATTACTGTAATCAGTACTGGTTTAAGTAAGGCAATTTAACAGAAGATTGTGTTAAATTAGACATTATCCCAAACCCTTAGAAAAAGGTTTTGTGTGTTGTACATGTTGACATATATTAATATTCATATGCTAATATTATTTTTATATTAAACATTCGACTTGTTGATTTGATAACATATAGGGCAATAACCTACATTACAGCGAATAAGAATATAGTATGCAAATGAGTAACTTGAACTCAGCTCTGAGTTCTGGAATATAATACCACCCAAACTATTGAGCCATAGTGTGGTCTTAGCATTCCGTTACAGGGCTCAGTCCTTTGGCCGCTGCTATACGTGCTATACACAGCCGATTTGACAAGGATCATCTCTGCTCTTGGAGCCCGGGTCCACCAATATGCCGATGACGCTCAACTGTACTTAACATGCCACCCGTCTGATGCACTGGCCTGTGTGTCAAAAATGCAGGAAATTGTTAAAGAAGTACAGACCTGGATGTCCTCCAACCGGTTGAGGCTGAACCCGGACAAAAGGAATTTATATGGCTGGGCCCAGGTCAGGCACGTTCAAGGATTGATGCTCAGGCGATTGAGGCGGCG
Source organism: Lumbricus terrestris (assembly GCA_949752735.1). Classification (NCBI taxonomy): domain Eukaryota; kingdom Metazoa; phylum Annelida; class Clitellata; order Crassiclitellata; family Lumbricidae; genus Lumbricus; species Lumbricus terrestris. The sequence goes on from OX457052.1 coordinate 4,396,418, forward strand.
TTCCCAAACTGGAAGACCAAGCATGTTGTTCGGGACATGGGAGTACTGCTGGATGAAGGCCTATCCATGGATCAGCATGTCGGATCGCTCTGCAGATCTTGCTTCTACCAGCTGCGCCAGATCAGAGTCATTCGGGGCAATCTATCACATGAAGCCGCTGCCACTCTTGTCCACTCGTTTGTGCTAAACCGACTGGATTTCTGCAATGCCGTCCTTGCGGGTGTTCCAAAGTCCCGGATACGCCAGCTTCAGTCTGTCCCCAACTGCGCCGCCCGAGTCGTCGCTGATCTGCCAAAATTCTCGCATATATCAGCATATTTGCGTGACACGCTGCACTGGCTTCCGATCGTGGACAGAACGATATTCAAGATCATCGTTATGGGACGAGCGTCAGTGGCTAGCCTGGCGCCAGAATACATTAGGGATCTTTGTATTCCCGTCTCCAACCAACCAGGTCGTCGGTCTCTGCGCTCTGCGACTCGTGGGGACTTGATAGTTCCACGCTCCCGTACAGCGATGCGGACCCGCCGCGCCTTCTCGTGTATTGGACCTTCATACTGGAACAGTCTTCCATTAACAATTCGTGACACTGCATTGAATGTTTCTAATGAAACATTCTCAAAGTCAATTAAGTCGCACTTGTTCAGAACTGCCCGGTAGCTACGTTAAGCGCCTTCGTGAGGTTATTGTAAGGCGCTATATAAATGTTCATATACATACATACATACATACATACATACATACATACATACATACATACATACATACATACATACATACATACAAGGTATACAGGCATCATATTATATTTGGCTCTGTTTCAGGCAATCCATTTTACGTTGGAATATCGTAAGCAGATATATTTTCATGGCCTCAAGAAAGTATACACTCCAATCGTATCCAACACTTTGTTGCTAGCAATAATTATTTACCGGACACAACCATGTCCGGTAATGTCTGAAATTTCTGTCCGGACATTTTGTGTAAATACCGGACTGTCCGGTTCATTACCGGACGCCTGGCAACCTCACTCAGACAGAGGAGATAGCAATTGAAAATCACAACAGCAACCTGCGCGCGTTGTTAGAGAGATGCAGAGAAAAAGGCATTAAGCTTAATCAGAAGAAACTCCGGCTGAATCGAATCAACCATCTTCTGTGGACACGAGCTAACAAAGGACGGCGTTCGCCCCGATCAGAGAAAAATGGCAGCTATCAAACAGATGCCTCCACCTAGCGATCGACAAAGTGTCTTGCGTCTCCTTGGTATGGCGACATATCTAGCCAAGTTCTGCGCGAACTTCAGCGAGACAACGGCACCCATCCGCGCATTACTTAAAGCAGAAAACGAATTCTGTTGGAGACCAGAATTGCATGGCGTGGGGCCAGACAAATTGAAAGACATGTTAACGCACGCACCTGTTCTAGCATATTTTGACACAACTAAGCCCATTGTTATTGTTGCGGACCAGGGCTGGGCAAATGACACCAGGAACCGAGCTCCAGACCCTAGTCGTTAAGGCGATGTCCGTCCGTCGTGTAGTCCGGCGTCAACTGGGGATTGACGACTAGCCAGTCAGGCTTGAAACACTTTTATTCGACTTCAAAAAACCCTCGCAAAGCAGTCCTCAGCCAACTTCTATAGCGCCAGAGTTCGGAGCAAGTTCGGAGCAAGTTCGGAGCAATGTTCGGAGCTATTCGTGTAGCGCCACTGTCCCAAAACCACTGCACCCCTGTTCACGGCAATTGTCAATGCAGAACGCCGAATCGTCGATCGTGTAGACCACCGCTGCCTCGCCAGCGCACGCAGAGAGTCTGTGAAGCGGGTCGGGTTTCGAACCCGAGTCGGCGTCGTTGAAGACAGGAACTGAACCACTGCGCTCACCCGGTCGGAAACGTAGGCAGATCCGGCGTTGAATCCTGTTCGTCGTGGCACAGCGAAGATCACCAGACCTTCCGTCGTCCGTAGGCGTCGAATCCCAGAAGAGCACGACCGCGGGTCAAGAATCGAACCCGAGTCGACGTCGTCGAAGACAGGAACTGAACCACTGCGCTCACCCGGTCGGAGGCGTTGGCAGATCCGGCGTTGAATCCCGTTCGTCGTGGCACAGCGAAGATCACCAGACCTTCCGTCGTCGGCAGTGTTGATCTCCCAGTCGAACCCGTCCGTGGGTCAGGTTTCGAACCCAGGCGTCGAAGTTGCACAGCGAAGGGCTCCAACCCTTCCGTCGTCGACAGCGTCGGATCCCAATCGAATTCGTCGGTAGCGCCGGATTCGAATTCCAGATCGTCGGAGTTGTACAGCAAAGGCCTCCAAGCCTTTCGTCGCAGGTCAGGCTTCGAACCCAGGCGTCGGAGTTGCACAGCGAAGGGCTCCAACCCTTCCGTCGTCGACAGCGTCGGATCCCAATCGAATTCGTCGGTAGCGCCGGAGTCGAATTCCAGATCGTCTATATTAATATATTAACTATATTGTTAATACCTATGCGAACTGGCCACTTTTTTAGTGTGTTTGCCGAGAAACTGTTTTATTAACAGTCACATTCACATTATTCGTAATATACTGATCTTGTAAATCGGTCAAGACACTGTATTCTGTGATAATCAAAATAGACATTAATTGTTCATGCTATTCATTTCTGCATGCAAGAACTGGAAGTGGAACTCTAAAGGAAAATTTTCTGGAACTGGAACTAAAATCATATATAAAGAGGACGTGGAACTAAAACAGGAACAAAATTTATTTATAAAGAGGATTAAAGGAACTAGAACAAGGACCTTGAGCAAGGATAAAAATGATAACAGTGGAATAGAATAAGAATAGAAATCAATACTGGAACTAAAATAACACTGATAAAGACATCCTCCATTGCAGTTACAAAAACAACAACAAAATTAATAAAACTGACAAATGGAATAAAAATAGACAAAAATTATTACAACGATAACAAAAGTGATCATGGATACTATGGTTAACATAATGACCTTGGTCGAGAAAATAGACCATTCATCGCTGTTTAGATCTGCCAAAAAATAGATTTTTTTAACCTAAAATCATTATTAAAGATTTTGGCATTTTTTAAAACACAACTGAGCCTTTGGCTCACTGCTTTAAAAAAAACTATATTATGGTATCTGATGTATTAAGGTTAAAATATGTGATTTTGCATCAGGTAGAGACAGATACAATTCTTAATTGTGATTTCTAATCAAATGTGGGGCACGGTGGTGCAATCGTAATCATTCATTTGTATAACGCCACTTCAAAAGAAACTCCTCAGAGGCGCTCGAGACCTGACACCAAACCACAATCAAAGAGATTGCACATAAAAAAAGATAAAGAGGTGCAGTGGGTATCCCTGGAGCCGGAGGGTTGCAGGTTTGAATCCACCTCAAATCGCCATGTAAGGACCTTGAGCAAGTCCTTCATTCACAATTGCCTGGGCGCTTCGGTGTGAAACTCAGATGCAGCACCCGTGCGGTAGTCGGGAGCTCCTCTGAGTAGTGAGGTTGAAGGGGCGCTACAGAAATAACTAAATAAATGATTTTTTATGTTTCATTTACAATTACAAAGGGTATCAACTGTGGATCAAACTCCTGGCATTATTACCATGACTTTCTTATGATATCAGCATATGGAAACTGTTATTAAGTACATTCCCGACAAGTGGTCCCTTATACGAAACATAATGAACGTATATGTCATAATTAGACATCTATTTTGCGACATATATGTAAAATGTACTGCAGCGCAGTCATCACAATATACATAACGGTTCTGGCACAATGACCTTGGTAAAATGAGAAGTAGGACATGAAAGCCACAACAACTGGTGACAGTCAAATTTGACTCCTGTAATAACCTGTGATCATCCGTCATAGGGGCCGTCTATATAGTCCGCATGCAAGGAGGATTACAGAGATTTGCATACGGGTCCGTGGGGGAGAGGGTCTTGACAAAATGTACAATTGTATATACGCAAAATAACTCGTCATGACATCCATATTAGCCTATTTATAACTCTGTATTATCATATAGTTGTCTGGTGGCTTTTGATTACATTATAATTATGTTCTGTTCAGATCTAATTCAGTAAACCTTAATGGTCAATATGAATGAATGAACTTGTTTATTGCACACACACACAAGTCAAATAGTATAAACAAGCCTCAACAAACATAGTGCAAAAGGAATCAGGAAAAAGCTAACAGCTTATATAACCCTGACCCCTAGCTTCAAGACTATTTTTAGTGCAAGTCAGTATTAATACTTAACTAAAACTTAATTAATACTTAATTAATTAGAACATAACTGAAAGTAATAGGGATAAACATACAATGCAATAATGATAATAATAATAATAATAATAATAATAATAATAAAATTGTAATATTAAATCATGTTAATAAAATCATATTAATAGATGGTAATAATAATAATACTAAAATAATAATAATAATAAATAATAGAAACAGCATATTATTGCAGCAGTAAATCCTCACAGTCTACAAAGGATTAGAGACTCGGAAACATCATAATAAACAGTCAGGATACTAACATACAATGTCTAGAATGCTGCAAGATAAATGCAGGTATAAAGAAAGACCAAAGTTAATCAACATATGCAATAGTTTGAAAACAAAGTCTTTTTAACATTTTTCTTGAAGGCACATACACTATTTTCCCTCTTCACATCATCTGACAGAGAGTTCCATAAACGGGGACCTAGAATTCGGAAGCTATTAAAGCGGCAGGTGGTACGTGCAAAGGGAACAACATATTTACTCGATCCACGAGTATTAAACGAGTGAAATTGAGCCACTGTCATAAAATAATTTTTAAATATGGGGGGTAAGAGATTATTTCCAAATTTGTTCATAAGGACGACGATAGACAAATAGTACAGGTCATAAACTTTGAGAATATTAAGTTTACTGAATAATGGGTTGGAATGGGCTAAATAGGGAGAGTTAGAGATAATACGACATGCAGCTTTCTGAAGCTTTAGAATTCGGTCCAAGTTGCAGGATCTGTACGGAGAAGCCCAAATAACACAACAGTAATTGATATAAGGTTCTAGTAAGGTATGGTATAAAAGCTTCAATTTCTCAGTTGGCAGCACATGTCTGACCTTACGTAAAATGCCCACAACCTTGGACACTTTGTTAGTGACCATGTCCATGTGACGCGCGGGGGCGCCGCCTGTCCTAACATTTCCACCCCCAAATTAATGGGCTCTACTGTTGCGCGCCCCCTTAAGCGCGGTTGAGGAAATCCGGGTCCTAGGTCAAGGGTTTTGGTGTCAATGGAAGCAGGTTCGAATCCTAACCTAGGGTGTGAGCTTCTCTGGTTACCTTCTTCCTCAGGATGAGCCGATATTGGACATATGTCAGCGGTGGCTGTTAAGTTCACGACAGCCCCACTAAATGGGTACTTATCTGGGTTCGAATCCTCAACATTTCCCCAAGCTCCACCACCCACTTTACCATCAGCTACCGTCCTCACCATTATTTCACATTCTTTCTGGCGGGAATTTAATTGGGCTTGCTGCATGGAAACTAGATTTAGCTCTTCGGCTAGACTGGTTAGAATGCTACTCTGGCGCTCCATAAACTGCTCTATTGTTGTCATTTGCTTCTGTAATACGGCCGGGTCTAAGTCATCAGTATTGTCTGTAGTCCCTAACTCAAGTGTTCCTCCCGGACACATCTCATCTTCCTCTTGTCCTGTTCCTAAGACACTGTCCGTATCCCCGTCGGAGTCCATTATAATTTGATAGCAAAAATCACTTCACAGTTCTCTATTTAAGTTTCATTTATTTAGAATTAATCAAGCGACTGTCTGTCGTTCATTAGCAATTATTTACACAGCCGATGAAATAGAATCAATATTAAAGATTCACTATTAAGGCCCTCCTAAAACGCCTATGTCCCTTGACTAGCTTAAGTTTTATCAGTTCAGTTCACAGACTGACTATTTCACACCTATCCGATCAGTTCACAGACTGAATATACCACAACTAATATTTGCACCAAAATAGCGATACAAGTTTTATCTAATTACACTTAGTTCAGGTTCGAGCTCTATAGATTGGGTTGCCTATACTTCCCTGTTCCCATTGATATTTTAGGACAGCCGATCCACCGTTTTCCGTCCTGTAGAAAGTTATTGAGTCGTCGGCCGATGCCAGAATTTCTCCGTAGGAAGCGTATTATCAATTTAATTGTTGCCGGAAATCTTCGTAATTACACATCGATTCACAAGACATCGGAAGAACCTCGTCTTCTTCCTGAGAAACTTGCCAGAATCAAAAATACCATCAATTTTACCACGATTCACGATTTCCACCAGCATAGGTCTTACTCGATTCAATTCTGCTGCCCGACTGAAGGTTTGCGCGTTAATTTGCCGCAAGAGAGCGCTTTTTGGCGCCTAAAACATCGCGTGATGTCTAACCAATCAAAAATCGCCGGTGGTGGAAAGTTCCATTGAAAAATGCATGGGAAGCTAAATATAGCGATGACCGCATCGATCAGTGCTAAGCATAGCACCCATGAATTCGTAATAGAAATAGCGGCCTTACTTAAGTAAATAAGTAAGGTAGCTTGTAGCAACCTGGTTCGCTACATCCACATGTTTGTTCCATTTAAGATTTTCAGTAATAAGAACACCAAGAAATTTAGTTTCACGTACACGAGGGAGATGCACATCATTTACACATATGTCAAAATCTGAGTCAAGAGTCACCTTATTTCCAAATATCATATAGTTAGTCTTATTTAAGTTCCAAGATAATAAGTTGGCGGCAAACCAGTGGCTTAACAGTTTTAAGTCTTCATTCAGAGTTTTAGCTAGCATGAGAGGACAGTGCCCAGTGGCAAAGATATTTGTGTCGTCAGCAAACATGATTAATTTCAAGGCAGTCACAGATTGTAGATCATTTATATACAATATAAATAACAATGGTCCCAATATTGAACCTTGAGGAACTCCACATTTCACAAATAGAGAGGCAGAGGAAGAGTGATTAACAGAAACATATTGTAATCTATTTGATAAGTAGCTACAGAACCAATTAAGAGGCGAGCCTCTAATTCCATAATGTTCAAGCTTATCTAACAAAATCTTATGATTTACAGTGTCAAACGCTTTAGCTAGATCTAGGAAAATTCCTATGGTGAGTTGATGCTCGTCAATAGATTTGCTAATATTGTCTGTGAGCTGAAGCAGCGCCATATAAGTAGACAAGTTTTTTCTAAAACCAAATTGGCTATCCACAAGCAAATCATTTTGAGTTACAAAACCAAGAAGCCTATTATAAACAATTTTTTCCAATATCTTGGCAAAAGGAGATGATATGGAAATTGGTCTGTAGTTGGATACCATAAGTTTATCTCCAGACTTAAAGACTGGAATTACCTTAGCAATTTTAAGTTGATCAGGAAAGACACCATCAACCAGCGATAGGTTAAAAATCTCTGATAGTACGGGAGAGATTTCATGAGAGCATTGTTTTAACGTCGATATCGAAATGTTATCAAATCCTACACTGTGAGAATTTTTCAGGGAAGCTATAATATTGATAATTTCCTGAGGTGAAACCGGGTTAAAGTAAATGGATTGAGGAAGACTGGACTTTAAGTAGTCAGTGTGGCATTCAGGAACTGGCGAAATATTCTGGGCAAGCTGGGGGCCAATATTATTGAAATATTTATTAAATCTGTCAGCTATGGCCACAGGATCAGATAAGGTATTTCCATTGTGGCTAATCTCAGTTACATTATCCTTATAAGTCTTTCTACCAATAATCACATTGATAGTCTGCCAGACCTTATGCAAGTTATTTTTGTGATATTCCAGCTTATCCGCATAATAATTTTTTTCAGCAGCTCGAAGCAGGGTGGTGAGCTTGTTTCTATACGCTTTGTACTTTTGAAAATGGTTGCCATTCTTTCCAGTCTTCCCCAAGCATTTTTTATACATATGATTCTTTTTATTAATCGATTTCCTTAGAGCTGGTGTCAGCCATGGAAGTTCAGTAGATTTACGCTTAACCACTGAGGTATAAGGTGGAAAATATAGATCGTAGAAATGAGTGAATTGTTTTAGAAAAACATCGAAAGACACATTAGTGTAAAGGACCAGCCCTTAGCTCACGTGCCACGTGATACGGCCAAACGGTATAGTGGAAACCGCCGAGATTTTGCGGGCGCCAATTAATCCCATAGCGACCGACTGATAGTTAACGCTTTAAGATTAAGATCTTTCCTTTTTTTTCTGGTTGCGTTCTGTAATGGCTGACACGTTGTCATATGGCCGGTTTTAGTAATTTTAGTTGAATCGGACAGTTTGTTTGCGATTTTACTTTAATGATAATACACTGCGAGTGGTGATTAAGTTTGCGAATCTTTGTGTGTTGTTTGTTGGTGAACTGATGCAAGATAAAATGGCAACCCAACAAAAACATTCCTCCCATGATTCAACCCTTAATACTGCCCACGTGTACTCGAACATTAATAACTCCGCCTGCGATCGAGCAGAAGACGCATTCACACGGGATCAGAGGGAAACTATAATTACAACCGCGGCGGACGACGAGGCCCGAGCGGATGCCCGAGTAGGACTCATGCAGTTGTGGCACGCTAGCGTGGTGTCAGGCCAATTAGAAGCAGACTACGCGTGACCTTAGAATTACACGGTTCTATGTTCATAGACATTTCTATGAACATAGAACCGTGTAATTCTAAGGTCACGTACGGCAGGGAGCAGTCGGACCCAGCCCGACCCCTGGCGGCGGGCGTTCTCGGACAGAGAACCGGCGACGATATGTCCTTTATTCCACTCGAGCGGCGTCCTGGTAGAATAACCGCTAACTCTGAAATATACGACTCCTATTCAATGAACCATTCCGATTTGCAACCTATTCCGAATTCTGACTCTCTAGGTTATCAAGCTACAACGCCTCTTCATAATCATCCATCCATTGCTCCCTCGCCGTCCCCCTTCGATGAGATAGCGACGACATCAAGGGGGCAGAAGTTTACAAGTGATTCCAGAAGTGTGGGGTGTGTTGAAATGGATGAAACAGGACAGCCCAAACTTACAAGCGATTTCAGAAGTTGGAGATTGCGCTTAAAAGATGATGAAGAGAATGAAAGGTGTTCGAGAGTTGATAATGAGACCAGAGACGAAATAGAGAAACGGAAAGATGAAAGGAGAGGCGAGATATTAAGAGACAGTGAAGTGAAGAAAAGGAGTATATGTCAACAAGAGTACGCAAGGGGAATGGAAGAAGTTGATGGAACTAGCAATAATTCTTCACGACTAAGGAAGAACACGACGACGACCCAGACTGGACAATTGCAAGACCTTTTAGCACCACTACAAGAACTGTGTAGGCATCTCAGTGAGATTTGCGAGCAGAGTGGAAAAAGTGTAAGCAATGGTCCTGGGCTGTGCACGGAAGTCGGACAAACGTTAAGTCGTCCCTTGGTGACCAGTCCGTTAGAAACTCGTCCAGTGATTTTAGTTGAAGGCGATGGGTTGAGATATAAGCCGACCATCGAACCGAAATCATGTACGGAGGATGAAACGAAGAAGCAACCAAGAGACAGACACAAGCAGTGGCTGAAACTAGAGAAATTTGATGGTCAAACGCCTCTGGAAGCGTTTATAGTCAAGTTTGAGATCTGTTCGAGACAGAATGGATGGGACGAGGACGAAAAGGTGAACCAATTGATGTGTGCCATGGTAGGACCAGCAGCGCATCTGTTGTGGGAATTTCACGCCTCAGGTCTGTCATCCTCGAGCGATCTGATAAAGCGACTTAGGAGCAGATATGGATGTTCGGACCAGACAACATTATATCGTACGCAACTTCGTGCGCGAAAACAGAGAAAAGAAGAGTCCTTGCAAGAGTTAGCGCAAGACATCCGACGCCTGATGGTGCTGGCCTATGCTGGTCCGCCCACGGAGATGAGTGAGATGGTCGCCATCGATGCATTTCTCGACGCAATAGAGGACTCCGAGCTTGCCCTATGCGTGAGAGACCGCGAACCGACTAACCTCGAAGCAGCGTGCAGATGTGCTATTCGACTAGAGGCGAATCGAGCAACTCGAGGTAGAACTGGAGACCATGAGCGTAGATCGGGACGAATCCAAGCGATCCGAACAGATGACAGTTCTAGCGAAGAATTGCTTCGTAGATTGTCGGAGCAAATGGCTAACATGGAACAGCGTCAACTGCAGATGGAACAGTGGTGGTGTGGGCCAACGTTGCAAGCATCTGACGGAAGAGAAAGACACTCGGTAGAACCTCGATATGTGCCGATGGAAAATCGACAGAGATCGGAGGGAGGAACGAGAAACAATTTAGCGACGCAAGGTCGAAGGAATCGACGAAGTGGTGGTCGGTGCTTTCTCTGCTTGCAGCCAGGACATTTCCGGAAAGACTGTCCACAAGCAAGGACAGACGTACAAGGTCAAGAAGAAGGAGAAAGGATAGCTAACGCAAGATATATCCAAGGAAGTACTAACGCGTACTTGCCACTTCGGATAAATGGGCGCAAGATCCTCGCTCTGATTGACACAGGAAGCGAGATGTCGTTAATTCCTGCTTCGTTAGTACGTCTTCAAGACATGCGAGAATCGCGACAGCTCCTGAACGCGGCCAATGGCACCCGCATTCGTGTGCTGGGCGAGATTACTGTGCAAGGTGAAATCGCAGGGCGGATTTTCCAGATTCCGTGCCTCGTCACCGAGGAGCTGAACGAGATGATTCTGGGACTCAATTGGCTGGAACAACAGAACGCGAGTTGGAATTTCCGCGAACGGTCAATTCAACTGCAGGGACGAGACTACGCACTGTCTCGTGGAGCTGGAACTGCGCGATGTCGGAAAATATCGTTGGCAAGAACTGTTGCGCCACCTACGAGCGAAGCGTATGGGGAGGTGTTTGCCGTTCTTCCCACCAAGAAGGACGACCTTCGACCCTGTCCTGTACCGACACAAGTGCTCGAATCTGACATTCTTGTAACCAGTGCGTCGCTACCTGCTCGAACCACAGAAGTCGATGTGTCTGGTGACCCAGACATCCTGCTGTCCTCTCCTCGGCAGAACGTGTTTGACGACGTTCCGCTAGAAGTTAACGATCGGCCGACTCAGACTGCGCCCTCTCAACTGCGAGCCCCGTGTCTCACCGTCGTTGAAGAGTGCGATTTCGAGAATCAGCCCCAACCCGACTCCGCGCGACCCTCCGCTGACGAACTCTCACGTCGACCGCATCATGTGGAGATGGTGCAGACTACGCGAATTCCTCTTCGACCGGAAGAGTCCCTTCCAGACGACTCCAGCATCCTCTTGCCTGAAGTGATGGCTGCGAACCGCGCTACCGAGCGTTCGAGTACGAAATTCAGCCCCAACCTCCTGTTCGTGGGACGAGATGTTATCGCGCCCATCGGCCTAGTCTTTGGCGATGGTTCGGCGACAGAACTCTGCGACCAAACAGTGGACGAGTTGGTGGATCAACGCCTGCACCAGATGCATGGCACCTATCGTCTGGTGCGAACTCACTTTCAGCAGTTCGTGCAGCATCGGACTGTTCGATACAATGGTCGAGTGCGCCCAGCCGCATTCGGACCTGACCAATGGATATGGTACGGCTGTCCCCGTCGACACGCCGGTATCAAGACCAAGTGGACCTGTGCTCTATCGAATACCGAGGTCGACCCGTGCTCAGCCGAAGTTGGTTTACGTGGACAGACTGAACAACTTTGGGAGAGACTGTCCGAAGGACTGGGATATGCCGATCTCGAACGATGTTACTGATCGAGACGAACTTTTGGGACTTGACGAACTTGTCCGAGACGAGGAACTGAACTCTGTCCCCAGACCAACCCGTCCCCATGTTCTTCCTGTTCGGTTTCGTTTATAAACCACGCCCTGACCAGTTATTCACCGTTGTGAAAACGTATTATTCACCGTTGTGAAACCGTGTTGGTGATGTCAATCACCTAGATAAGTGTTTGTGTTGCCCGAACCCGAACTTCTGATTAAAGGATTGTGCAAGGAAACAGACGACCCTGGGTCGTGCGATAGTTAATCATGTAGCAGGCTAAGGATGATTCTACTGTTTCGTGTTTGTTTGTTCCTGCATTCTGTTGGAGCGCTTTGTTACAGTTGCGTTATAACATTGGGTGCATGGGTAGGAACAGTCGGTGATCCTGTAGTCCAAATTTACATTTGCCGGATGCTTTAGGCCCGAGGTATGGAAATTTGTAGAGGGGTTGACCGTTGTTTGAATGGTCCAGTACCGTTTGTTGGTTTCCCCGTGGTTTCACCACTTGAGTAGGTGGGGGAGAGTGTAAAGGACCAGCCCTTAGCTCACGTGCCACGTGATACGGCCAAACGGTATAGTGGAAACCGCCGAGATTTAGCGGGCGCCAATTAATCCCATAGCGACCGACTGATAGTTAACGCTTTAAGATTAAGATCTTTCCTTTTTTTTCTGGTTGCGTTCTGTAATGGCTGACACGTTGTCATATGGCCGGTTTTAGTAATTTTAGTTGAATCGGACAGTTTGTTTGCGATTTTACTTTAATGATAATACACTGCGAGTGGTGATTAAGTTTGCGAATCTTTGTGTGTTGTTTGATGGTGAACTGATGCAAGATAAAATGGCAACCCAACAAAAACATTCCTCCCATGATTCAACCCTTAATACTGCCCACGTGTACTCGAACATTAATAACTCCGCCTGCGATCGAGCAGAAGACGCATTCACACGGGATCAGAGGGAAACTATAATTACAACCGCGGCGGACGACGAGGCCCGAGCGGATGCCCGAGTAGGACTCATGCAGTTGTGGCACGCTAGCGTGGTGTCAGGCCAATTAGAAGCAGACTACGGCAGGGAGCAGTCGGACCCAGCCCGACCCCTGGCGGCGGGCGTTCTCGGACAGAGAACCGGCGACGATATGTCCTTTATTCCACTCGAGCGGCGTCCTGGTAGAATAACCGCTAACTCTGAAATATACGACTCCTATTCAATGAACCATTCCGATTTGCAACCTATTCCGAATTCTGACTCTCTAGGTTATCAAGCTACAACGCCTCTTCATAATCATCCATCCATTGCTCCCTCGCCGTCCCCCTTCGATGAGATAGCGACGACATCAAGGGGGCGAAAGTTTACATTAGTGTCTGAGCTGGAAGAAGCATCCCGCCAAGTATGATTGGCCACTGCTTGCTTATATCTTAGTTATCAACTACGTTTAACTAAAAAATAAATGTTTCATAGATGACTTTAGCTATTTAACATTGTAAACGAGTGGGGTAGGTAGAGCTAAACTGAATGTACGCATGGGGTCCACAAAATGTACCGGCTGCAATGGTGAGAGGGGTAACAATATGATTTGTTGTGTATGAAATATATGGACTGGCCCACATTATAAATTGCAATCGTTCTGTGTTGTGCGAGTTTGAAAACGAGTCGAGTCTCTGACAAGTTTGACAATTGATATTTTTGATATAGTTTGAAAACTAAAACAAAGAGTTATATTTTTTACGTATGCATATAAACCATGGGTCTAAAAATCATGAGGCTGCACACATGTGTTTCTCTTAAAACAATTTCATCATTCAGCAGATGGGATTTGGGTTTCGGGGATTCCAGCCGAGCATGTAAATTAATGTGTCAATAGCAGAAAAATACATGTCACAATTGAGAATAAACAATAAGGCAATAATAGGACCTATGCCAGAATCCCCCAGTCTACTTAATAACTTAAGATACGCATAGCATCGAGAGAGATCGAGAGACAGACAAACAGATCGAGAGAAAGATAAACAATAAGTAACACTCACAGAGCTACTTGCGCTTTGGGAACACCAGCGGAGGAATGACGACCAACTTCATCTCCTCCTCTGCGACACATTTTCTAATCTCCCGGACCAGCAGAGCAACTCCAACGATGAAGTAAATAATATCTCTCACTACAACTGCCGGCGTCAACTTAAAGCTGTCACCAAGAACACAATAGGATAAACACGTTAACATCAAACAGATGATGCACGACAGGACAAAAAATGAGCACAAGAAACACACGACTCTGATGATTGGCTGATCAGTAGTTAGACTCTGCCAACACTGGACGCTTAACGCTGAAAAAAGAAACGCTAGTCCCCAAAAATTTATATCAGTGTAGTTTGGAGCGCATGCGAGATAAGTCAGGTCTCTTAAAAACGGTACGAAATTTAGGCAAAGAAATACAAATGCAAAAGGAACAATTCCATGTTTCAAAAATCCCTTCCCAACGGCAATCCAAACCATCTTTCGACAACGAAGCCACCTAAGATCTAAGTATAGAGGAACAGTGGTGCCACTGAGGTATCAGAAATAAACCCAGATTTCCCCTCCGAAAAGACCCAGAAAAACCCAGACTTCATATAACTATTTTAGACCCCCTTTGTTCAAATTAAGTTGGTTTTTCGCTTGTTCCTATGAGGGTTAACAAAATGTTCGTCAAAAGAGTCGAATAAAATGTAATTACAACTTTAAAATATCAATTGTCAAACTTGTCAGAGACTCGACATCCATACTGACAATAAGCTTAATCGATATATTCGTGTGCGCATGTGCAGCAGGTCGAGTCTACCAGAATTGTAGGCTAAACACATAACAAACGTGGCTTAAGTTTACGAAGTCTTAAAGTTGTCCGAGGTTTCCAGTCAAATTTTCTTAATACATCAACAATCCAACGTTTTAATCACCTAGATTCCTGGAACATTAATACTCTGCAAAAACCTGACCAACAGTGCGTACGTGTATATATATATATATATATATATATATATATATATATACACACACACACACACACACACACATATATATATATATCATGCATGTTATAGACAAAGACCTTAGATGTCAAAGACAAGAAGAGAGGAGTGACCCGACTTATTTTGAGATGGCAAAATGGTTTATTTCAGTGCAGATCGAGCTATTCTTCAGGTCATAAATTATTTGTGACTTGACGGTGTGAGATCTTGATTGTGGAGTCTAAAATAAAAATTAGTGGGAAAAAAGTATGCATAATACAAGTTTAACCACTTTACATTGAATTTTACAGAATATTCATGTGTTGTAAATAAAAAAATGTCAAATCACCAAAATAAACCCAGATTTTGCCCCATAAAACCCAAAACCCAGACGAAGGCTAAAAAACCCAGATCCAGTTGGAAAAAACCCAGCTGTGGCATCAGTGTAGGGCATGATGTAAGAATTAAGATGGTGACTTCACTTCGTATACTTCATGTGTATTGATTTTGGCTAGAGTCTTTTTCTGTCGATGGTGTCGCTCGAGTCGCTACTAGGCCTGGGTTGGTGTTTGACACAGGTTTATACGGAAGATGTTTGAAATCGTTTGAAATGAGTGCTGCATGCAATGCGATATTTTATTTTATATTATTTATTTTATCTTATTTATTTTCATTTCCTTAGCGCCACTTCAAGCTCACTACTCAGAGGCGCTCCCGACTACAGCGCGGACACTGCACAGGAGTTTCACGCCGAAGCGCCCGATTTTCTTGTGTGTGGTTTGTGTGGGTGTGTTTGTGCGTGTCTGTGTGTGTCTGTATGTGTATATGTATGCATGTGTGTATGTGTATGTGTATGCGTGTGCGCATGTGTCTTTATGTGTGACCGTATGTG
The DNA here is from genome assembly GCA_949752735.1 of Lumbricus terrestris. Taxonomy (NCBI): domain Eukaryota; kingdom Metazoa; phylum Annelida; class Clitellata; order Crassiclitellata; family Lumbricidae; genus Lumbricus; species Lumbricus terrestris. The sequence continues at coordinate 4,412,130 of OX457052.1, forward strand.
TAGGTGTGCGTGCATGTGTGCGCACGTGTGCGTATGCGTGCACATATGCGAGTATGTTTGTATACGTGCTTGTGTGTGTGCATGGGTGTGCATAAGTTTGTATATATGTCCGTGTGTAGGCCTATGTGTCTGTATGCGTGTATGTGTGTACGGATGTGTGTATGCGTTGGTGCGTGTGCATGTTTGTGTGTCTTTATGTATGGGTAAGCGTATGTGCATACATGTGCGTATATGCATTTGTTTGTGTGTGTAATTATTGCTACTTACTGAAGACAGATAGACAAGCACAGACAAACAGATGTAGACTCAGACATAAAGAAACGCAAACAGACATAGACATGCCAAGACAGACGCAGATGGACATTAACGTTAGACATACACACATTTACATACAGATAGACATTATAGAAAGACAAGCAGAAAAACATACATAGACACACACAGGCAGACACATACCTCTACAGACAAACGCAGACAGACATGAGAAGGCAGAGACACATACATTGGCCAGCACAGCCTGGAAAGGTAAGGGTCGTCCAGGCACTTCCTTTGGAAAGGTAAGGGGCGTCCAGGCACTTATTTTCCTCACCTTAAACACTGGGTACTGTGTAGTACTGTATTGTACTCTAATGGAACTATAGCTGTACTCTGCTTAAATATTTTGTACTGAGCAAGATTAGTAGATTTCTAACGAGTCTGCATTTATGATCACGCCTGCAATAATTAATATAAGAAAGGTGAAGGTAGTCTGTGGTTGTACTGTTTCGTGCATATATGGTACAGTAGCAATAGGATACTGGTTTAGTGACAAAATACTAGTTCAAATGTGGTAAAGACGTATCAGAAGGAGTAATATTTTACTAGTAATAACATTTCCAAGTGCTTAAAAAGCGTACGAGCATATGCGTTAACTATACATGTAATGGATAAAACCAGCCTAACGGCGCCACCGCTGCCATCTGGCGAATGTAATTAAATTAGCCAATTTCGAGAGGTGAGTGAGGTCACCATCCTATTTCCTACATCATGGTGTAGGGGAAGAATGTGCATAGTCAATTGAATCGCACTGCGTTCTGGGATATCTTGGCACATGTCGTATCGTATCACATATAGTAATATACTATATGTGATCGTATCATAAACTTGAAATTAAATAGCTATACTCGAAAGCCAAGCGCGGGGCACCAGCTTATTCACGAGCGCTGCGTTGAGTCAGAAGGGTTGTCCGTGAAAGTATTCCGTGGTGGTAACACATAACAATGCAACTGAAAATCCAATACAAATTGAAATTTGATATCGCCCCCCTTACAAAGCTCAGAAGTGCACACGCCTCGACGGCGCAACGGCAATTTATTGTGAGCAGTTGTGACTTGCGAGTGAAAAACTTTTTCAAGGTCCCTACACAGAAACCGCTTTGGACGGGGGGGTCGAACCCATATTCACATATTACAAATAATAAGATTTGCAAATCTTCGCGAATATTAAAACTGCCAAATAACGACTATTATAAGATTCGCAAAATATTATGTTCATAATTTTTATGTTCATTCAGGAAATTCTTTTTTCTTGATTCTCATTTGGTTATTTATAAAAAAAAGTTTAACGTTTTCCTGAACAAATTGGTAAAAAATCGCATTAGGCCTAGGCATGCGCATTATCGGTAAATTTAATGGAGTTATTATTAAAATTTCAAGGTTTCTGTAGCGAGTACTAGCGACGGTACTTGCATGGCCACGTTGGCCTGGCCAACGTGGCCATGTGGCATTCATATATTCGATCGATCGATAGTTGTAATAATGTTAGTGTCTTCGTCTGACTTCTGACCCTCCTCGAGCGTCAACTTCAGAACTATAGGCCTATATTCTTCCCACTGCACAGTTATTTCTGTGTAATTATTATAAGTTTCGATGTGTTTCAACAGCCTCAAATTGCTGTGTAGGCCTACGTACGTAGGGTGTGGCAGCTCTTTCATATTAGCCTAAATATAACGGCAACGGAAAAATTTAATTTTACATTAGGCTATAGGCTATAGAAGAAGAAGGAGAGGACGCCCAAGAAGGAGGTGGATGGAAGAAATACACGAGAGAACGAAGATGAACTTGGAAGAACTGAGAAACGCGACGGAAGATCGTAGCAAGTGGAGAAGGTTGACCATGGCTGTCGCTAAGATTCAAAGAATCGACGGCACAAGATGCAAGATGCATAGGCCTACTATATAATTATGCAGTACTTGTGATTCGCTTGATCCAATTATTATGTATTATGTATTATGTATTATGTATATTATGCATTATGCATTATTATTATTATTATTATTATTATTTATTATTATTATTATTATTATTATTATTACTATTATTATTATTATTATTATTATTATTATTATTATTATTATTATTATTATTATTATTATTATTATTAAAGAAAAGATATTATTATTATTATTATTATTACTATTATTATTAATAATATTTTTTTTTTTTTTTTTTTTACCCGAGGTATCAATGATCCCTCAGGATTTATAAAAATTATTTCAGGAGTAAAAAAGTGAATCTCCGAGAAATCAGGCCTCGTCCCAGGTTTCACAACCATCCTGAAATGTGCCTCTGAATGCAATGGCATTGTGACGTGCAACACAGTGACGTGCAATAATATTATTATTATTATTATTATTATTATACAACTGTCGGATTATATAGCATTGTTACAAAGGCAATGTGGAAGAGAAGCAGATGGCGTTCCCCCGCTGGACTGCCACCGAGATTCTTTGAAGAAGGTAACTCGTCTCGAGTCTGTCCTGAGTCGCCTCGGTCAACCTTCGTCCCAGGTCTAAAACAAAGTCCAGTCCCTCCGAGCTCCAAGAACCGCCGGATTCCAATGCCACCGCCACGAAGGCATGGGTCCGAGTGACTGCGGCGTACTTTGATCTTTTGGCGACGGCTGCCTGGTTTGCGGCTTCGCCCGCTCCTGCTGATGTTGCTGCCAGATGCGATGCCGCAAAGGTGTCTGACACTGTCACATCCCAAGTGAGACATCTCCCACATGACCAGGGAATAAGCGTCACGCCGTCCGGCCGCTTTCCGTCCTCCCTGGTGAGCCCTAACGGTTCCTTCTGCGATGGAATATTCGCTCTTCTTAAGGCGCGCCATATGATGTCGTTCAGCATATTATGACGTTGCTGTCTGCCCGCGTTTTTTCTGCAAGCCAGACCGTGGAGTCCTCTGGCGTCGACTCTTTCTCCACAGTGACACAGGTGTGGTTCACAGAGAGTTGTCCCGAGTCGCATTCCAACTGAAATCCTTATCACCTCGTCGGACAGGCGCAGACCCGGAGCTGTTACCGGAGGTGCTAACAGCGTGTGGTGCCTGTAATAACATTATTATTATTATTATTATTATTATTATTATTATTATTATTATTATTATTATTATTATTATTATTATTATTATTATTATTATTATTATTATTATTATTATTATTATTATTATTATACATTTTATTCAAGACAAAGTTTTTTTGTCCATTACATTCGAACAACCCTAATGTCTAGGCTACTATCGACATATTAATGTGCCACACAGTCTCATCTGCTGCATAATTATTATTATTATTATTATTATTATTATTATTATTATTATTATTATTATTATTATTATTATTATTATTATTATTATTATTATTATAAAAAATAATAATAATAATAATAATAATTATTATTATTATTATTATTATTATTATTATTATTATTATTAATTCTTATTATTATTAATCATTAGGCTATTGACAACCGCTGATGTTGCTAAGCGGCCAACGCGTTGTAAATCAACCTTGTCACTTTAAAAAATTGTCAGCAGCGCGGGGTCTCTGAAGCGCGGAGCCTAAGGCGGCTGCCTCGCTCGCCTTGCCCTAAGGCCGGGCCTGCGACGGTCCGTGTTTAAGGGAAAGGAGGGCGATAGACATACATGTAGAGGGAGAGCTCGATTGTGCTGAGAGACAGACAGACATGGGCGTCCGCAGGAATTTTTTTTAGGGGGGAACAAACTTTAAAAATTGTCATAGGGGCTATATAGAAAGCAACCGATCACTCCACCTTCGACGTTCGCTCCTTTTACGCTACCCTCTCGATTCTCTGTCACAGAACCCAGCATTCGAAAAAAATCGCATACATTCATTGTCAAAAATGATAATTAAATTGTAGGCCTATGTGACTGAAATCTGACCTTATTTTTGCAATAGCAATTGCAGTCGTCTGGGTTCTTATCCATACTGGTTTGTCACTTCATGAATCCGCTTTGGCTCTCTGAAATTGTTTCCGAAGTAATAGCTAGGCCTATATGCACGTAGCCTACATACACTACACTCATTATACAGACACTTGATAAACGGTCTTCACTGGTTGTTGAACAAATTAATCGATGTTTATACCTGCCTTATATTATAAGCGTAGGCCTACCGTATTGAATGACCTTTCTTTGATGCCTGCTGTAGGCCTGATGCCAGTATTTAGTTTTAAAAGTCTGACTGAGGTACAGAACTCATCTTCAAGCGTAAACGAAACGCCACTTTGACTGTCAGTTCCGTTCTATAGCAAATTGCCCTCCGCTCTCCGCCTGAATCGGGAAACTTTTGGTCTTTCGTGTTGGGACCTCAACCTTTCAGCAAGAGGCCAAGAGCGTTACTTTCCCAAGATATACTGTAGCTATAGACAGGGCCTGATTTAAGCATCTCATCTCTCTCATCTCTCTCATCTCCCTCATCTCCCCCCTCTCTATCTCTTCTCTCTCTCTCTCTCTCCCTCTCTCCCTCTCCCTCTCTCTCTCTCTCTCTCTCTCTCTCTTCTCTCTCTCCTCTCTCTCTCTCTCTCCTCTCTCTCTCTCTCCCTCTCTCTCTCTCTCTCTCTCCCTCTCTCCCTCTCCCTCTCTCTCTCTCTCTCTCTCCCTCTCCCTCTCTCTCTCTCTCTCTCTCTCTCCTCTCTCTCTCTCTCCTCTCTCTCTCTCTCTTCTCTCTCTCTCTCTCTCTCTCTCTCTCTCTCTCTCTCTCTCTCTCTCTCTCTCTCTCTCTCTCTCTCTCTCTCTCTCTCTCTCTCTCTTTCCGAGACAATTCATATTTGCACATGATGGTCAGATTTCATCAAAATATTTCAAACGAAACAAAAGTTATATCACTTTTAGTTATATCACCCACCGTTATTTGACGATTAAAAAACGTAACGCAACAAAAAGTAACAAAACATTATTTTATTAAGTCTCATCTCAAATAATTGTTATCAAACAGATGATCAATATTATTACTCTTTGAAAGAGAAACAGGGTACCAGCGTAGCTGTGCGTCACTGAGAAGTCACTTAATTATCAAGATGACAATCAAATTGGTCAATAAGGAATCTGTCTGTCAGATTAGTCAACAGGTCCATCAAGAACTTTGCAAAGAGAATCAAATTGGTCAATAAAGAATCTGTCAGATTAATCAACAGCTAGGTCCATCAAGAACTTTGCAAAGAGACTCAAAAGAAGTTTTGGCACTGAGGGTGGGCACATTGAACACAAGTTGTGAAGCACTACCAAGTTCATTTGACAACAGTTATTTGAAATGAGAATTAGGGGCCGTCCATAAAGTACGTCACGCTCCAGGGGAGAGGGGGTGTAAGAAAGTGTGACGTGACAGAGGGGAGGGGTCAGGCCATGTGTGACGTCACACATTTATTTTTGAAATTCTTTTATATTTTTTTGTTCTTAGTACCTAAAATCCGACCCGGCCCGGCCAGGCGTGTCTAAAACCCGGCCTGGCGGGATAAAAGTTGATTTCCCGTCACTATCAAAGCGTTTAGGGACACACGTCACTATGAGAGGGATTAGGGATAGTATCCTAGGGTTTAGAGGGTTAGGTAAATGGTTATGTTTTTAAATTTTTTGTTCGAAAGTGTGACGTACTTTAGGGGGGGGTCCGAGATTTGTGACAGTTTGTGACGGGGGGTAGGGGAGTCAAAAATGGTCAAAAATAGCGTGACGTACTTTATGGACGGCCCCTTATAAAATCGTGTTTTTGTTACTTTTTTGTTGCGTTTCGTTTTTGAATCGTCAAAAACGGTGGGTGGCCTCACTAAAAGTGGTATAACGTTTGTTCTGTTTGAAATATTTTGATGAAATCTGACCAACTTGTGTAAATATGAATTGTCTTTAAGTCTGTAAAATTTCATTTCGAAATTCCTACTTTTGGCCAAGATATTAGCCAAAAGAACCTAATTTTGTTGCGTGTAGTTTTTGAATCGTCAAAAAACGGGGGATGACCTCACTAAAAGTGATGCAACTTTTGTTCTGTATGAAATATTTTGATGAAATCTGGCCATCATGTGTAAATATGAATTGTCTTTAAGTATGCAAAATTTCATTTCGAAATTCCTGCTTCTGGCCAAGATATTGGCAAAAAACCTAAGGGGGACTTTTTTGGCCCACCCTGTATATATATATATATGTGCAAAAGTGGTGGTGACTATTTCTTGGCACACAACTTCTCAGTTCAATTCTTTCCTCGGCTTCCTGTACCCCAACGGTTCTCAAAACTTCATTTTTATTGTCCCCATGTGTAGGCTAATCACATGGGCGGAGTTTGGTTTCCGTTCTTGGAGGGGCTAAAGCCTTCTTGGGGTGGGGGGCTAAGCCCGGGAAAAGATACCATTTACACGGTAAAAAATGAATCTGGGTCTTCTTGGGAGGCTTAGCCCCCCTAGCCCCTGATAAACTCCGCCCATGGCTAATCATGTAATCGTGTTGGCAAAAAGACTAAATTGGTCTATAACCCCTGTAAGAAAGAGCTAACCTATAGCGTTGTGGTGTTGTGGGCTTGTTTTTACTAGCGCAGATTTAAAATATCTGGTTTAATATTTGTCAAATTCAAATTTAGGCTATATTTTGTCTTTGACAGGAAGAAGAGTTTTAAAACCAGTTCACAAGGATATGACGTGCTGAACGGAATCAAATATTTTGAAGCTCGACCAGAAATTAATCGTTAGGCCAATATTCAAAAAAAAATCATTTATTGATCCCACAATAAAACATAACAAACAGAAAATAATGCAAGACATTGATATTTAACATAGTAATGTATTCGGTAGAGAACTTTATTAGATAGAGAAGGGAGCAACAGGCCCTCCAGAAGGGACAAGTCCCGCTTAGTAGGGGGCCTATATGCCATGATTAATTTAAGCAAGATGGTGGGGTATGAATAGATGGGGAGAGAACAGACGCTATAGTATAGTAAATAATAATTATTATACAGTAGGCCTATGAATAATATATGGATACGTGTCTTAACTAAAGCTTAACTAAAGCTTAACTAATAAACAACAAAGCTGAGATTAGGAGATGTAAATTAATGTGTGTGCACGTGCAAGGGTTTTAAAGTGGCTGAGGGATGTAACCAAGCGGATTTCTTTAGGTAGACTGTTCCAATTTGTTGGGCCCTGGACCCCAAGCGAAAACTTACGGACATTAGTCCTAGCAAACACAGGTCTGAAATCATTGCTGCTTCTAGTACATATCAGATGCGGTGCAGGATCAAAATAGGAAGAGAATGATGGTGGAAGGAGGTTATTAATATATTTGTACATGAAAATGCAAGTTTGTAGAAATTTAATTTGGGTAATGTTTAGGAGTTTGTGTTCGAAGAATAACGGACTGGTGTGTGAATTTGGTGGAGATTTAGTTATGACTCTTATAGCCTTTTTTGAAGGATCCTTATACCGTTAAGATGAGAGTCGTATGTAGAAGTCCAGATCATATTGCAGTAAGTAAGATATGGGTATATGAGGGTATAATAGAGATCCCGTAGGATATGAAGTGGAAGAAGATAAGACACTCGTTTTATGATGCCTAAGTTCTTCTTAATTTTATTGCTAATTTAAAAAATGTGTGTTTTTCACTTCAGGTGTTGGTCAATGTAGACACCTAAAAATTTAGTTGAGGATACTTGAGGAATAACAATATTGTTTAAGACAATTTGACTATTGTCATAGGGGATGGATTTTCCTATGGAACGAAAGACGATGCAATTTGATTTTTTTGCGTTAAGTGTTAATTTATTGCTTATAAACCATTCGCTTGCAGACATAAGTTCACTATTTACCAATTGTATTAAGTGGTCATATGAGGAATGGGAAAAAAAGACATTAGAATCGTCTGCAAACATAATGAAATGTAGCACAGTTGACGAATTTGGCAGATCGTTAATAAATATTAAAAATAAGAGTGGGCCAAGAATTGATCCTTGTGGTACACCAAATAGAATGGGTAAAAGGTTTGAAAGGAAACCATTACATATAACTCGTTGGTAGCGATTCGTAAGATAACTAGTGAACCAATCCAAGGAAGTACCTCTAATGCCATAGTGTTCAAGTTTAGTTAGGAGGATATTATGGTCAACAGAGTCAAAGGCCTTGGCGAGATCAAGGAAAATTCCAATAGAATATTCATTTTTGTCCATCGCAGCAGCTATCCTGTCTTGGATATCTAATAGGGACATTGAAGTTGAGTGTCCAGATTGGAAACCATGCTGCGAAGGGTATAGGATAGATTTATGAGTAATGTAGGAAAAAAGGCGATCATACATAATTCTTTCAAAAAATTTAGAAAAAAATGGCAACACCGAAATAGGTCTATAGTTAGATATATCATTTTTAGAACCTTGTTTATGAATTGGGACGACTTTTGCAATTTTGATTTCCGTGGGGACAAGCCCATTTGTAAGTGAGCAATTAATTATATCGGATAACGGTGAAACTAGAAATTCCATAATAGGAGATATGAGGTGAGGGAATAAATCATCCATACCTGAGCTGTGAGTTGATTTGAGAGTTTTATTGATCGACATTAGCTCTTGCGGACAGGTGGGTAAGAGAGCAAAAGAATTAATTGAACGTGGAGACAGATAGTCTTTAAAGGTCTTCTTACAAGGTGGTAAGTCAGAGGACAGAGATTTTGCTATACCAGTAAAATAAGAGTTAAAATGTTCCGCCATCAAAGTGGAATCATAGATCGTGGCGTCATTTACCTTGATTTCTAAAATGGAAGTATCTTTGTTATCAGCTTTAATAATAGTTTTGATTGTCTGCCAGGTCTTTTTAATATCCCCGCTATATTTCATAAATTCGCTAGTATAGTAAGATTGCTCAATTTTGGTGCGTATTACTTTATAGCGGTTACGATATTTCGTAAAGATATTTTTGTTTTCGATCGTGGGATTTTTTATGTAGTTAATATAAAGTTTTTCTTTCTTTTTTGTAGAATTTAGCAGTCCTCGAGTCATCCATGGTTGAATAAAAGAATTTTTCTTAGAAATCTTCTGTGATTTAAGGGGAAAGGATTTATCATAACAAATTTTGACTTTTTCAGTAAAAAAATTGAAGGCCCGATTTGTTTCATGTACATTACATAACTCTGTAACTGGGGTCCAGTCGATTTGGGATACAAGTGCTTTAAAAGAGGCAGTTGACTGGCTATTTATAGTCCGTTTCAACTCGATTTTACCCAAATTACGTGAGGTAAATGGCTCAGTTTTAATCCAGGTTACTATTGGCAGATGGTCCGAAATTTCAGATGTAATTATAGCTGAGGTAATAATGCAGTCAGAGGCATTGGTGAAAGTGTTATCAATTAAGGTAGCCGAGGTGGGTATTATTCAGCTCTCCATATTTTGAGCTCTAGGATATAGGCCTACGCTGAGAATTTCTGGCTCACATTTAAACACTATTATTTTGTTTAAAAATTATATATTATAATATGCCTAACAACAAAATATGTTGCATTCACTAGGCTTAGGCCTGTATGTGAGTCTAATTATATGCTGTGAAAGAAATAATATAATGATGATCAGGGCCGCGGATTAAGGCATGTTCGACATGTTCGGCCGAACAGGGGCCCCCACGTTTGTTAATCCGGCCCTGATGATGATGCTGTTTTATGTTGCAACGTTAAAAATCATTGCTTATCAAAGAAAGATGGGCATAAAGTCCATAAACACAAAAAAAATTATATTTCTGGAATTTTCTGCCTACCCCTAACCGGCGCCTGGCGTACCCCACAGTCTGAGAACCCCTGCGCTGTACCCATTCCCAACAAGCAAATTTAGTATGAACTCGGGTGAGAACTCTGTCACTCCCTTCTCCATTCTCACTCTTCTCTTTCGTCTCTCTCGCTTGTGAACTCCACGATCTTTCCACTCACGGATAACTTAATCAAATTTTAAAAACAGCTCTTTCACAAAATTTTAGCAAAATTCTTCCTATTCAATTCTTGCTGACCCCTCCCTGCAGTCTAAGCCAACTTTTTTTTGGGGGGGGAGGTTAAAGGTATGGAGGTCCCTTCAATGCTATTTTGATAATAACAATGATTCCAGAAGGTTTTGTGTGGCTGTTGGCATGCCATGCACTGCCTCGGAACAATAACGATTTGTGGGAGACAATTGCTTCACATTTCCTCCCCAAATTTAAAGTGGTAGGGGGTTCCTTCCCTTCACTCCTTATGATTTAAGCCATGACTGCAGACAATGAACACACTGTGGAGTGTTGACAGTGGAGGCCTCTAGGCTATCAGCATTGGCGCCATTGCGATGTTAATCATGAATAGCCTTTATTATGTTAGACAGCCAAATGCTTTCATGTTTCTAAAAAATATTTCCTTGTCGGACCAAAAAGTGGTGGTGACTGTCACCACCACTTTTAAAAGTGGTGGTGACTGGACACCACCGTCACAATAGAACGTTACGCCTATGGAAACTATAGTACCCCTATATAATATAGAAATGCAGCTGTTCCGAAGCTAACTGGCAATATTTAAAGTGTGTAAAAACGCGTGTTGGCTTGCATATAGCCTATATAATGGAGGAAGCTGATTTCTTAGTCAGAGTCAGAGACTGTCGCTGCAACCGGTGCCAGTAAAGTACCGGAATATTCATATAAATTATACTTGTGTGTAGATGTGTGAGAATTCGGGTTTCATCGGCTGGACCGGTCATCTCGCACTGATAGCCTGTGTCACTACCCCCTATATTCAGGATTTATTAAGTCTAGAATATTGAAGGTGAACTTTATGCTCAGAGGCTGTTGGGTGAATAATGGTATAATAGCAACCTACGACCTAGAACAAATGAGACTGTGATTCATATAAAGATATAATGTAAAATAACATTTCAGTCAATAAATGCAATTCAAAGAAAAAGAATCTTATCTACCTATTTGTGGCGTATTGCTTAAAATAATATTATGTATATTTCTTATCTTTCCACATCGTCCTTTCTGGTGGATGTAGAAATGCTTTTCAACTTCCGCAGGGAATGGATTGAAGGGAAAGTTGAAGAAGGTCGCGATCTTCTCACTTGCCGTCAGTCCAGATTTCTCGGTAGTTGCTTGGTCGATGGGTACTGTAGCTTGGAACAGTAACCCAGCGTGTTTCTCCTTCTTCCTCGGATTTCGTCGAGCATAGGAATTCACCCGTCGCTCAACCGATTCTTCCTCCTCGTCTTGCTGCAAATGTTTCAACTCGGATCGCTTCAAAGTTCGATCACAACTGCATCGATCGACCGATTCGCAAATCGTCGCCCAGAGTCACACTGCTTCGCACAGTTCACTCGCTTCGCCTCGGAACTTCGCTTCAAACGTCTCAAAGTTCGGTAGTGGGACAAGTCGACAACGTGTCGCTTTCCACACCCATAAATCAAGTTCCAGATATTCGAATTATCAACGAATGGCTCCGCAATTGCCGACGGACGCCATCGCTCGAAATATCTTTCCGACCCTCTCCATGCACAGCTTCTCGATGACTGGGGGTCGTCTGCTAGCGTGTTTACCGTCTGCTTTCGTTAACGCTGCTTTCCACCGCTCAGTAATGTTTAGTCAATTGTTGTAGCGCATGTTGATTCATCATTAATAATAATTATTATATTAAGCCACAAATATATTATTAAATATATTTCTAAATACGCCACCAATTATCTAACTTAATTCTTACCTACATTAATCATTATACATAGCATTGTTTAATAGGTTTTGTTTGGCAAGAAGCATTCAACCGCTACAAATGCCCCTCCTTCAAAAGTCTGTTTACAGGCTTTATCAAACTCACCTACTTGACAAACTAACCTAATAAACTTCTTTAACTTACTTTAGATATCATGCAGAACCACTATACTTCACTTACTTATTTACAACTATACATCTACCTTATTACAACCTACTCTGCTCTAATCCTCTACTCAGGTTGTCGGACATAACATTGTTGGACCCCTTGATGTATCTAATGCTAAAAGAATAATTTTGGAGTGCCAAACTCCATCTCATCACCCTTGCATTTTTCATCCTATTCTCTCTCATATATTGCAAACCGCAATGATCTGTCTCGATTATGAATTTCTTTCCACAAAGGTATCGATCGAACCTACTAACTCCCCACATGATCGCTAAGCACTCCCTTTCCTCTACTGAGTACCTTCTCTCACGTTCCACTAGTTTCCTGCTGGCATACGCTATGGGATGATTTATCCCCTCGTACTGCTGCATTATTACACATCCTACTCCGTTTCCACTTGCATCCGTCTGAAGAATAAACTCTTTCTCCAGGTTTGGTAATTTCAGAATTGGTTCCTTTGCCAATTCACTCTTCAACATCGTAAAACTAGCCTCCAGTTCTTCGTTCCATTCAACTACTCCAGGTGCCATCTTTTTTGTCAAATCACTCAACGGTGCCATGATTTCTGCACAGTGTGGTATGAATTTCCGATAATAATTTATCGCTCCAAGAAAACTCCTGACTTGTTTTTTCGTCTTTGGACGTGGCATGTCTACTATTTTATCTACTGATTTCTCCTTTGGACTTATGTCATCCTTGTTCAACGTATGTCCCAAAAAGTCAATCTTTTCATATCCTATTGAACACTTCTTTGGCTTCAATGTCAAATTCGCTTGTCTCACTCTTTCAAAAAATATCTCCAATGTCTTCAAATGTTCTCTCCATCCTTTATTATGCGCTAGTATATCGTCGACATAACTTTCAAGATTTTCTGTTCCGTGAAGAATCTTCCTAATTAATCGGTTGTAACTTGACGCACTATTAATCAATCCAAATGTGCTTCACATTGCCTCGACTCACTTAACTCACTATTATTATTAACTTAGTTCTACTTATTATATATGTGTTACCTTCTCAACACATGGCATTCATCCATCCTAGTTCTCACAATGAATGACCTTTGTCATTTCACGAACATCTCATTATAAATACTGTGGGTATTACATAGTTAAGATCTCATTATCTTAACTATGTAATACCCACAGTATTTAGCTCACTGAACATAGTATTTCCTCTTAACTACTTTCTCATCACTCAACTGTTTTTCTATTTATCTAAGTGACTCACCATTACACTCAGATAGGCCTACTACATTCAACTCAATCTCATCTTAGTGCTTAACTACTACACAACTACCATAATTTTACTACTACCTCACTTGATCCTAAAATTCACCTTACCACTTAACATAACTCACTGAACTACTTAAAATAAGCAACTCAACTTCACTTGTCTCATTCTGTATTCTATTTACACTCACTCTTGATTATATATTCTCCACAAGCTTCTGTCAGCTTCTATCTACAGCATCTTTTCTCCTGCTTTGATAGTTCCTCCTTTCCACCTCTAATAATCTACCGGTATCTCTTTTCACCTTCTTATACAAATTCAACGTAATGCCATTCTTTGTCTCTAGTTCATCTGTGTGTTCCTTTTCAACACTCAATGCATCTGCATCAACATCAGATTTCCACTTAACATCTTCTGTTTCATTTTGTTTACTGACATACGAGTCCAGTATCTCTTCTTCCTCATTTTCTCCTACTTTTCCATCATGTACAACTGCCGAAATGCATGCCACTGTCTCGACATCTTGCATTTCTCCACATTCTCTCTTGTAGTCTTCACTACTTTTCCACTTTTCAATATTACTGTTAGGACATGACCATTCTCTGTCATTCCATAACCTACTTTTCCATTTATTCACTTCATTGTATCCTCTACAATTTTCATTCTGTCTTCCTCCAGAACTATTCCCTTGTTCTCTTCTGTACCATGGTCTACTATTCCAATGGTTTCCACGACTTCTATTCTCATCTCTTCCACTTTTAAATCTCCAATTTAAATCACTAGGTCTCTCATTCCTAACTCCATAATCACTACTAGACTCTCTCATCACATGTCTATAGTTTTTCCAGTTACACCTATTTGTGTCACCCATGTTCCACCTTGTATTTCTCCTATCCACATTTGGATTCTCTTTGTATCTTCCATACATCCACTCATTGGATCTTCTTGACTGAGTCTCATTAGACTTATCTCTATACTCCCTATTTCTCCAGTCTTCTCTTTGCTTCCACCATTTATTCTGATTTACACGACTATTATTCAATTCACTTCTTCCACCTGTGATTAAATATTTATTATGCGTCTCTACCAATCTCAATGGTTTATTTCTGAAGTTCTTCTTCATCGTTTTGTTAAAACTTGATTTCCTGTTATCTGTATCATCTTTATCTTTTGTTACATCATCAGTGAACCTTACTGGTTTCTTCACATGAAAAGGTTTCTCATGTTCTGTTCTTCTTGTTAATATTCCTTTGTTCTTCATTTCAGTATTATTCTCACAAGTTTCTTTCGGTTTATCATTTGTTGCATTCTCGGTTCTCTCATTTTTAACCATGAATTTCAATCCTTTGATTTTCCCGATTATCACTGGTTTCACCGGTTGCTCCATTACCATGGCTTGCACTTCGCCATTAAAGTGTTCACTCTCTAAATGTATTTTGGCTAAGGGAAAGCGTTTCACGCTTCCATCCCCTAACATACAATATGTTTCCTCTCCAGTTAATGCTTCGTCATTTATCACTGATCGCTTCACAATACAACAGGTTGCGCCTGTGTCGTACATGCATTTTACATTGTTGATCCCATTAACTGTTACTTGGTATTCACTTTCATCTTCTAGACTGATACAATCATCACCGACTCTTGTCATCATGACACTGGCTGCCATGTGCATAGGTGTTTTCTTGGTGTGTTCACCTTGTTCGTTTCCAACAACATCACCTATTCTCTGCATTTCACTTTCTTGCATAATCCGGTGTGTTCGATTCTCAAATATTTGCACTGCTGCTGCAGTGTGTTTAACAACTCCTCTGTTTTTATGTGGGCAGGAAACTGCTTTATGGTTTTGTTCTCCACAGAAAAAACAAGTAATCTTATGTCCAGTTGCAACTTCTCTTTCCCTACTGAACCCTCGGTTTTGATGTGTACCCTGATTTATCTTCACATCGCTTCTACTCCTGTTCAGATTGTACCCAGACTGTTCCTTGGGTCTGTGTTCAAACGGTCTACCGTTCAACCTGTCGCTATGGAATTTCACATCTGGTTTTGCAGACTGCTCGCTGTATTTATAACCGTGCGCTTCAATGTATGATTCCGCACAAACCAACATATCCTTCAAACTCATCTTACCTTTCTCCTTTATGAACATACGAAGTTCAGTACTGCATGTCAGGTAAAACTGGTCTTTCAACAAAAGATCTTCCACTCCTTCGTAAGTTCTTTCAAATCCCGCTTGTGCTAACCACTGCTGCATATACCTCCTCAATCGATGTACAAAATTAGAAGGCGTTTCACCTGACTCCATTTTACTAGTTTTGAACCGGTTTCGGTAACCACCTTCAGTCAGTTGAAATCTTTTCAACAGCTGAGTTTTCAAACACTCATAATCCTGTACTTCTTCTGCAGATAATCTTTGGTAAACTTCAAGTGCTTTACCTTCCAAATGTCTCGCTAGCGTCAACGACCAAACTTCTCTCTTGACTTCATATGCCACACAGGTTCGCTCAAATCTCAGTAGATAATCATCCAAACAATCCTTGTTCTCATTGAAGATGGGAAATTTGATGTCCTTCATCCCTTTATTATTCCCATTTCGATCCACTTGCAGTGGGTTGTCACCGTGTGCGTCTCTATAAGATTGCACTTGATATAGCGCCTTTTATAGTAATTGTAGTTAACTATGTGTGTATTATGGTGGATGTGTATGTATGTGCGTAAGATTATGTGGTAGAAATTGCGACTGATAATCTGGGCCATGCTTACGCTGCATGAACCTAGACCTGTTGTATCAGCAGTTTTGGACGGCAATCGCGTGCAGTACGTAGAAGGACTCAGGCACAGATTTCAGAGGGACACAGGCAGAGAACTGGAGCGACTAATGCTTAGAGGGACGATTATGCTGACGCAAGCATCGATAAGGAATAAAAGGGACTCGGAGCGAGCCACGCATCGCTTTTGACTGGAATACCGACCGCTGGAAGCATCGCTTTTTGACTGATCGCTTTTGACTGGAATACCGACCGCTGGAAGACGTCGAGGAACTTGTACTTAGAGTCAGCCCGTATCCGTTGATAGATATCCGGATCCGTGAACCGAGAAGTGAGCGAATCGAAGTGGAGTTTAGACAACGAGTCATTCGATAGACGATATAGACGACTGAGTCGGAGGCAAGGAATAAGAGACGAATTCAGAAACGATTGAATGGAAGATTACTAGGATTCGACAGGACTCGTGCTGGGAAACAAGGAACTGAAGGAAAGAAGCATAAGCGATTCAACCGAAGGAAACGGACTTTGAAGTGGGACTCGCTGAAGTCAATGAACTGTGCACGCAGCTGGGTAAGCGAAGATTGTTGATGTTTAGACATTGGTCTAATCATAGCTGGGGAAAAACCCGTGTACGAATTTTCCTATTATAAGACGCTGCCTTAGTAAAGGTTATACGTGTGTTATATTTAGATACTATTATTTTTGTTGCGCTTTTGTAAACTTGTGAACATTGCATAATTGTAATAAAAGCATAGCTATTGCTATTGGAAGAAATGTCTAGATTATCTGTAACGGACGATGACGAGACGGAAAGGGAAGCAGGACGGACGGAGGACGAAGGACCACCGACTGCTGGGACGGACACTGCTTTGATGGCCATGCTATCACGAATGAGTCAGACTTTGTCCTCAATGGACAGTCGTCAGCAATCAATGGACAGTCGTCAGTTACAAATGGACAATAGAGTGAAACAGATGGATAGTCGTGTATACAGTATGGACAATAGAGTGAAACAGATTGACGATAGACAATACTGTATGGACAATCGTCAGCGACAGACAGAGGACAGGATAGAACAAATAGTCCATGACATGGAAGTGGTCTTCGCCGAGGCAGACGACGTAAGAGACCAGTGGGCTAGGTTGACAAGTAAGCTAGATGAACGATGGGACCAGAGGAGAGATACAGAGGAAGAGAATATGGAAAGCCGGCAGAACCAAGGGGGACAGAATAGAGGAGCTAGGGCCCCGAGGGTTCAAGAGATGGAGGTAGCAACGGACTCAGGTGATGAATTAAATATCATCGTAGGCCAACGCCTTACCGCGCCCCACTCAGGCACACCTTGTCACGAGGAAGAAGAGGGAGCCAGCGCAGGAGCTATGCCAGATAGTAGACGGAGTGCGAGGCTGATGGGAAAGCCCAGACCTGACTACTTCTATCTGGATAGACTGGGGTTCCCCTCCCACGCCGGTTACTCTGCTTCGAATAGGGAAGGGAGTAGGGAGATGATGGAAGCAGAGGCCCAGACCGTGGGTCCGGGGGTGGTACACCAAACAGCGGGACTTAGCACCCCTGCTGGCCATCTTTGGGCGCACACCGACGTTCAACGCGGGCCGACCCCTCTTATCGTGAGTGGAAGGCCGGGCGACCGGGAAACACTTGATCCGGGGGCAAGGGAGCTCCCTCCCGGTAGTGCCAGGCTCGAAGCTCACGATAATCAACAACACGCAACCAACGAAAGAGGGGCGGAACGTCACAACCGACCATTGTAAATGTGCTTCCACTGTCTCGAATCTGTTCTCCGCTGAATTCGTTCTCACGCATTCTCACTTGTGTCTCCATTTTCTTCAGTTCTAACTGCAACTCACGGATCTGTTTCTTTAAGTCCGCAGCTTCACGAATCTCCTTTTCCTCTGTAGCTAAGCGAATTTCTCTTGCTTCTACTTCTTCAACTCGTCTTAATACTGCAGCTGTTTCAGCCTCTACCTCTGCTTCACGGTTTAATCTGGCTTCTGCTTCAGCACTCCTAATTGCTTCCAATTCCACTTCAGCCTTTTTCGCTTGCATTGCAGCCTCCATTCGTCTCTCTTCAGCTGCTGCCTCCATCCTCCTTGTTTCAGACTCAACTATCTCAGCTCGTTTTTGTACACCTGCCCATTCAAGTCTTTTTGCTTCTGCTGCTGCTTCTATTTCAGCCAGCTTTGCTTCTTTTGCAATCTTTTTGTCAACTGCTCTTTCTTGTCTCCATTCAGCCAGTCTCTTTCTGACGAATGTATTAAGTTCAACACCTTCCATGTTCAATTGTTTCGCCACCTCAACCCAGGCTTCAAAATCACTGACAGACATGCTTACTGTCTTACTTACTAACTGGTAAGTGGCAAAATATAGGCAACAATTTGCACTATATAAATTTCTGGCAGACAGAAATTGTTCAACTCTACAAATACAAATTCAGTTCCACAAAAGCTAATAGCTAATAGTTCACACAATCTATTGTGCACTTTTCAATATGCAATCTACTAATTCAACTCAGATGCCAATCAGTTCAAATTATCTCTCTAATAATCACTAGCAACAATTGTTCAAAGCTTGCCACTATAACAATATTCAAATGGCAGTTTTAACTGTCAAAATATCCCGGCGTGGGCACCCACTCTTGTCACTACCCCCTATATTCAGGATTTATTAAGTCTAGAATATTGAAGGTGAACTTTATGCTCAGAGGCTGTTGGGTGAATAATGGTATAATAGCAACCTACGACCTAGAACAAATGAGACTGTGATTCATATAAAGATATAATGTAAAATAACATTTCAGTCAATAAATGCAATTCAAAGAAAAAGAATCTTATCTACCTATTTGTGGCGTATTGCTTAAAATAATATTATGTATATTTCTTATCTTTCCACATCGTCCTTTCTGGTGGATGTAGAAATGCTTTTCAACTTCCGCAGGGAATGGATTGAAGGGAAAGTTGAAGAAGGTCGCGATCTTCTCACTTGCCGTCAGTCCAGATTTCTCGGTAGTTGCTTGGTCGATGGGTACTGTAGCTTGGAACAGTAACCCAGCGTGTTTCTCCTTCTTCCTCGGATTTCGTCGAGCATAGGAATTCACCCGTCGCTCAACCGATTCTTCCTCCTCGTCTTGCTGCAAATGTTTCAACTCGGATCGCTTCAAAGTTCGATCACAACTGCATCGATCGACCGATTCGCAAATCGTCGCCCAGAGTCACACTGCTTCGCACAGTTCACTCGCTTCGCCTCGGAACTTCGCTTCAAACGTCTCAAAGTTCGGTAGTGGGACAAGTCGACAACGTGTCGCTTTCCACACCCATAAATCAAGTTCCAGATATTCGAATTATCAACGAATGGCTCCGCAATTGCCGACGGACGCCATCGCTCGAAATATCTTTCCGACCCTCTCCATGCACAGCTTCTCGATGACTGGGGGTCGTCTGCTAGCGTGTTTACCGTCTGCTTTCGTTAACGCTGCTTTCCACCGCTCAGTAATGTTTAGTCAATTGTTGTAGCGCATGTTGATTCATCATTAATAATAATTATTATATTAAGCCACAAATATATTATTAAATATATTTCTAAATACGCCACCAATTATCTAACTTAATTCTTACCTACATTAATCATTATACATAGCATTGTTTAATAGGTTTTGTTTGGCAAGAAGCATTCAACCGCTACAGCCTGAAACAACACAAGAGCCGCTGCATGTTAAAGGGGACACGAGACCATGCAATTAGGCCTACTTGGCAATTATAAATGACACGACTGAATGCATTTCGTCATATCGGGGTCACAGTATGAATTTCCATATAACCACGAGAGAATTCTATACTTATAACCTACGACGTACCGGTACGTTATGCACTTTTGCGTGCAAAGAAAGTTATAATCTAAGTCCAACTTGTAGAACGCACGATAATCATGTTGAAAATCGAGTTGTAATAATCATAACAAAATAATCTAAATTTATCTGCAAATACATGTATGCGAAAAATCCAGGGGGGCGCACATGCGCCCCCTTGCCCCTGCTGCGGACGCCCATGCATACATACGTACATACATACATACAGACAGACAGACAGACAGACGAACAGATAGATCGACAGACAGAGAGTCAGAGACATATGGCCTAAATACGGAGATTCGGTAAAATAATTATAATTTGAACTACGCAATTATGCATCAAGCCGTCAACTCCTTGCACGAGGTATAATTAGGCTATAGGCTATGATCCGTGCATCATAATTATAATTTGGCTCGGTTTCATAAGGCAATTCATTATACGTCGGAAAATCGTAAGCAGATATCTTTTCATGGCTCCATAAACTACACTCCAACACTTACGAATACTTTCGAAAAATCTTAATCTTTACGAATACTTACGAATAGCCTAATAAAACCTGAAGTCACGAATAGCTAGCCTACTCGATCTATGATAGTGATCAGAGTGTCACTGAGTGACATGTTTTATTGCTAGCAATAATTATTTGACACAGCCATGTCCGGTAATGTCTGAAATTTCTGACCGGACAGTTTGTGTAGCCTACCGAACTTCCCGGTTCATTACCGCCGCTGTTTTTGAGATAATATTATGATGCAGACTATACACAGGCATTTATATATATATATATATATTATATATATATATATTCGTTTAATCAGAAATCAGGTTGACAAGCCGCAACACAGTTACAAAGTAAAAGAGAGAAAATAGTTTAAAGAGAAAATTAGTTTGTTCATTGTTCACGGGCTACTTTTATTTATTGACTTTAAACTATTCATTTATTTTACCATTATGTTTTAAGCTATTGTAAAGCAATCTAAGTATGAATTTCTTATCGTTCTTAGTTTGCAATTCAAAGTTATGAGATCTCCGACGCAGACCGCAGCGACGCTTAATTACAGGCGGCAACAAACTACGCAGGACATGGCACGAATTGTTTCAGACTGACGCCAGCAGTTTGTCATCAGCTTCGCGAACCATGTCCAAGATGTCGGGTGTATTGTCTGGCCCATTCGATGAGTTCTTTGAATTTTTTTTTGAGCCTTAGCCTAATTGTCATCGGCTTCCAAGATGGAAATATACTAGCGTCCGTCATATGACGTCATTCGAGAGGTTTTCTCATCATAGATGTCATATTTACCAAATAACGAATACCTTGTTAGAAACGTCACAATGGAACTTCGTTCTGTTTGCTGTGTCAGCCAATAAAACGTTGCTTAGACTTTCAACACATTGATAAATAAGGGTTTCTCAGCTGGCACATTTTAATTACATGTAAATTTGTAATTGTATCTTTCAATCGTACATAACACCCTGTTTAGAATATTCACACATAGCAAAACAGTTTTTTTCCATCTACGTCCAATTCGATGACGGGAGAAGGGTAAAAGTATATTCCACCGTACAATGTACGCTTGTGAACCTATTGGTACGGTTCTTTTGTTGTAATAAGGAAGATTTAGTACAAAATATGCTAATCTTAAGGGTGGGTGGTGCAACACTGGACTGACCTTTCTCCGATTAAATAGTGCATCTGAATTCCCAAGTGGACTTGCCCATTAGAACCATAGTGCGGTCGAGTAGTTTGGTGCCGGCTATAAGGTCTATGTGCAAGGGTTTATTTGGGCCGGACTTACAATTAATGACGCTGAACCAGACCATGAAGCGATATGCGCACGTAAATTTCAATCTGGTAGATATAATTCTGTGCATGAAGGCCAAATGCACGACTTCTTCTTACATTTCTACTTTCTGTCTTCTAATGTAGGAAACGCACGCACGATAGCAATTATAATGGGACATGTATACACTTCAGGCTGTAGAGTTCTTCGCTACAGTACAAAATGGGTCATAGACCTACGCAAGTCCGGTCAGACTCATTAATGGACCCTGTTCATGACGATTTCTATCTGTGGTATCTAGGGACTGATATATGATCCTTGATGGGATCAGCCATCTTGGAATATAATCAGAAGAGAGGCTGTCAGACAGAAGTGTAGAGCCAACAAAAGGAGAAAGCGCATTTGAAAGAGAAGGACCAATTGATGCAAATGATCGGGACTCAAGTCATAGCAGTCCTAGAACGAGGAACCAAGAGGTCAAGTCTGTTGAATGGATAAAATTGATAGTAGGAGGAAACTGAGTGAGGACAAAGTATAGCATCAGCCAGATATTTGGGACAAGACCCGTTGAGCCTTGAGGATGAGAGTGAGGATCTTAAATTGTAAGCGGGTCCAATGAAGTTAATCAAACATAAAGATAGAAATGTGAGAGTACTTCGGAGGGCAGTAGTCAATTCGAGATAGGGCTGCCAACCGTCTGCCCCGGAATCGGCACCCCGTCAAAATAGCCCCGTCAAAGCAGCCCCGTCATAATCGCCCAACGACAAAACAGCCCCGTCATAATCGATATAGAGATTGAGACAAGGAGCAGAATCGGAAAGGCTGCGTCGGTCTTCCAGAAGATGGGCTCAATATGTGTACGTTCCACCCCTTGAGAGTCACTCCCTCTCCCTTGGGACTGGCGCCTCTTGAGGAGGGTCCCTCCCCCGTTAGGGTCGTACGTCGTCCTGGAAGTGACCGAGAAGGGCGCTACTCCGACCCGTTTGGATACCACCTCCACTCCAAATGTCGGGGGTCGACGATCGACTTCCACAGGTGAGCGGAACCCAACCCGGTCCAGTGTGGCGTAGTCTCTTCGGCTTCTTCCCTTAAGCCGTTCACTACATCTCACTTTACTCCGGCTCGGTCGGTTCTCTCCTTCTTCTATGACAAGGTCCGTAGTGGTATGGGCGGCAGAATACTTATCAGCTACCATATTCGTTTCATGGTAAGGGTCCGGTTGCGATCGTCTTACTTCCTTACTCACATCTCTCACCTCCTCCGTTCCTCCAAAGTCATTCATGTGATTCTCCTTGTAACCACAACCACACAAGCGTAATTGGTCCATCCCAGTTTCCTCCCGTTCAACATCAGTGCGCGGATTAGTCGGGAACATGTGATCGGTTACTTTCCCAGAGATATTGTAATTGTATTGTAATTGTAATTGTAATTGAACATTTATATAGCGCCGCTGACAGATTCAGTGGCGCTCCCGACCCAAGCTAGTGCTCCCGCTAACAAATAGTATAGTCTTCAGGCGTTTACGAAACAGGGGAAGAGAAAGGCCAAGAAGCTCAGAACGTAGCTTGTGAGGAAGGCGGTTCCAACAAGTAGGGCGCAAATATGCGAAACTTCTGGGCTGTGCCGTAGCTCCACGCATGCGCGGGACAACTAGAAAGCCATTAGCAGCCGAGCGAAGGGCAGAGCGGCCAGGGAGAGTGGAGACCAAGTTACACAATGCCCGAAGATAAGAGGGGGCTACCCCGAGAAGAGAGTTGCGCAAAAGAGTCAGAATCTTGAACTCAATGCGATGAGGTACAGGAAGCCAATGAAGAGTGTCCCGAATAAAATCAGATATGTGAGAGAATTTGGGAAGACCAGCAATTAGGCGGGCAGCAGCGTTGAGTATTGATTGAAGTTTAGAGAGGTTAAGAGAGGAGAGACCAGCATAGGCAACAAAGTTTCCAAAGTCAACTCTAGAGCAAATCAAAGCATGGACAAACACCTGCCGGGAACACACACAAACAAAACAATGGTTCGCTATTCATGACGCATCACCATCACCACAGCACACCACCAGCACCACTACCACCACCATCAGCACCACCACCACATGGAGATGGAAGATGTTCATATATTTTCTGCACTCCAAACGCGGATCACGTTATACCGTTGAAACTACTGTTTGCACAGCGATGTTTCAGGGGGTCCAGTCTGAATCGATAGTGGGAGGGGTGCTGTACCTCTTCGGCTCACCGCTGATCTTCTGCGCTAGGTCCTCCGTGTTGATCCCTTCCGTCTCCAGGTGGTGGTGGTGGTGTTGATGGTGGTGGTGCTGGTGACCGCCCTTGCCAGACAGTTGTTCGAAGTCCCCCCGTGGGAGATGATCGTTCTCTTAGCGTTGCTTTTGCCAGACGAATTAAGGAAAGCTGGCAATGCGAGGGGGAGAATAGTGCAACGAGAAGAGGTTCGTAGTGTACGGGCTGGGACTGGACAACGGCTGGAGGACACGCGACAACGACGATGGAACAGCGGGTGTACGGTTCGTAGGGGTGCGCTGATTGATGCGTCATGGATAGCGCACTCTTGTCCTGTTTGTGTGTTTCCGGCAGGTGCCCGTAGGCCTGGCTTCTGTAGAGGTACGATGCTGACTGCCCCTGGTGACCGTTGATGCCGCCGTTTGTTCCAGCGCCGACCCCATGTAGATTTTGTTCGATGGACTGACCCCGAGATCTGGAATGAACCCCCTCCAGCGCCGTTTGATGTCATGCTGTGATGGAGAGAATGCTGGTGATGATGTGGATGGGTTGGTGGTGGATGGGATTGCGGAGGATGGATTCCATTCGCCTTCTACCCGTTCCGCTTCTCCTCCGCCTCCTCCTCCGAAAGATCCATCCATTTCCGAGAAACTTCTGCTTGTCATAAACCCAAAAATTCCTTTGACGAACTTCTCGGAAACGCTTCCGATCGCTGCTATTTTAGTTTTCTTCCAGTGTCACATTTGCAAAGTTGATTCCATTGCTTTCCGTTACCTCAAAAATGCTAAGTTGGCGCCCGAATTCATGTTTCCATTGCATACATCACTTCACTTATAGCAATTTCAACATTCTGGCCGCCATTTTCCCCGCCATTTTGGTTTTCTTCCAGTGCTGCATACGTGTCTTTGATTCCATTACATGCCTAGAACCATAACATCTTAATTTAAATTACAGAATCGTGCTCATACCACATACAATACCCGACTTACAGCCTTTTTTTAAGCAATAGGCCGCCATTTTGGCCGCCATCTTGTTTTTCCATGCAACCGCTAAATATCAAGCTTGATAACCACGATTTTCGTTCTCATAAGGGTTAAATTAGTCTAGAAAGCATGTTACCAAATTGTTACATGATCTGCCTCTAACAGTATCATTTCCAGATCCCAAGACTGGTCCATTTGGCGGCCATCTTTTTCCCGCCAAAATTATACCACTTTGCCGTGGTCCGATTTCTTGCAACTTTTAGTATGTTCAACACCAGACCCAGGATACCAGAAAATCATCGTAAGACGCCTTCTTACAATTTTGGGGATCATTTCGTAGATTGACCCGACTATACAACCTTTTGAAGCAATTATGGACCACCATTTTGGCCGCCATCTTGTTTTCCCATGCTACCGCTAAATATCAAGCTTGCTAGCCGTGATTTTCGTTCTCAGAAGGGTCAAATTAGTCTAGAAAAGCATGTTAACAAATTATTACATGATTTGCTTCTAACAGTATCATTTCCAGATTCCATGCCTGGTCCAATTGGCGGCCATCTTTTCCCCCGCCAAAATTAGACCATTTGCCGTGGTCCGATTTCTTGTAACTTTTAGTATGTTCATCTCCAGACCTAAGACACCAGAATACCGTCATAAAACGCTTTCTTGAAATTTTTTGGGGTTCACCGAAGTTATTTCGTAGATTGATCCGACTACTTCGCGTGTGCATGGCATGTAGTCGATGTAATCCAAGGGTCATTCCAACATCGATTTCAAGAACCCTCACAAACACAATGACCCTTCCACTCGTCTGCATTTTGGCTGCATGCGGAAGGTCGGTCATGATAAGACAATAGTTATTGTTAAACGAATCTCTCTTCCGTTGCATTCAACGACTGTATCTAATTTCGTGCATATATAATTATATAATTATACGAGATGTCTATACGATCGACGTTTTTCAAGCGCTTTTCCAATCTCATCGTCTCGACCTCTTTCCTATAATATCTCTTCCTCGATCGGAAAGAATTGCAATTGGTTGATGCCACTTCCAATTGCCTCGCCATTATAAATATACTTAATATACGTAGCATACTTCTAAAACCATCCCTAGTTACATATAAACACGTGTAATGTCGTCCGAATGTCCGGTAGCAAAAAGTGAGTTAACGAACTAAGAGTTTAAGAGTAAGAGGCGAGTTCCGTATCATAGCCATGGAAATGTCTGACTACATGTTCATGCGTATGTTGTACATGTAGGCACTAGGCCTACATGTGCACTATGCAGTGTGTACGTTTTGTTGCGTTGGAATGTAGGCTATACAGTTATACATGTATATGCTCTGTTGCATGCATCATATGTATGATGATGATAATGACGACGACGACGGCGGCGGCGGCGGCGGCGGCGGCGGCGACGACGACGACGACGATGACGATGACGATGACGATGATGATGATGATAATGACGACGACGACGGCGACGGCGACGGCGGCGACGACGACGATGACGATGACGATGATGATGATGATGATGATGATGATGATGATGATGATGATGATGATGATGATGATGATGATGACGATGACGATGATGATGATGATAATGACGACGACGACGGCGACGGCGGCGGCGGCGGCGGCGGCGACGACGACGACGATGACGATGACGATGACGATGACGATGACGATGACGATGACGATGACGATGACGATGATGATGATGATGATGATGATGATGATGATGATGATGATGATGATGATGATGATGTCCCCGGACAAAAAGTCCCCGGACAAAATGTCCCCGGATAAAATGTCCCCGGACAAAATGTCCCCGGACAAAATGTCCCCGTACAAAAAGTCCCCGGACAAAATGTCCTCGGATAAAATGTCCCCCGACAAAATGTCCCCGGACAAAATGTCCCCGGACAAAAAGCCCCTGGACAAAATGTCCCCGGATAAAATGTCCCCGGATAAAATGTCCCGGACAAAATGTCCCCGGATAAAAGTAATGTCCCTACACTACCTAAACCCAGCGCATCCATGGGCGCCTAGCAGTAGGCACACCTATAATCCTATATACATTGAGAAAAAGAGTCCTTCTGTCAGAGAACCACTTTCTCTAAATGCATGAAAACGAGTCATTTTGAATATAACAGAACATTCTTAGCGAATCAACCAATTGCAAGCTGCATTTGGTTCACTATTTTAGAAGGATTCCGATTCTTGCGTAAGACATGTACAAAATTGCCAAGGGGCTCAGCTATTTTTCATAGTATCTGCGTTTGTCCTATACATAGCCTATTGTCAGCCTTGAAGGTGTGTGTCCGGATCGCTCTTTATTTTGATAGTTTATAAATTATCCTATTTATCAGGGTTTTTTGGTGAGACAATCGATCAGTCGAGAAATTATTTCTCGATTGTTAGCGCGAGGACGTAACTATGCAGTGGCATGACAACCTTAGGCCCCTGGACACTCTAAAAGGCTTGGGACCCTTAAACATTAACTACACCACACTACAATGTAGCAAGACTGTTCACTTTAGCCGTGGTTGGGTCGGGTGAAGAGGCGCTATATAAATGTCTGAAATGAATGAATACACTCATATACTTTTTGCAGTCCCTATGTTACATCCTTTTGCATGTAATGTGGCACATCCGAGCAACAAAATTAGACCTAACCTACATTTACATCAGTTATGACGGGGTTAACATAAGAAAAATATTATATTTCTACAGTTGCGTTTCGGAGTAGGCCTACACTTATAAATGTGGAGGCCCCTAAAAACTTGAGGCCAGGCGCGTCTTAATGACATCTGGGCCTACCGAGGTATTGTTTTGAAGGCCTCAGGCATGTCTTATTATGGGCCCACCCTATTAGGAATTACAATGTTATAGACGCTGTGCTTAAGAAAGAAGGCTTACAAACTCTATGTACTGACCTGAGTCAGTTTATGTGGCGTTACTTATGCACAAAATCAATAACATTTATATTATGTTTGCTGAAGCTGTAGGCCTACCTGACTTTTGAGGCACTCGATCCCAGTGGCGGCGCCAGGATTTCAATTTCGGGGGCTGAAGCCCTGCGGCGAAATTGTCACATTTTCATCCGCCAAAATTTCTGACGACCTTTTTTTTAGTCATCGACCGAAGCCTCATGAAAATTTTCCATTTTCGCCGCCAAAATTTCTGACGACCTTTTTTTTTAGTCGTCAGCCGAAAATCGTGGATATTTCAATGTAAAAAATTCGGATTTGGTTTTTTTTAAAGGGGGGCTGAGCCTCTTGTAGAGGGGCTTAGCCCCCAGCTCCCCTAGCGCCGCCACTGCTCGATCCGACTTCGTTTTGAGGCCTTCAGTTTGTAAGTTGCAAATACATGAGTTTCAGAAATAAACAGACGCAATATAGGCATAATGAGCAGCTGAAATTCAGTTGGAACGCTTTCCTCATGAAATTATCTGCCCATTGCAGTTGGACCATTCAGTGACGCGACCTGGGACGCAGTAAATAGGTTCTAGCCTAGAGGTGTCTTACAGAAGATCTTGAGAGGAGCGGTTTCAGAACACGGCCCTGGTCCGCTAAGATAGAAGCTAAGAGGTTCCCTTCTGACATTCTACACAGCTGTTTCAAATGTTGGGCTGTCTTCAGGTGAGGGCTTTGTCGGACAAGACGGTCCATCTTGGACGTAGGCTTAGTCTCCCACACGGACGCAGTCTAGCGTGATACTGCACAAAATCCCAACAGGCCGGCGATGCGTAGTCTAGATGGGGAACGGACATTTCCCCTGGACATATTTCCCCGGACTTATTCCCCTACAATTACCCCCGGACGCCCCCCATTTTGACTAAGAGATTTCCCCCCGGACAACTGTACACATGGCACGTCAAGTTTAAAAACGGATGCCTTGAAACGATCACGCGGTAATAACTGAAATTCATATGAAACGATACATGTATACAATAAACAAAGACCTTATGCGACGTAGTGTAGGGACATCACTTTTACCCTGCGACTTTCTGTACAGGGACATTTTGTCTGGGGACTTTTTGTTCGGGGACTTTTTATCCGGGGACCTTTTGTCCAGGGACATTTTATCCGGGGACTTTTTGTCCGGGGACTTTTTGTCCCGGGACTTTTTGTCCAGGGACATTTTATTCGGGGACTTTTTGTCCGGGGACTTTTTGTCCGGGAACTTTTTGTCCGGGGACATTTTATCCGGGGACTTTTTGTCCGGGGACTTTTTGTCCGGGGACTTTTTGTCCAGGGACATTTTGTCCGGAACATTTTGTCCGGGACATTTTGTCCGGGGACATTTTGTCCTTTATACAGTTTAGACATTATAGTCTGTTTGGAGTCATAAAACGAGAACAATAGAGATTCGTGGATTTAACGGCGTTTTGACATTTTTTGACATTTTCCATATTTAAAACCTACTGACAAAATTTTTATATTTCAAGCTGACCAATTGTTTAAGTATAACACATAGTGTCATGTAACAGTAATGTTTGATTCATCTTGAAATGAAACACAATTGTATGGGAATTCTACTATTATTGTCTATTCATTGGCCCATGCAAAGTAACACAGTCGTTGAGCACCACCTTCCAGTGGGAATAGGAAGCTGAAATTTTGTCTCAATAATACTATTGATAGGTCTAACAAACTGGGAGGGTGTCTTGGTTTTTAGCCTGAACTTTATTTTTTACCATGTATCTGTGAACCACACTAACGTATATGCATTATGTATATAATTTATGTTTTAGAACCAGACACGAGACGTCTAATATCAGCAATCTACAGGGTGGCTCAAAAAAAACGTACCACCGGGGAAAATGCGAATATCTTCGCAGCCGATTGAACTTTTTCTGCGAAAATTTCCCAATTTGTAGGGGAATGAATTTCCAACAATCCCTGAAAGTTTCATTTGAAACTTTTCATATTTGCAAAAGTTACAGCTGTTCAAACTTAAAGTTTCGTTTTTTCAAATATCCGCGGAAAATTGACGTCACTTGTAGATTTCCATGTCAAATGATATCACTTTTCACTACGACCTCAGAATTCCGTTTTGCAGTTTATTGTAAGGTATAATGAGAGTGTCCACTCCCTGCCTTAACACAAGCTCAAATTCTTTTTGTGAAGTTCAGTATGGCCTTGCTGGTCGGGTCCTGCGGCAACTGACCCCACATTAGCAGCAAGACTTGCTTCAGCTGGCCAATGTTCTCCAACTTGGGATTAAATGTCTAGCAGCGTTCCAGCATAGCTCCCCAGACATGATAAGCAAGAGGGCTAAGGTCTGGCGAGTTTGTTAGTCATCTTTGCCAATGCATTTACTTCAGTTGATGGCAATAACTTGCCAATAAGGTAGCGCCATCATAATCAACCTTGCCGTGCGAGCAAGCAGGCGCACTGTCCTGCTGCATAATAAAACCAGATGTTAGAGCATACCTGGTCTTCAATGAGTCTGGGTAAGCGAGTTCAATGATGAGTTTGACATCTAACCTACTGAATGGGATTAATTGCAGTCTTTTCTTGCAGCCGCAACACACGCCGGCATATCTGATGCCGAAACCACGATTTGCTTTGCAAACTTGACCTTTCGATTACCAAGCGAATTTCGTGAAAATCGCGCTTTTTCCGTCAGATCAAGCGACCACTTCCTGCCTCTCTTCCGACATCTGATCTTCGTTACATAAACACGTTTGCAGATAGTCTTCAATGTGCTCAGGCTCCACTTTTCACTGGGTATTTTGCTATGATCACGCGATGTCTCAGTCTCTGTTCATGCAAAGTCCGAGTTCCCATTTGATCTTTTGCAGAAACTTTGCCCATGACGTTCATTGTTTGGGTTCACCAATTGAGACCTTAATCTATAAAATATCACCAAATACCAGCAGATTGCTTCATAAACAGCTTCTTTACAGCTCATAGTGAGGTCGTATGACATCATCATCAATGTGTGTGTGTTGTAATTTGCCAAACATCCTAATGAAATCACTTGTATTGGAGCATGATTCTCCGGATAATTGAAAAAACGAAATTTTAAGTTTGAACAGCTGTAACTTTTGCAAACATGAAAAGTTTCAAATGAAACTTTCAGGGATTGTTGTATATTCATTCCCCTTCAAATTGTGAAATTTTCGCAGAAAAACCCCAATCGGCTGCGAAGATATCGCATTTTCCCCGGTGGTACGTTTTTTTTTGAGCCACCCTGTATATATGATGAGCCACATCATCAACTGATTGGATCAGACACGATACGCACGCATATACCCAGCACGCACGTAGCCATCTCTGACTCGGTAATCTCCGTCTTTTGTCGGTCCATCTCGTATCCACTAGACCGAAGTCAAAAAGGATCGAACGGTGCCTCATCCCATCGTGGTCGCCGCAGATTCAGACCGGGCGAATGCGATCCCTTCGAAGCCTCGCGTTTCATTACAGACGAATAATAGGCCTATACTTCACAATCGACCAAAGTCGTAATCGTAATCGCAATCTCGAGGTCTACAGCGCCTACAAAAGCCAAGTCGCGGGAACCAGCTTATTCACAGGCGCTCAATCAAAACAAAATCGATAGGCAGGGGGTCAAGTCCGGAGAGTCAGGCAGTCAGATAGATGGACGGCTAAGGTGGGTGATGTTTAGAGTTGAAATGACGAAGGATGTGAGGAGAAGAGGAAGAATGAGGATAGGATTTTTGAAAGAGCAATGTTTTCAGTTTTGAGTGAAGACCTGTGGGGAGATAGCGAGAGGTGGAGTTTTGGTGAGCTCGTATGATGGGTCCGAAGTTTGCCGTAGTGCTGGCGGAAGTTTGTTCCAAAGAGGTGGAACGGCAATGGCTTGCGAATTTCAGTGATGAAGTGATGGAAGGGCGAAGCAGTGTAGGCCTAATGGAGGATGAGGAGCGTGTTGAACGAAGTGGCTGTATGGTGGACAATTGACGAAGGTAGAACGGCTGGGATGATTGAAGTGTATTGTAAGTGAGTGAGAGGACTTTGTATTCGATGCGTTCGGGTATTTTGAGCCAGTGAAGTGATTTCAGGACAGGAGTGATGTGGTGACGTTTGGGGGTTTTCGTCACTGCACGGGCGAGGGCATTCTGGATAGCTTGGAGGCGGTTAATTTGGGTTATATCAATGTTTAGGAAGAGAGAGTTGCAGTAATCAAGTTTTGCATGAACTATGGATGTGGCTATTGTGGATGCAGTTTTAAAGTCGAGCATAGGTCGGATTCTGCGAAGATCGCGTATGTGCATGAAACAAGTGCGGGAAAGTTGGGTTATGTGGTCGGAGAAGCTAAGGTGCTGGTCAAAGATTACACCTAGGTTTCGGACAGGAGAATTTGCGGAGAAAGTGTGGTTAGAAGAAGAGTCATTGTTGAAGGAAATAGAGGGATCTGAAATTTTCTTGAGTTGTTCTCTGAGGCCTATTAGTATAAATTCTGTCTTGGAGGGGTTAAGGCAGAGGAGATCTGAGGTCATCCAAGAGGTGATTTGGGTGACCACACAGAGAAGATTATCTGTGGAGTCAGAGAAGCTGCTTGGAGAGAAAGAGATGAATAATTGGGTGTCGTCAGCATATAGATGATGGTCGACTGTGGATGCTTTTATGAGTGAACTGAGTGGAGTGGTGTAGAGGATGAACAAGAGGAGCCCGAGGACAGAACCTTGCGGAACACCACAGGTGAGAGGGCATGATTGAGATGACGTTTCAAGTGTTTTGACTGAGAAAGAGCGTGATGAGAGATAAGACTGAATCCAAAGGAGAGCAGTGTCGCTAAAGCCTAACCAGGAAGACAGTCTTTGGAGTACTATGTTGTGGTCAATGGTGTCAATGGTGCTGCAGAAACATCAAGGAGGCAAAGGCAGGAGACGTGTTGATGAGAGATGGCAGAGACAAGTTTATTATAGAGGGAAGTGAGAAGTGTTTCGGTTGAGTGCTTCTTATTAAAACCGGAATGATTTGGGTTAAGGAGTGAATTTGAAGTCAAGTAGTCATTGATTCGAGAGAGTACAACACGTTCTGTTAGTTTAGAGATGAATGAGGTTGGAAACAGGTCGATAATTTGAAAGGATTTCTCTTCAGAGTCCTCTTCACTGTCTTCAGTCAGCCGGAAAGAGACAAGTTCCCTTATTAAATATAGTCAACGACGACGACGAGAGGGTCCTTTCGCCTCTCCGGGTTGAACGAAGGGAACGAAGGGCGCCGATTGGAGTCTATGGATGATATGCGGGGTAGCCTACTTTTGCTGGACGTGGGGGATACTATTGCTGGATGTGGTCCCCTCTGTGACGTGGGAATATATGCACGACGCTGTTTGGGTTGAGGCAATTGAATTGACTCGTGAGATCAACGGTCATATTAGGATGATTGAAAAATGGAGTATAAGTATGCACACAAGCTTGTACGCGCGGGCAGACATACACATAATTATTGTATACGTATACAGACTCACACGCATAGGCGTGTTGAAGATTTCAGCAGTGGGGGGACAAGATTTTACTTCCGTCAGAAAATATATCCGGAATAAATGACGTCGTGCATTTATAGGCCTATGGAGTGACGTATCCAGAAAGTTTCGAAGAGTGGGGGGTGGCAAATGGGAGGGGAATCAAGGTATGGCTTTGACCGGACATTTTTCTAACGACCTTTTTTAGTATTTCTTCAAAAAATTTATGAAAAAATGTGCCAAATCTGATGACCTTTTTAAAGTCACATCCAGCAATTGGGGTCACGTTCTGTGTAAATGTCAAATGGGGGCATGGCCGCATTGCCCACCCTGGATCCGCCTCTGGGCCTTTCCCTCTGACAGAGTCTCTGTTCTCGCGCCCGCAGTGCCCGCAGTGCACGCACCCGGGGAGAAAGGGCAGAGGGACAAACACTCTGGGCCCGGCTGCTTTTACAGGGGCCCAGGCTTATATGCTAATTGCAAAGTTTGTGATATAGTCCTATGCCTTCACCTCAATCAGTTTAAACTTCAAATGAACAATTGAATAAATTCGTAATTGTAGCCTATAATTATTACTTTGTATTGTACCGTATTTAATCATCTATAAAGCACCTCTGGTAGGGTAAACCGTTCAGAGGCGCTTCCAGTCGCGTGCCAGGACTTTTATTAAGCCTATTTAAATTTGTTTCTATTTTTTTTCTCATAAAATTATAGCCCGAGCCTTAAGATAGTTTAGGTATAGGCCACCCGCGAAAGCTCTGACTATAGGGGCCAGGAATTTCTCTCATCAACCCTGCAGCCAACACCATTTGTCGCGATTTTCGGACAAATTTCGGCTCGTGAATTTCCCGAAGTTTTCGCCTTTATTTGCAAAATGCTACCGTGAATTCAGAACTTTTTCCACGAATTTCTTAACCATGATGGTTGTGAGCTATAGTATCTTACTCGATTCGGGCAAATTGGAACTGAGAGATAACGTGGCGTTAAGATAATGTGGCGTAAACATAATGTGGCGTAAATGAGCGTTGAACTTCAAGTACCGGTATAGTTTGTTTTAATATTTTCCGGGTCTGCTTGCCCGAAAAAAAAGACTCACCCGAAATTGAGGGCTGGCTCCTACGCCTATGCACACCCCTCCTCGCCTGCACATACACATACATCCACACATGCGTACGCACATACGTATGAGCACATGCCTACACCTTATGCACACACATGTATACATGCATACATGTAAGCCTACATAGATCTATACATTATACATGCGCACATCTAGACTGCATGCATATTGCTAAGATAAAAAGCTCGTCGTCTATATAGAGGCTATAAGATATTATTGGAAAACGGATAATTTATGTGCATTTTCTGGGGTCGAACTGTCATTTCAGCTGGAGAGAGTTGAGACGTGAACTAATTGGCCAACACACACACACACACACACACACACACACACACACACACACACACACACACACACACACACACACACACACACACACACACACACACACACACACACACACACACACACACACACACACACACACACACACACACACACACACACACACACACACAGGACGAACGACTGCAGGTCGTATATACACCATCCTGAGTTGTCTCTAAGTGCAGTCCTCAGTCTCAAATGTCTTTTGCTGCAATGACAGCATTTCTATCCGTATACAGTCAGAAGATATCCGACTTCAAGCTCTAACGGTTTCCTCTCAATTTCCCCTACGTTAACCTGGAGCTTCGGCGAATATATAAATTATATATAATATACAGAGGCGGATCCAGGATTTCTGGTTAGGGGGGGGCGTAAATACTACCAATCCAATCCCGTAAATAAATATATATATATATATATATATATATATATGTATATATATATATATGAAATTAGATCACGCAAAACTATAATGATCCTTTTTATAGAAAATGTTATGGAACTTTAAAAAATACATAGTTTCTCATATAAAACCACTGGTCTCCACTGAAGGTTAACAGTGAAACAATTATAAATCAGTTATCGGTTTTGATCATGCAACCCTTGATCCAAAAAGGAAATAATTAAGTGTCACATGCCAGTGGATTAAGCAGTGTCATTCTCCTTGGATGCTTTCTGGCGTAGGCATCGATAATGTCCTCAATGTCTAACTTGATGTCCTTGTGAACAAACAATAAAATGAGTGCATTAAATCTGTCCTCGTTCATTGTACTTCGGAAACACGACTTCACAAATCGCAGACTAGAATTTGCTCGTTCAACACTGAAAGCCGTGACAGAAGTGAGCAGCAAAATGTGAATTATTGTGGTAATATTTGGATACATAATACGACAGGAGCGGCTGTCAGCGAGGGTGTCCGACAGGGTGCTTGGTGAGCTGTCAGCGTTTCTCCACATCTGCTGTCAAAGCTTTAACTCTTGATGAAAAGAATCCGGCGAAGGCAGGTCATCATGATAGTAATGAAGTATACCATCAGCAGTGAGTGCGTCGATGTTTGAAACATTAGATGGAATGAGACTTAGACCACGAATTGCTTGTTTTGCAAGATCTCCAAATCGTAGGCTAAACTGCTAAAGTAGACTGTCCAGAAATAGAAATGTAAATGTAAATGTAAATGTAATCGCATATTTATATAGCGGCTGTGTTATGGCTTCGACCCTGAGGGTGAGATCCTTCACCACCGCTACTCCACGTTTATATTGCGACCGAGCCACCCGCAGTAAAGATCCGAGAAATTAATCTCTGATAAACCGACCGACCGGGAAACGAACCCGGGCCGCCGGCGCGGCGAGCGGGCTGCTAACCCACTCGGCCACTGAGGATCCCTGATAAAGAAGATAAATGTGTCGTTTGAAATGTTCATCTGGCGTTGCAGCGGGTGTGTTGCTTCGGTGAATCTGTTTTGAGCATATTCTTGGTGCAGTAATTGGTCCAGCGCCAGCTGTCTCTGCCATTTTAGTAGCTTTCTGGAAAACATGCTCCCATTCGCTGTCATCCGGTCGGGCATTGTTTAAGCCGTTTTGACGGCGGACCACTCGACATATTTTTAAATTGACCAATTTCTATTTACGTAAATTTTGTATGTGCATGAACTTTGTGAATGACGCCACGGCAAAAGTCATTGGTCACGTGGGCAACGTCTGCTAGCTCCGGTAAGAGAGCTCCATTCTGCCGGTCCAGCTACTTCAAACATCCTATTCCCAAATTGCAATTATATTAGTTTTAGGTCAGTTTAGTTTGAGAACATTTGCTGCAGGTTTAGGGGGGGCGTACGCCGGCTCCGCCCCCTCTAAATCCGCGCCTGATATATACATATATAATATGTGTATATAATATATATATATATATATATCATTAGCAGCCAACGAAGGACTGCTCGGCGGTGTAGGCTATACCGTCGTGTATTGCGAGCACCGTCATCCGAGGTCTCTACAGTCTACACCCTGCGTCCAGCGCAACATGGTCCAGGGACTCTGAACGTCCAATGCCTTCTGCTAACCTCAACAGAGAACCAGTTGTAAGCATGGGGTTACCAACGGTGACTCTTCTTCTAATTTGCAGAGCATTTTTTCAATACATCATGCAAACGTCAAGTTCTTACTGAATCTAGCATCATCTAAACTATAAAACAGAACGTTTGTCATTCTGTGGCGATTTATGTATGTATGGAAAGGCTATCTTGCTATAAGCTATAGGCTATAGGTCTCTTCGGATTTGTTTCAATCTTTGATTTGTGCAATATAAATTCCCAATTTCAGTTGCCAATTACAAAGACTTCAGCACAAGCTTCCAACACCCTCCTCACCTCTTCACCTCCTAAATCCCCTCCTTTCCTTCCTTATACCCATCGGCTTAAGGCTTTCTCTGACAGATGAAATTATATTGCCAGGTCTGTACGCTCAAAAAATCGTCACCATGATCGTCCATTTATAATGCGACTAATGACACCTGCAGTTATAATCGATCTGGTGCAATTGGAATCCGACGAATTCCTCATTAGGTAGATAAATTAGGCTATTGTTTTTCTGTCATTAGGTGAATATATCATTGTCTCTGTCATTAGGTGAATAAATCATTGTTTCTGTCATTAGGTGAATAAATCATTTTTTCTGTCTCATCAATCGGAGTCGTTTGTGTCTGCAATCGGTGAATTACTAATCGTCTCCCGTGACTCAAAACACCAATCACGCACCAATTTGTCACATGCAAGTTCTCTTCTTCATCTTTACGCTCATCTTCATTTGTTCCCCTTCTCCCATTTCCACACTGTCCATTCACGTCTGCATCCTCCCTATCCTTCTTTTCCTTTTTGTAGTGGTCGTACTCCATCGCTTTTACTTCCTCATTTTTCCTCCTCCTCTTCTTTGTCTTTCTGTTCCTTGTCTTCCTCTTCTTCCCAGTCAACTTCCTCCTCTCTCTTCCCCTCCTCTTTATCTTCTATCTGTTTATCTTCTTGTTCTTCCTCCTGCTTCTCCTTCTCCTCCTCCTTCTCCTTCTTCTCCTCCTTCTCCTTCTCCTCCTTCTTCTTCTCCACCTTCTCCTTCTTCTTCTCCACCTTCTCCTTCTTCTTCTTCTCCTTTCTCCTCCTTCTCCTTCTCCTCCTTCTCCTTCTCCTCCCATACTTCCTTTATCCTATTACTTCTCCTCATCGTCTTGAATTCATTCCAAGTAAACAATATCCGACACAAAACAATTAAATCGCACTGTTCAAGATTCCGTCTAAGGTGGTAAAACGACGCAGGTATCGGTGCCAACATCGCACTGTTTGTCCGGCTCTCCTTCCGTTCGTTCGACTGTAATCGTAATCGTAATCATAATCTCAAAATTTCTAAAGCACCACTCGAAAGCCAAGCGAAAGGCATCGGCTTATTAACAAGAAGAGTTTGGCATTAATCTATTATTTTTTTTCTTATTCAATCTTTGCATGATTTCACAGACAAAGGAGAGAGGTGCAAATTGTGAAACGTCTTTCATGCTTTTGGTGAGTGACAGAGTGAGCCATCCACCCTTCGACAATCCATCTGTTGATTCATCCTTCTATCTAGAACTGTCAATCAAGGTTCTCAGTTTGTCTGTTCATTTGTTTCGTAAACGCCTAAAGTCCATTGTTTGGCTGCGATATCACTGGTTCGGACGGGGAGAGCACTGACTTTATATTCTTGAAGTGGTGCTTTATAGGCTATATTTACGTCAAAAATTACTAAAATTACAATTGCAACCTATTTTCACGAATCTTTCTGCATCCAACGAAACTGTGCATTCTCCAAGCATGCAGGCTTTCTTATGAGTGATGAGTGTTGGCGTTATGGAAGTTTCCAGGAGAGATTAGTAGGTCCTATTGCATGCAAACGAAATGCTACAGAAAGGACTTTGGCAAAATCCAGGCATCGCTTAAAGGGTTAAGAGTTTGCAATGAGACTGCTGCTATACGGTCTCGAATAGACAAGCGCAGTAGATCTATAATTTATTATGCGCCGCACACATGGGCTTTTCCTTCTTAAATTCTCGCATGACACTCAGCCGTATATTATGTGATGGTGTCGCTTGAAAGCCCCTTGGTGGCACTTAATGGGCATGTTGACTAAGGAGGCATTAGCGAGTCGTTAGAGTAATCTGGATGAGAAAATCGTCGTCTAGATTTCAATTCCAAATCCGTTGGATGTTAGACTTAGACTGTCACGCGACACCATTGATGAACACTTATTAATCACTCTCTGTGTCTCTGTGTCTCTGTCTGTCTCTGTCTGTCTGTCTCTGTCTGTCTCCTCTGTCTGTCTCTCTCTGCCCATGTCTCTCTCTCTCTCTCTCTCTCTCTCTCTCTCTCTCTCTCTCTCTCTCTCTCTCTCTCTCTCTCTCTCTCTTTCCATGCCTCTGTCTCTCTGTCTCTGTCTGTCTCTATCGGTCTGTCTGTCTGCCTGTTTCTTTCTTTCTCCCCCCCACAACCACGCAACTAGCTGTCGAGGCGCCGTTGAATAATATATCTCTGCGTGTCACTGTCTCCATCTGTCCGATGGCAATATTTGTGGCCCTGTCTTCACTGAAGCATCGTTTGTGTCTCTCTCTGAATGTATTACTAAACGTCTCCGTCTTTGCACGTCTGTAAACGCCTCTCGTGAGAATCCGTTTAAATTGACCCATCGCGATCTTCCTTTGTGACATCGTGAATGTAGCTGTGAGTGCCTGTCATCGTATCAATGCGTCTCTAGGCTATATATTTCTCTCTCCATTCACGTGGTTTAGTGTCTGTTGTCAAGTCGCCCGGACGTCCGACGTTCCTCCTTGAGAGGACGTCGTGTCTCGGTGGCCAGCGGTGGCCAGCCGACTGGAAAGCAGAGCTTATAGGCTGCATCTCAATCCGATGAGCGATTAGACATCGCCGCAGGATCAATGAGTTCACGGGGCTCAGGCCGCTCAGATGAGACAATGGCTCAGGCAACCAACGATGCGTGCAAATAACTATTATGGCGTCTTTGCGAGGTTCTAAAAGGAGGTGTATTTTACGTTCTGCTTCATCGGCGCTATACAATCTCCAATTATTATGCTACACTGATGTTATGGACTTATGATACACCCTAGCACTGGACAGGTTAAGTGCAAAATTTGTCTTGAAGTTTACAGAGCAATACATGTAATCCCGCCAACTGGTTTGCCGCTCAGTTTCACAAATATCGCACTTGCTCTTGTACATGTATATTCGAGCTCTTCAAAAGATTACTTGTTTCCTGGTCTTTCTGGTTCT
Source organism: Lumbricus terrestris (assembly GCA_949752735.1). Taxonomy (NCBI): domain Eukaryota; kingdom Metazoa; phylum Annelida; class Clitellata; order Crassiclitellata; family Lumbricidae; genus Lumbricus; species Lumbricus terrestris. The sequence goes on from OX457052.1 coordinate 4,452,358, forward strand.
AGAGTCAAACGAGCACTTGCTTCCTGGTTCACTAGTGACTCCTATGCATCCTCCCTCTGTGATTCTCTGGTCCTCTCTGGTTCTCGCTATAGTTCTCTCTGGTTCTCACTGGCTCTCTCTGGTTCACTCTGGTTCTCTCTGGTTTGCTCTGGTTCTCTCCGGTTATCTCCGGTTCTCTCTGGTTCTCTCAGATTCTCTCAGGTTCTCCCTGGTTCTCTCTGATTCTATTTGGTTTTATCTGGTTCTCGCTATGCTTCTCTCTAGTTCCCACTGGTTCTCTATAATGACCAGATTTCGATCTCCACCGACGCCCTTCCATTCTGACACGATGCAGTGTTCGTCAATGAGTTCTAGATGCTTCTGTAGCGCTCTAAAAATATTGAGCCTCCAATTAAAACTGTCCTCTGCTGCAGCAGCTGTGTAGGCTACGCTGGCTCCTTAGTGGAGAAAATGCTTCAGACATCGGATAGCGCATTTTATGTCGTCCAACCGTTTTCGGCTGAACGATGGGTACCTAGTTCGTGTGATTTGGAAAGTGCTTGGGAAGATTTCTAAACCCAACAAACCTGATCTGCTGTAAACTTCTGCATAATATCTCCTTCACTACTTCTCTCCGGGATTCTGAGCTGACCTTGGATCAGGAATTGACATTCTTGGAAACCTTAGAAGAAAGTATGTCGAACGCGCTTTTAACACCTACCGCAGATTTACGCTATACGAACTCACGTCATGCGTCCACAACTCATGTTGAATCAACGCTGATGCATGTAAATCATGTGCTATAAATCATGTGCTATACATGTAAATCATGTGCTATAAATCATGTGCTATACATGTAAATCATGGGCAATAAATCATGTGCTATACATGTAAATCATGTGCTATAAATCATGTGCTATAGAATAATATAGTATGGCTAAGCCATTTATACGGGTCAGACTCATTCTGATTATGATTATACTTAGTTACATGCATGTATGATTGTAATGGGTTCAATAAAAAATGTCTATGTCTATACATTTTTGTGTGCATCTGTCTTTTCAAAACACTGAGTTATGTTGGCAATTGCTGGCTACAGCAGTTTAACATTTGAATGCTGAGTCACCTTGTTTTCCCTGTTGCTCCTTAGTAGACTCTCATTATGCTAAGTGCCAGTTTTGAGCGCAATTAATGTAGGTTGAAATTTTTCTCTACGTTGAATTTTTTATCCATTATTCTTATAGCTGTTTCAAGATTCTGATACATTAGCCACTGTCTGACTTACAAGGAGAGTAAGTCAGACTCAACACAAATATTTTTCACAAAAGTGACACAACTTCTCTCGACTCTTTCCACGTTTTACTCTTTCTCCATCACGCACTAATCTAACAAAAAGTCAACTGCTTAAAACGACCAGACAGCCTAAGCATTTCAAACCAACAAAATTAACGACCTATAGCCAACTATAGGCTGTTACTACATCAAGTCCCTTTGAAACAGTTCATCGTCTACAAATTAAGTGGTGCGTCTATTTTTCCAGTGGAGCGTAGTTGATGAGTTTCTCGATGAGATCGACGTGTGAGAGAATCATTCGTCGACAACAGTAGCGCTTCAGATGCAGCGCATCCAAAGCATCACTTTCATTGTAATCTGCTTGCAGAAGCTGAGTGTAAGCAACTCACTTGTTTCCAATTACCTTGACGCATGAGAAACACTGCACAGGTATAATCATCTTGTCAAAACTTGCAAAAAAACACTAAATAAAATAACTCAAAACTGTGAAATAAAAAAAACTCCTTAAATTGTTGAACATTCGTGATGCAATCAGTCACTGTAGTTTATTCTATTCATTTAGTGAGAAGGACAAACTCTTTCTCAAGCTCCTTCATCGAATCTGTCGATCCTTTCCCCAGGCAGATAATAAGTGCAGACGTGCAATTCGTTCGGATCAACTTCACGTAATGGATCAGGCACTTTATAACCAGAGATGGAAATGCTTCCGCTCCCAGGAAGATTGTCACACTCGGAGCGTTGTCAATGCCCTAAAACAGAAAGTACAATTATTGAATGGTTACCGATCATTATTTTTCTATGCAAGCAATCGCATTCTGAGATGAGTGAAGCAATCACGCTTTAGTGCAGAGCAAAAACAACATCCACTTAGAACAGGCAAGTAACAGAGTACACCAATATAACAGAACCTATTGGCTTGACCTCCCGGATTTTGAATGGACACCGGAATGAAAAGGGCAGCTCTGGCTATTGCGGATTTGATTTGATATAGCGCTGGTGAATAAGCTAGTCACCATGATGTGGCTTTTATGGGTGCTGAGAAATTTTTCTAGATTTACATTACATTACAGCACAACAACTATAGATAACACTGGAGTCTTATCCTGAATTAGGCTCACTAGGCACAGTGCTTTGGGTCTACAAACCTTTAAGGGACCTTCAGAAGTCTGAAAATCAGATATATGAAAAAATTTGCTTCAATTTATATATATATATATATATATATACACATATATATATATATATATATATATATTGGTCCTGGGCATGACGTTAAACTGCATCCATCTCCACCACAAGGAACCAACAACTTCCCTGTGCCGGTCCTAAACCCGGACAAAGGAGGAAGGTTTGCCAGATGGGTGGCAATACGCTGGCAGTAAAAGACCAAGACGATTGAAATCCGCAAAAACCACGACACAAGTGACAGAGCGACCCAGATGCTTCAAAGTGTCATGATGTGGAGCCGACATGCACAGGCCGGTCAGGTTTCCTGTATGTCTTCTACACAAGCAAATCCCTATTTTTGAAGGCTAATGTAATGGGGGACATCTCTGTGTTCCTGAAAAGGAAAGGCCAGATATGGTAGACTAATTCTAGACAACATACGTTTTGAACGGCTTTCTGGACATCAGTCGCATCCACCACCTTCTCCACTATCGTGCACCTTTCAGTCTGTTTTAACATTGCAAGCATGCCTGAAAAGAGAAACAATTCAATTTGATCTCTTAGTTTCCCAGGCAAGGACTACCATCACCCAAACACTGCGTATTTGCTACTGCCAGCCCTTATATGTGGAATGACCTCCTTCCTTCTATCCATAGTAAGATCTAATTGGGTGTCATACTCATCCATTCGCTGTTTCAAGACTTTCTTATTTCCTCGAGGGGGTAATGCTGAATAGTACATACGATACTAATCATAGATGTTCATTAATAAAACTTTAATCGAAGGCATATGCAACCATGTTTTATGTAGTGTGCTATAAAACTTATCGCTAATCAGAACAATGTCTGTGGCCTTAGAATTTCTTGTCGACTAAGTTTCGAAACCTAGAATTGCAGGAGTGTACATGGGACAAAACAGTCCGATTTGGAAACAAAGAGCTTCGCACAATTGCTCGTTCACTGACATCTAGTGCTCAGTGCTGTCACCACTCTGGTCCATTCCTTCATTACTTCCCGTCTTGACTATTGTTCGTCACTCTACTCTGGCCTCCCATCCAATCGAATAATGTGCTTAAACAGAGTCTTATGCTCTGCAGCACGTTTAATTGGACATATCCCTAAATTTGATCATATGCTGGAGACATTACACTGGCTTCCTACTCGGCAGCGCATTTAATTTAGGATCGCTGCCCTAGTTAGGCAATGCCAGCTTGGAATTGCCCCACACTACTTGCAAGAGCCTTGTTTCTTCACTAGTACCCAAGTAAACCGCCCCCTCCGTTCTGCACAGAAGGGATTGCTATTGGTCCCTTTTGCACGAACTGCAACGATGCAGCATAGAGCATTTTCTGTGATCAGCCCAGTTGTCTGGAATGGGCTCCCACAGTAGCTGAGGGTTTCTACAATATCTGGCAGTTTTGCCACAAATTTTTTGGAAAAATTTAATAACGATTTTTTTAACTTTCAATGTTCTAATCCGTTCATGATACTACTACCAAAGTGTGTGATGAGTAGCAATGCAGAAAATTAAATATTCTTTGTTAAAAAGCTGAAAATTTGGTTTTTCTATAATTCGTCATGGAGTTGACTTGCGTCACGGAGTTGCTATCGCATAGTTGCCATCCACATTTGAGAATCTTGAGGCACCAATAGAAATTATATTTAATTATTTTCAGTCATACCCTTCTCAGAATACTAAGAATGAAGTCATCATTGCGAGTCATAGTCAAAATATTTGCGATCTGTCAACTTTATGCTCCTTGACGTCGTCGTCGTTTCATGGAGTTGACAAATCATTTAAATTATAATTTTGAGCAAAAACCGCCACACGCGAAACAACAAAAGTTTGATGATGATTGCAAAAAAGACATGACACAACAACTTTCACAAAGAACACATTATATTGAAATTATATTTTAAATTTTGTCGAATATTGATGTCATGGAGTTAACCAGCGTCACGGAGTTGACCGTCATGGAGTTGACATTTCACTTCCTTTCCTGTAAAAACCGTCGCACGCGAAACAACTTAAGTTTGATGATGATCGAAATAAAGACTTGAATATATTACTTCTAAAAGGGAAGCATTACATTGAAAGTTTTATTTTGATTTTATGAAATATTTACGTCACGGAGTTGACATCAAATAAACATACGCAGCGCAACGAGCTTCTTTACAATTTGCTGCTTATTAAATGAACGGCAAAAGAATCGTTTTCTGTTTACCATCAGCACTGGTAGGCACAAATGAAGAAATACCAGCCGCTAAATACAGCAAGGATCACAAACCTTTACTTGTGGACCCTAGTTTTGTTATCGTCATGGAGTTGACATCTTGTTCAAGGACAATTGTCATTGTTTCTTTTAAAATTCATTAAAATTTAATTGTTTGCTCGAATACAATATATTAAGCATATTTTATACAATACACACTCCGTTGCTAAAAATAAATAGTAAATAATCGGTCTGGCAGTATGCGGAATTGGATATAAAGAAATTTTCCCGACATCGACTAACCTGAGATTACATCTGGGACAACGAAGTTTGTGTGGGAAATGCTTCAACTGTGCGGTTATAAAGCCAGCTAAATAATTTATTTACCTGCTATTTTTAAATTCTTTTGATTTTATTTAGGTCACCTGAAATAGACCTACGTAACGGATTATCTTAAATAATCATTTAAGCTTTTTAAGAATATTTTATTTTTTGAATTTAAAAAAAAAATACCACGGACAGCAAAGTGAGCACTTATTGTAGAAACACTCAGCTACGTCTACTTGCTGGGGTTATTACTGAAACATTTTTTATTAAACTCAAAACTGTCCTTTTTTGCCGTGCTAGAGTCGGGAGCGCTTCTGAGTAGTCCCCTTGAAGAAGCGCTATATAAATTCTTGAATGAATGAACGAAAGCAGACATGTCAGTTTCAGTAGAAGAGACGGATGGGTGAAGGTCGATCGACGCAGGAAAAGGGGATGTAGCTGGATAAATGGAGGAGGTGACGACGAGTTGGATATGCATGGAAGCGAAATCGTTCAGTGGGCAGAGGGGAGGAAGAGAGGTCCTGTTGGTGAATGATATGAAAAAGTAGAGGATGCAGTGGGGCGTTGGTCATGGTGAGCACGTTGCTCTCTGTCAGTCGGTGAATGACAAGATAGAGGACAAGTGCAATCGCTGGAGCAGAATGCAACAGAAGACAGATCCAAAAGGGAGAAGTTTCCAGAGTCAATCGGTAGAATAGCTGCCAGTCTTCTCAGTAGAAAGCCCTGCAGACCAGCTGTCTGTCTGGGAACAACTATCTGATGTTGAAATAATTAATCAGTTTTTGCGTACTCAGCAATCTAAACAGAGCCTAGATTGGAGATTGCAATAAGAGATTTTTTACATCTGCAGTAGCTAGGCCAAGTTTAATTGTCATTTGTCAGTGAGGTAACAATTGCCACTTTGGGGCCGTTGGAACTCTTTCAATTGAAAAGGAATGGTTTAACAGTTAAAATTTATGTCACTGTCTCAACCAGCAAACAGCTATAGTGAATAAACAAGAGATAAATAGATAACATAACTAGATTTACCAGCATATGAAAAACTAACAAGATTTCAAAAATTTCAGCAAAATTGATAATATAATCAGTGAGAAACAAAGAATAATATTAATAATTTTAAAAGACAGCCATTTGTGGCACCACACACCAAAACCAGTATCATGGTGATTTTGCAACATATTGAATTTGATACACCATCTCAAAGGTCATGGAGCAACAAGCTTCAAAATTACTAAAAAAAAGTTTGCACTAGCTTTATTCTAACCCAAGATATCAGATAAAGTGACCCAATTAATCAATTGAATGATTCACTTAATTAAAACAGCATAAAAAGGTGTTTTAAAAGCTTTAAAATTGGATTAAAAACTTGTTTCTTAAAAAAATGAAAGAGAGGCATATATTAAAATTCTACTAAATTCTGTAAGAAAACCCCAAAACACATTTATTTATATTATTTCCCTTAGTTATTCAGATGTGCAGTTTCCAGCACGATACCGATTTTGGTCTGCACTCTGGACTAGCACACACCCAAACACACAATAATAATCACATGTATAACATGTATTTATATCAGGGGCAGATTCAGAGGGCCAAACCGGCCATGGCCCCATTTAAAATCTTCATGGGATGTGGCCCCCATCACGGTTCAACAAGCTTTACATCAATAGCGATATACAGAAAAGCATATGTTTGGTAAAAAGTCATCAGTTATTTTGGCAAGGAAAATCGGTATAAAAAGGTCATCAGATTTTTGAGCGAAAAATCAAAGAAAAATTTTCCGACCCAAGTCTGAACAATGTTGGCCCCACTTCGAAAATTTCTGTATCCGTCCTTTACTTATATGTGATGGGCTGCTTCACAGCAAACTAACTGAACAGATGTCATGCAACATAAACTTGCTGCTGTTGAGTCACTTAACCCTCTTACCCCGATAGCCCCCCAGCAAGCGGAACGCCCACCCGATGGCCCTGTATATATAATATATACATAATATATATAATATATATATATTATATATATATATTATATATATTATATATATATAATATATATAATATATATATATAATATATAATATAAATATATAAAATATATATAATATATATATATATATATATTATATATATTATGTATATATTATATATAAATGTGGGAGTAGAGATAACCACTGGGTATTATATATATAATATGTATATATTATATATATAATATAATATATATAATATATATATATTATATATATACATATTATATATATTTATTATATATATATTATATATATAATATGTATATATATATTATATATATAATATATATATTATATATATATTATATATATTATATTATATATAATATATATAATATATATATATATTATAATATATATATATATTGGCCTTATATATATATATATATTTATATATATTTTTATATATATATATATATAAATATATATATATATATATATATATATATAATGTCCTTACGGGGATACGGTTTATATGTTGAAACCTCTATAGCGGCCTTACGGGTATTTGTCATAGACCACCAAGCCGCTATAGCGCCCATACGGGGTAAGAGGGTTAATGTTCTGGTTTTGTTTTCACGCAAAATATTAAAGTACACAGAAAATTAAGGTTTTTTTTATCAAGGAACAAATTTTTTAGCCTACTTTTCAAACTGATGCATTGACTGCCTAATTTCATTCTAAGCCACAAGTAATTGAATGCATACAAGCCATACATACATGTACATACAAACATAATACCTACTGTCATCCTGAATATTGAAAAGGAGTCCCTTGCCAATTCCAACGTGGAGCTTCTTGATGAGATCCTCTGGATCATGATGTGATGCGATCAAATTTAACGTGTCAAGTAGCTTTAGGCCAGCCTGGAAAAATATAAACTTTGTTATAACTACACATTGATTCATAAGTTGCAATTTTTTTAAATCAAAGATGTAATTATTTTTAAATCAAAGAAATCCTTCCAGAATTGGGAAAACTAATCATCTGCACAGTCCCAGAAGACTGGATGGCACTAAGGAGTAATCAGAGTGGCATGGTATTTACTGTAAACAGGAATTGGCCCATACTACTGTCTGATGATTTATATAACGTCTCTCTTAAAATAACTACTGAGTGGCACTCTCAGCTTGGAAACCTAAACGAAAAAGAAAACGGGGAAAATGAGTCATTCTATTTAATTATTTATAAAGCACCTCTCAAGAAGACAACCTAACCAAAGGTACTCCCAGTGTGATGAACCACTTGAAGAAAATATTATTGTTATTGGTTTTGTAGCGCCGATGCAGAATTCACATGGAATAAACTGACAGTTAAATAATTAAATAGAATGACTCATTTTCCCCGTTTTATTTTTCGTTTAGGTTTCCACGCTGAGAGTGCCACTCAGTAGTTATTTTAAAACTACTGACAGTTAGCCCAAAAAAAGCTGCATGGACTTATATGCACAAAAATCTGATTATCAACATGACTGCACACAAAAATAAGGGTTCTTACCTATTTATTTCTCAAATAAAGGTTTTTGCATATATAGCAAATTAAATTCCAACAAATCTCCATGTATATTTAACTTCCCAGCATAACAATCATCATGTAAACCAGTGATGTTTTCATTAACAATTTAATATGAATTAGAAATAAAATTATGAATTTCCGTCAACAAGAAAATATTCTGAAAACAGTGCAAAACACAACATCAATAAGAATCTAAACTTATGAATTATTTTGAGAATGAGAACAGAACAAAAAACGGAAATATGCTCTAATGAACAAAAAAGTAAATAGAAAAAATATTATTTTGAGACAAGAAATTATTACACCATAATTTTTGCACTTTCTGATCTTTAGAAATTAGAATCTTTCTTAAACTTACCTTTTTAAAAAACCTTTTAAATTTAGGATAAGTAACCAGCGAGAACTGGCTAGCAGCTGTTGTGTTTTGCACTGTTATTTGATAGAGCTCTGAATCAGAATTTTTTTCGGAACTGCAATGACAACTGGAATAATTTCAGAACTTGAATTAGAACAAAACAGGAATCATTTTCAGAATGTGAATAGAATTAGAACAGAAATTAGATCATTAGGACTGAATAAGAATTAAATTGGGAAGCATCATGAACTGAAATATCACTGTTTTAAAAAGACCTTAATATGTTAAAATTCTATGTTCAAGGATGTCTATTTATTTACCTTCTTGACTTCGACTTGTCTTTCAACAGGGCTCGGATCTTCATTCATTTGTTTAAAAAAAAAAAACTGAATTAGGCTCATACATACATAACTGTCCTGACTGCACAAACTACAAATGAACAGAGTTCATTGCAAAAATATGCCTAGCAATTGACAGTACTGGAAAGTACTTAAACTCCGACGGTCCTGGGTTCAAAATGACTACTGTAATCACTTAATTTGGTCAGTTCTGACCTTGAGACTGATCTAATCCACTTGCATGTTGACCCGTTTCTGTCTAGTTTTTCTTATATGCATTGGTTTCAACCTTGCTTCTGCAATGGATAATGATCCTGCTTGCGATTGTACTTGAAGTTACTTAGATCTTTGTACGGTAATATGATTATATAGTTTATATAGTACTAAAGAACTTTGAATAATGGATTAGAATAATCACCCGTCTGTTTTCACCCCATTTACATCATTCCCTCATCTCATAATTTATATAGCACTTCCTCAAGGGGGGGGCTACTCAGAAGCGCTCCTGGCTCTAGCACAGCAAAAAAGAACTGTTTGAGTTTAATCAAACAAATTCTTCAGTAAGAGCCCCAAGAAGCAGCTGTAGTATGGGAGCAACTGACAACTAGGTCCACCACAGAAAAGACTCGATTCTGCGTGACTGCAGTCCATGCAAATGGAACCCAGAGCAGAACGGAGTCGGTGGTGGCCTTGGATACATGTGGAGCAACATGATGGGATTCGTTCAATATCCAACTTGTTTGAAAATCCTGTTTTTACTAACAATTACTCATTACTCACCTAATTTTATCTTTTTTGCATCAGACGCTCCATCGCTGAAAAGTAACATTGGAAAGTTAGTTCTTGTGACATTATAAATCACTACATAAGTTGTCCTACTCGCCAACCATTTAACTGAACAGATTAAAACCACAGAGAAGCAGTGCATTGAAGTTGGCAATTTTCTTTTTCCTATTTCTGTTAGAAGTTTCAAAGTGTTCAAAGTGATGATCTGTGTTAAACACACCCATCTGTTGTTCAATGCATTCGATTATCACTAGATCAATGAAACTAAATATATGGCAATTCATTCATTCATTCCGAGAATTTATATAGCTCATCTTCGTAAGACCTACTCAGAGGCGCTCCTGGCCCAGAAATGTATGGTAGAATCTCATATTGCTATGTTAAGACCTTGAGCTTGTACTACATTGCATTAGAAAACCCAATACCAACATTATTAAAGGGTCAAGCAATCTTACATTTCTGGGTTTCTAGCATACTAGCATGGTTTTATATTTAATATCTTATTCACAATAACATCATTCCACAATAAAGTACATAGTCCTTCAATTTACAACATTATCCAGCAATGGCATGTAGATCAGCGACATCCATGACTAATAAGAAAGCATATCGAAAGTGCCACCATCCTTTTATAAACCCAGCAGCTGACAACGCTGCTTCTGCCTCCTCTTGTATGTTTGATCACTATGTCAACCTTTTAATGCATCATGGTTAATGAAGACATGCTACTGTCATTCAGGTGTAGACTTAAGAATTGTTAGTATCATTCAGTTATTCATTTATAATATTAGGGCTTGTTAGAGTCATTCAGGTCTACATTTAAGACTTGTTAATGTCGTTTGCAACTTAAGTTAGAGACATGTATATATGTCGTTTGCAGCTAAAACTATATTTACAATGAACGACAGTCATACATTAGATGACTAGTGTAATTATATATTGTTAGATGTTTTTGATTGTATAGTCTTGACGTCCAACATACCATCTTAACATGTATAATATACAAATATACACCATAGCACATTCCTACAATATTCAACTAATGTCTAACATATGGATATACATGTCAGCATAGGTCTATTCTTATAGATGTGTCTGCATCATTATAGGTGATCACATCATAGTCTGGGTGTCCTAACCGGGAAAGGGGTTAATATAATGCCCAGGGATAATGTCCGTTTACCTGTCTTGTTGCAGTCCCAGAGCAGACATTACAATCCGTTGTCTATTTCGCTTTTTGGCAAGCTTGTTTTCTGTCTTCTTGATGTCTGACTGAATCTGCAATACAAAAAATTATCCTTTACATAATTGTCTAAGTTTTCTAATTCACAGGTATCTGTAATATGTCCAAAACAAAACTAGATTCATGCATACATATATCTGGCTAGACATCTTGGTGTCCGATCTTGCTACTGATAGTGTCTGGTCAGTGTACACATTATGGGAGTTGAACAATTGAAGACAATTTCTGTCCGAGGGGGAATTAAACACCAACCTTCCAGTTGAAGTCTGACATGCTAATCACTAGACTACCATGCACTCTAAGAAAAATCAAAAGAATCTCATAAATGAAATAAACAGATGGTTGATAACAAAACCATGCAGGTTTGACTTCAAGTAAGTATTGTGCACAATTATATAAGATTATATAATATCTTATATAAAATTATATAAGAATGTCTTCAAAATTCTAAGTATTAGGCTTAACAGATAGCCTGGCTCATAATGGTATTAAATCCAAGTGAGATATACCACGGTAGATGCAATTTATTCAGAAGTGCTTGTAAGAGCTTAATTTAAGCTAACCTGTAAGAGTTCTGCTCTGTATTCTTCTTGCTGGCCTTCTGTAACGTTAGCATAAACACCAAGTAAGTCGTTGACACATAATTATCTGAATGTACCTTCTGAGACTCAATTGTCTGCTGGACACATATCACATTTGTATGTACATGTGCACAAGTGTAACGTGCACAAAAATACATGCTGCAGAGTCATATCTTAACATGAACTGCATTTTGAAGTATAATAATCTGAATCTTCACTTCTCCCATCTGCACACAGCATAGAAGCTCGAACAAAAGTCCTCTGGTTCATCATGAAGCAATCAAAATAAGCATTCCCCATCAACATTTTCTTGGTGCCATAATCCATGGTCTTGCCAGGATTCAAATGCGCTTGAACTAGAGACATTGCCAGTAAGACTTCTCTTATCAAGAGCTTGTCTCTGAGCAGATTTTCCTAACTGAATTGCGTAGTATATGTCAGGTAATAGTAAACACTGCTTTCAAGGAAGGAGAATGCTACACTATGGCTGCAAAATCTTCCTTAAAAAAATTAAACATGCATTGGTAAGCAATATGTATTTCTTACACTCAAAAACAGTCATTAAAAACTTTAAACAGCATAAAATATACAATAACACATGTTACAGGATTCAATTCTGACTTAAGCAGTAGGTTGTTTGTAGACAGCTTGCATCAGTTCTTGGTTATTTGTTGCATCTTCTGAAAAGAATGCTTAAGATACAACAAATCACAATGTTTCATCCACTAGATCCATAAATTAGCATTCTTCGTGTGTTATATGTACTTCTGTCTAATTATACTTTGATTTCATATTTATTGATTGAATGTATTTAATACAAGTAAATGAGGACAAAAATTAGGACAACAGTTACCACCTGTCCCTTCCATCTTGTTCTCTTGTTTCTTCAACCCAGTGTCAAGTTGATCCAACGAAAGAACACCGAGCATTTCAAACCCGCCGTTCTGATACAAAAATATTTGGAAAACACATTCTATGTCTAAGAAAACCCTGAACCCTTTACTGACCAAAGTATAGTATATGGTCAGTAAAGGGTTAAACTATGAAAAACCAAATGCATACAGGAAATTAACTCCACATGAGTTGAGAAGCCCACCCCACTCATACCCGCAAATCTCAAATATTAATTTTTTTTAACGTACACAAGCTACAGTTTTCGACCACATCAATATGGTTTCCTTTTTATGCAGCAACACATTGAGCAAATAAGAAGCTTTATTAAATATTGACTTCAAGTACTTATTTACTTTGAGAATACATTAATTAATTAAGACTCAAAACATCAAAAGCCTAGTTGCAAAACAATTACATTTAATAAATTAAACATCTAATAAAATTGGGATGTTAACGTAATCTATTACAACTATACTAAATTCAATGCATTGTCTTTCTAGAAAATTGTTCACTCGATTTGTTGTTACATTAAAGTCTCTTCCAACACATCAAATAACTACAAAGTCCTTAAAACGTATGAAAAATTAATTGCGTTCAAGACATCAACTCTGCATAAAATAGGTACAAGATAGCACTGTTCTGAAAAAAATAGTCAGCTATTAAGTGTAACATGCCTAGAAAGCAATTGTATATGATGTCTGTTGAATCTTGTTGATGCAATATTACCACAAAAGCAATACCAATAACAATTTTCATTTATTCAACAATCTGGTTGACAGACTGCAGTCGGTTATGGTTTACAGTTCAGTTATCCTGATTAACATCAATCTTAACTACTAACAGAACAGAAGCCTGCAATACAACGGCGCTAATAGCAGTCTACAAAGCACATCTGTCCTATGGGGAGGGCTTCGAGAATCGAACTAAAAGTTCCGCTGATTTCCACGCCAGTGTGTTATTCAATGTGCCACCGATGCCTCCCCATGCAACATTGATTAGAAATCAGTCCTAACCTCGTCCATATCCTTGGAGTCCTTCTTCGGTTGTTCCAGGGGGTTCTCTGTGCCACCTACAAAAAATTTAAGATCATACAGGTGTACAGTCAGACACGTAAAGTGTCACACGGGTGACATTTTAGATTATTCCACAACACTCCAAAAGTTCTATTAATCCGCACAATCATGGCTAGCACCTATACGTCCGTGACTTGATGTGCAAGCCGCTCTCTGCACGATCTTCAAGGGTCAACATGAAAACATGTGCTAAATATGCTGAATGTATGAATACAAGCGAATGAATTGATTTAGTTACCGATCGGTCCTTTGCCAGCAGCCTCCGCGTTAGATATCTTAAGCGCTTTCTTTTCCGCCTTCAACTTTGCCTTCCATTCCTTCTTCTTTTTCTGCTTCAACTGAGCGTCTCTCTAAACAAAAGACCAAAAACAACTAGGTCAGGTGCAGATGCTTAGTCCAGTTTTCCCATGCTGCCATTTGTTTCTTACATACAACTATTTCAAAAATATATATATGTTACATATCTCAGAAAAAGCTTATAACGCACGAAAAATCAACTGCATGCAAGACATCAACTCCGCATACAATAGGTTCAAAATCGCAGTCTACTCATTTTATTTTATTTATTTGCGACTGCATTTGCTATAGCGAACCTTCAAGCTCTCTATTCAGAGGTGCTCTCAACTACAGCGCAGACACTGCAACAAGAACCGAAGAAGGACTCCAAGGATAAGAACGAGGTTCGGACATTTAAAGTCAATGTTGCTGGGCATTCTGGTAACTTTGCGTCCATAGATATCACATCGATTGCTGTTCTAGTCATGCTGGACTTAATAGCTGAATGTTGTTTAGGAACACTACACACCTCAAGCCGCTGTGTGGGGACCTTGAGCAAGTCTTTCACTCGAAATTGCTAGTATACTTCGGTGTGAAACACTGATGCAGTTTCCTCCATTGCTTTCTTTCTTATGTCGCTTCCCTTTCCAGATTCATTCCTGTTTAACTCTGCCACTGGCTGCGCTCTGCCAGTGCCAGTCACAAGCCTGGATAAGGAGGAGGGTGTCACTAATGGTCTTTGTTACCACAGTGACGTTAAACTGCAAATACCACCACCATTCCCGTTGTTTCTTGAAACTAACGACTTGTTTTTTTCCATTAGTCTCTCATTCTTCAAAGGCATTTCTTACCCCTCACACGAGTTTTTCGTTTCGCATAAATGCTCTGAATAGTCATTCTGCAAGAGACGCCATATAAATCAACAGATACGATACAGTACAATACCTTAAGCTCAACTGCATGCCGTAAACAATATCCACATAAAGTTCCACTTCACTGAACCAACGTACCTCTGCTGCCGTCAGCTCGCCACCCATATCGACGCGATTTAATTCATCCAACTCTCCTTGGATCATCGGCAGCAGACAGTCATCAGCGTGCAGCTTCAACGTGTTATCGCATCCACCTGTCATCAACATACGACATAACAAGTCAGCATTTTTCATGAAAGGCGCTATATAAATGCTAGGATAGACAGACCCGACACCAAGTAGATCAGCCCTCGAGCTAGAATGGCAGACAGCCATGAGGGGCTACCCATAAATCACGTATGCAGGAAGGAAAGGGTCATTGGATTTAGCTGATTTGCATAGTGGTTCGTATGGCGGGAAGTTTCAACAAGATCTACGTACACAAAATAAATTTTTAATTACGACGTCCACATTAACCCATTTAGAGCTGTTTCTTTTTATCCTATAGTCACCCAATAGCCTTTGATTACATCATGATTAACTCTGTTCACATCAAAACAGTAAACCATAACAGTCAAATGCAACTTATATAGCACCAGTATATAATGCAAACTGCATCAAATGATGACAATGGCAGAACTGTGTGGCTCAGTAGTACAATGTATTTTGCCCTTTTTCTCTTTCTCCTGGGTTTGAATTCTAGTACCTGAAAAGAGCTTGGTCAACCTACGAACAACCACCAATGTGCTTGAAAGGCAAGGCTCTGCAACAACAGACTGCATAAATAAACCTAAGTTTCACAAACATGCAAATCAGTTCTCGGGAGTGCCACTGCGTAGGGATCTTGAAGGACGTTCTCTAAATTCTGATTCATAGATTGAGTTCTCACCAACATGCTGGCCTCCGATGAAGACATTTGGAACGGTCTTCTGACCATACATCTCCAGCAGGGACTGTTGCAATTCAGCTCCATTGTCTGCAAGAGAAATGAACAAACACTGTCTCCTGTTACTGTTCAACGACGACGCTGCCATACCGAAGATGATTAGTGTCGCCCTCCTCCATTATCTAGGCTTGGAACTGGCAGAGTCCATCTCTGACATTTTCCAACTTACTGAACCCAGTGCACTTGTAGTAAAAAACGTACAGCCTGCTACTCGTAACCCCAGTTCACACCTAGAACACAGTGCCCCGTCAAAATTCTATTAACTGAGATCAAAATGCTTTTAATGTTACACAAGATGCATGATATGTGGCATACTATATAGTAAATAATAATATATGCTTAGGTTGATCATGCTTAAAATACATAAATACATTTTAAATCTTTGGAAGCGGCACAATATCAAATTGCAATTACAATTGAAAGATTAAACGGTGCTGCATTTATCCATTATATCCTGCACATACATACACGATTCTATACAAACATACATATAAATAACAGAGCCTTTTCTGTGGCTGACCCAAAAGTTGTCTCGAATACCTGCTTCCTGTGGCTCTTACTGAAGCTTTTTTATTTATTAAATTCAAAACTGTGGGTTGCTTGCGTGCTAGAGCCAGGAGCGCCTCTGAGTGGCCCCATGAAGAAGCGCTTTGGTCACAAGTACATACCACCACAGCACCACGTCCCAATGGTGGGTGGCTGGAGAAATGGTCCTTACCAATCGTGTCCAATTCCAGTGACTTGAAAGTCACATCCAGCGACTGGAATAACTGCTTGACCTACCACAACAACAACAAAAACAACGCTACCAGTATTAATCATCATCATCATTATATTCATCATCATCATCATATTCATCGTCATCATCATCATCAGTTCCTGACACCAGAATTTGGCAATGACGGGTATGAATAAATGATCTCCATTTGGACAATAGAGATTTGTCAAGTCCATTGCTGCCCTTAGTATCAATCCAAACAATGTCATGTTCTCATGGGAGGGGGTTTAGATTAATGGTAACGCTCTGGCACGAAGAGCACACAGACACGGACTGCTTCCCACTACCCTCCCATTCGGCAGATGGCATTGGTGAATTGAGCTTTAGGATGTGATGGCGCCTTGCATGGCTGCAAACAGTTAAATTCGACTCCTTCTATAACTTGTTATAATCCGGTCATATGATGAGTTGCAATCATAGTGTGGTTGTCAACTTGAAAATTTTTGAACAAATTCACGTTTGAATTTTACATGTAGTGGATTCGGTAAACTGGCAACAATACCATACACATGAAATAAGTGCATTCAAAAACTAATCAGAACATCTCATAATAAGTCAGATATCTACATTACAGCATTTTTCATTTCCCATAGCTAGCAAATCTTAGCCTATGTTTAACTGTTACAGCATTTTTCATTTCCCATAGCTAGCAAATCTTAGCCTATGTTTAACTGTGCCTACACAATAAAAATTGTAATTCTAAGCTCAACCACATTTCATTAAAATCAGTCTGACAATTCTACCTTTTTTACATATACAAGTACATGCTCATTCATGTCAGAGTGCATAAACAAATATTAATATTTCCAGAACTGTTACTTACCTTCTGAGAGTCGGAGCAAGTTGTCTTACTAAAGATCATGACTTTATTCTGATCGATGTATTCCTTAATCAAGGACTTCAAGTCCCTCGTGTCACCAATTGGTGGCATGGTCATTGCTTTCTGTTGCGTTTGGATGCTTCGGTCGTGTTGCGATCGCGTCACACCAAATGGACAAAATCAACAGCCAATGCAAGTCTGCAAAGACCAGTTTTTAAAAGAAGTTTTCAAAAACCAACATGACACTGTTTAGACGCAGTCTACGTATACTAACAAAATCACAAGAACCTTGCAACTTCTTTAACTAGAAAGGAGCCTACTGGTCCGGCAAGCAGGAAACTGAGCAAAGGTCTCATCTATACAGCTGAGCACTTATATTTATTAGAATGCATCACCGTCTTTTAATTGCTATTGATTAGGGCAGAAATATCAACGCTGTCGGCAAATCATGGCTTCGTTAATACGATTCCTTACTAAACGGACTTGAGCTACCATTTACATCAGCGACATTTAACAGTGAAAATTAGAACAATCGCTGGACAAAGTATTGTCAGCTCAAAGGCGATTCGGCTCAACTTCTGAACTCGACTTTCTGTATCATGGCAAGGGGAGTATAACATTATCTACGTCTGCGCTACAATTTGCTACCATTGCGCCATAGGTGTACGAGATGTGCAAAGAAGGCGGTCTATTGCTTCGACTATCATTTCGTTTACAACACAGTTTAAACTTATTAATTATTTCCTTTTAATGTTACAGTCTGTTTGAAAAAATATTCACCTCTGATCGGAACGATCCCAGAATTATCTACGGCCAGCGATCCTATTATTTAGCAACTTCCGTTGAGGGAACTGGATTCTTCCGGGTGGGGAAGACAGCTTAAGAAAATTATTATACACACCAGATCCACTATTTAATTTAATTTTTAAAACTAATGAGACTAATCAGACCTGAAAATTATATTGGGAAATATGTGTACCGATGTCAATGTTGTTGCCCCAGTTTATATAATTAAGCATCAACTTTGTGACGCTGACTTGCAATTTTAAAATAGATTCGTTCGGTATTCTAGCAAAGATATTAGAGTTTTAGTTAACTCCAAAGTGTATTAAGTGTATTAAGTATTTTCTTTATTATTCCACTTGCAAGCGCACACTGGGACACAGAACATCATTATAATACATCGAAGTAATAATAGGTAATAAAAACGTGAACATTAATTTTACACGTTAAATATAATATAATTACTAAACTGTTATCGTCAAACAAGTTAACTATCGGATATTCAGCCAGCAACTTTAGATCTGGTGATAAATCCCTAAAAGTTCCAACCAACGAATCACATCGCACTGGTATCTCGAGATCGTGTGATTGGGGCCTAAGAGATCGTAACCAGTTACACATTCAGGTGGAAGAAGATAATAAAGGACATGCCCGGGGTCACAGAGGATAGAAGAAAAGAGGGATACATCTGCCTTAGAACATAACATGTCAAAAGTAGGAGTGTTAGTGGGCAAAAACCTGTCGTAGGGCTCTTTGATTGAGGTTTGGTGTCAGGTCGGGAGCGCCTCTGAGGAGTTCTCTTTAAGGGGCGCTATATAAATGCACGATTACGATTACGATTTGTTTTGGTTCTTATGTCTCAATTTGGTCTTGCTCCGAAGTATCTATGTGAGCTAGCTCCTCTCTGCCAGTTTTCTGTGTCCTCCTGGACTCTCTTATCGGCTTGACCTTCTAGTTTCCCGGATCATGAGTGCCATGAGTGTTTGAAAAGTCTTGAAGACTACAACGCAGCTCTATCCATCATCTGATATTCAGCCAGCAACTTTAGATCTGCAGAGCGCGAAACGCAAAATTAATCGTACAACTTGCTGATTTAGTATGCAAAATATGAGCAACATTTTGGGAATTGGATCTCAGCAAATTCCGGGACAATCTGGGATCATTCCGGGACACGGGACGCACAGTGCCGATTCCGGGACTGTCCCGGCGAATCCGGGTCGGTTGGCAGTCCTAATGGAGGAGATGGTCATGCAGCGTCTAAATTCAATTAACTTGCACATTCAATGTTAAGTTGAGTTTTTCAGTACTGTTGTAAGCCTATTGTTTAGGGCCAGGATATCCCAGAACGCAGTGCGATTCAATTGATTGATTATTCTTTGCCTTGCTATTCTTAGATCTTAGGTAGCTTCGCTGTCGACTTCTCGAACGATGGAATGGCGTGCCGTCGGGAAAGGAATCTTTATGCATGGTGTTTTGCCTATCGCATTTGTTAGTTTTTGCATATATTTTTTGAATATCTTCAGAGACCTGACATTTCTCGCATGTGCACCGAACTTCACGGATTTAGGACTTTTGGGGTTAACGTTCTTTTTTTCTGCGCTGAGCGTCCACCGTTGGCAAAAGCAAACGGGTGATCAGCCAATTACGGAATTGGTTTATTTTTTCATCTCCTTTTTCTTCTTTTGGTTCGTCACCTGTATTTTGCTGGCGGGCGTTTCGAACTATTTCCTGGGCGATGACTTCAAGTATTCGCACGGAGTTGTAGCAAGAGACTTGATATATTTGCTTGTGGGAGTTGTTTGGTTGGGGCTGAAGATAGAAAGACAGGTTGCAAAGGAGACGAGTCTAGTCGCCATTCCTCCGCTCGTTTTTCCGAAAAAGAAGTAGCAGGTCAGGTTTTACTATTATTTCTACTTCTAAATATTATATCTGTTATTATAATTGTTTTTTTATTTCTTGCAGTTTCTTTTATTGTTGTTGTATTTCCTTTTAAAATTATTTTATTACTCTTTGTGTTGTTGTTGTTATTATTTTTATTGTTATGTTTACTTTTATAATTATTTTTATTACTGTTGTTGTTGCAATATTACTATATAAGATGCGTTGAGTGCTGGGCAGAGGAGAACAACTTGTGTCTTCATTCAGAAAAGTCATGAGAAACGCTGATGAGCAGATTGAAAATTATGTTATCACCTGATCGGATCTGCAACTTTGGCAGGGTAACATCAATGAATGCGATGTGTCACCCGGATTTGTCTCGTTTATTAAACAAAGATTATTACATTGATGCTTAGTCATTAGAGTGTTGCTTAATAAATGCATAATAATAATAATATTCTATTTATTTATTTATTTTTATTTATTTCTATTTCCATTTTCATGGAGAGTGTTGCTTAATAAATGCATAATAATAATAATCTATTTATTTGTTTATTTTTATGTATTTCTCCATCTTAAATATATTTCTCAAAGTTTGTCCTTCCGTTTGTTTGTATGTCCGGGTGTAATTTGACTCTTCGTCTCAGAAAAGGCTTGGAAATGACAGTGTCGATTTACCAAAATTTTGGCAAATGATTCGTACCCAAATTTTAAGGTCAACACTACTATTTTCAGTTCTCAATTCACTTTAAAACCCGATATATTAGCGTTTTAATTCAGATTTAATCAGCCATGTTGCCGCATTAGTAAAGAGTCGAAAGTCCACATGACGTCATTCTCGCCCAATAATAATTTCCGTTTATTCAACAATCCGGTTGACAAACTGAAACCGGTTACAGTGTACAATTGTGCAGAACTTTGAAACAATAATATTATTCACAAGAACGCAGATCACGGAAATATTAACTATACTAACAGAGCAGACAACCTGCAGTAATTGTATTAGGCCACAGTCAGCACACACATCTGCCCCTCAGGGGCGTGTCATGTTTGGCTTTTTGGGTGGAGGGTTGCCGAAAACCCTAAATTTAGCGGGTATATAGAATAAAAATTCCAGTGTAATGATTCGTTTTCTTAAGGAGATGCACGTCCGATGCTGGCATCCTCACCTCAGCATATGCAGATAATTTTGTATTTTTGCAAGAATGCTGTGCTGTGCACTAATATTTTCTGTTGAAACCATGTTTGTCCACATCTTGTGTACTTACCTGGTTTCGTGCATATGTCAATTCATTTCTCTAGGAAATGATGCCCATCTTGACTTCCAATGTTACAAATCCAGCCAGCACGGAGATGGTGAAGGAGGCATCACTGGAAGCAGTTGGCTACATCTGCCAAGACATAGTAAGCTCTTAAACAGTCTGTGCTTCAGACACTTTATTACCTGTCAGATGATAATTTAGGTGTATTCTGGGAAGAAAATTTATGTTTAGAAGTTGTAAAGAATTAATTTTTGTTTGCTTTAACGGCGGATTTTTTATATTTTTGCTTCTAGTCTTTTTATTCTCTGGATTTGGTTTGTCTTTGGTTCTTGTTGCAATGGGTTTTTGTATTTTATTGTGATTCAACATTTATTAACTTTGTAGATTATTTCATAAAGTGACAACTTATTAGAAAAGTGAGCCCACAGGATTATGCGAACATTCTAATTTTAAAGACAAGTCTTGCAATTAATGTGTTGAATGTGCAAAATGAGAGGATGGCAGGATTTCTGAGTGGTTGTTACAATAGGCTATATAGATCTATATATCAGTGTTCACCCACACATGAAATGCAGTATAATTGGTGATCATAATGTGAAGATCAGAATGCAAAATATTTTAAAGTGTATTTTTTATATGAAGACTGCATCTGAAATTATTTTTTTAGGATCCAGCTATACTACAGACTCAGTCAAATGAAATTTTGACGGCTATTGTGAATGGAATGAAAAAGGAAGAACCCAGGTTGGGTGTTTTACTCTGACGATGCAGCTTTTGTTTAATTTGTGTGATGATTTATATATAACTGCCCAAAATTATCATCCTAGAGTAGGGAATTTTTTATTTGAAGTATCAGAGTTGTTTCTAAAACCCTAGTGCTGATTTAAGAATGAGAAATTCATAGTACTGTTTTATTTTGATATGCAACCATAGTTAACCATACTGTTGCGTTCATTCTGTGCTTATTTGTTCATGTTGTTAGGCAAAAAAAAAATAATTCTGTGTTTCCGGTAACCCGACCGACCCTCTTTCATTGCCGCAACTCAAATAATTTTGTAAGAAAATTATTTAAAAAAAATTATTAAAAAAACTTTTTTTTAGAAAAAAGTTAAAAATTTTAAACTTTTTTTTATTGACATAGTACGGCGACATTGCCTTCCGTATAGAGTTGGATCTTAGGCAAAAAAAGTTGTGTTTCCGGTAACCCGACCGACTCACTTTTATTGCCGTGACTCGGAAAATTGTGTGTAAATTTTTTATTTACAGTGACATTGCGTTAGAGTTTCATGCCTGCCTAACTACTTCCTGGTTGCCAGTCTTGAGAAACCTCTAGCCTTATCATTCTCACTTGAGTCACCTCTAACGGTGACTAGGGAAAATAAATCTAGCAACCTCTAGGTGTAACTAGTCACTGGCTCGGCCAGTCTGGAACGATCCCTAGCAGTGATGTTTTGTTCGCACTCATCTTCCCCTTCCCTTCCCACTTCATCTTACCAGAAAAGACGTCAACAAAATGAAATTACTAGAATTGTTTTCTAGAGCAATTCTAGGTACTGACAGTCGGGAAATAGGCAGTTTATTCTTGCTTAGAACACGTACTTTGTTGCAGCGTGTACGTTTATGCAATAAAGAGTAGTTGGGTATAATTTTTCGGATAGTCACTGTATAAAAATATTTTACCAAAATAAAAATATTTTTCGACCTACCTACCCAATTTTTTAGAGATCTGTTACCGGAAACACAACATTATTTTTTTGGCCTTATTGTTATTTACTGTGTTTACTACGGTACTTGTTATTCATTTTATTCAAGAAGTTATATAGCTCCTCTTCAGTTATCCCACTTCGATGTGCTCCCATTACAGCCAACATTGATACAGAAAATCTAAAGGAGCCTGTGAATGTTATGTAAAACCACCTCTTATATAAAAACATGAATTTCAAGTGCTGTGCTATGTGGCTCATTATCTAGTATGTTGCTTTAATTAATACAATCATTTTTTGCAGTGTTTTAGCAGTATTATTTTCAGCTGTTGCAATATTGCAATGATATGTTTTAGTAACCATGTCAGGCTGGCTGCAACAACAACACAGCTGAACTCTCTGGAATTTACAAAAGCCAATTTTGACATTGAAGTAAGTTTTCTCTTTGACAATTGAACTTTATTTTAATAGACGAATGCTGTATGATAGCTCTGGATGCACTGGGCCACATTATGCAGTAGAGATTATGCTGGTAATTACTTGCCTTTGTGGCGGTTTTGCGGTGGACCAAAACGGTTACACCTTCATTGTGGATTGCCACATTATTAGTTTGATCATTAAATTTTGAGTAATGGATAAGAAAATAATGAGAGGATTAAAAGTTATCGACTTTAATTATTATGGACCAGACTTAAAATAGATCGTTTTTATTCGTGAATTGATGTTTACATTGGACTCCCTCTGGTTTCTCATCCTGACTATAATGATGACTTGATCTGGGTTTCTCTGACTGTCCTGGAAACTCAAACTCGTCTCACTTCTGGTTGCTCTGTAGTCTGATACTCCTGCACAAATGTTAAAAATTGACATTATTAGTGTGGTGCAACTGTTTCGAAAGCAATTCTCTTGAGTGCAGTGGTGTTAAAGACCTGCTAAGGAATGTTCTCAGATTGCTGTGATGTAAATGACTAAATTTCATGCGATACTTGTTGTTGCAGTCGGAGAGACACTTCATTATGCAAGTAGTTTGCGAGGCGACTCAATCAACAGACAACAAAGTACGAGTTGCCGCCTTGCAATGTCTTGTCAAGATCATGTCGCTCTACTACCAGTACATGGAGCACTACATGGGACCTGCACTCTTTGCTGTAAGAACTGAAATTCATTTTCCCCATTTCTTTTATCCAAGCAACATCTGAATTGAGTATTTGAATATTTTTTAGTTATAATTATATGAATTTTCATAAGGCAGTTATGCAGTCTTGATTAATGTGCAGGAAAAGTTTATAAATTTAAATCTTCAGCGTTTGTTTGAGAATATACTTTCTATAGCATAATTTCATAAAAGGATTAGTCTATTAAAAGCGCTTAAGCAATAAGCTGTATTTTCCTAGTGTTAGTGCCTCCTTGCTGTTAAAGAATTTAGCAAATGAGAACTGACTAATTTTTACGTTTGTTATGTAGATAACACTGGAGACAGTGAAAAGCAGCATTGATGAGGTTGCACTACAGGGAATTGAATTCTGGTCCACAGTCTGTGATGAAGAAGTTGATCTTTCAATAGAAGCTGCAGAGGTTAGCTGTCACACTTTCCTGGTCTTTTGTCTGGTTCTGATCTTGTGCAACGACTTTTTGAGTTTCTACATGCACTGCCCTTATTTGTTGTGGGCTCTGTTTCAGTCAGTCTTTGTCTGGTTATCATTTTATCTGTTTGTTTGTAAATGTTAACAGTTTTTGCGTCATGTAACTATTTCTGTGTTCATGTGTCCTTGTCTGTTGTAGAATTCAATTGACCTTTTGGGTTTGCCTTGTCCTCGTTTTTAAAATCTAGTTTGACTTCTGTGGGTATCACTTCCAGTATGTTTCTCATATCCAAAGTTGGTTGTCTCATTTTTCATTTGATCATACAGATTTTTGCATTTATATGTATGCTGATGTAACATTGACAGACGCAATAAGTTGAATTGTATTGTATATAAGCATTTGTTGTATATAAGCATTTATAAAGTGCCTCTTACAGACTAGCTATTCAGAGATGTTCTCAGCATGACAGCTTCGATGTTCTGATGTTGGTTGCAGGCTCAAGAACAAGGGCAGCCGCCAGAGAGAACAAGTCGATTCTATGCCAAGGGAGCTCTGCAGTACCTCGTCTCCATCCTTACACAGACCTTAGCAAAGCAGGTAAAGGTGAACGACGGTTTATGCAACTTGTAAAAGTCGTCTGTTTTCTTTTAAATCACTTGATGTCTAGTAATCATGCGAACTGTAGTTTCTCTGCCTTTCTCTTTCTCTCTCTCTGTCTGTTTTCTCTGCGTCTATTTGGATGATATTTAGGTCATTTGGATAGAGTGGAAGTCTTCTTAGTGTTGCCTAAGGCTAGGCCTTGGTGTTGTGTTCATTATTGCGGCTGCAAATCTTGCCAAGGAAAAGGACTCGACGTTCTTACAAAATTTTCAAGCTTCACATGGCAACTGGTTGCACTTCTATAGAATAAAATCCCAGTATAATAATTCTTTTTCTTAAAGAGATGCACATCCAATGCTGACATCCTCACCTCAGCATATATTCAGATAATTTTTTATTTTTGCCAGCACGCTGTGTTATGCACTAGTATTTTCTGGTGCCATGCTTGTGCACATCTTGTGTATATACTTGGTGTCATGCATATGTCCATGCATTTCTCTAGGAAGAGTTTGATGATGACGATGAGTGGAATCCGTGCAAGGCTGCTGGAGTCTGCCTCATGTTGATGGCCTCTTGCTGTGAGGACGACATCGTGCAATACATCTTACCCTTTGTCACAGAACACATCAAGAGCCCTGACTGGCGATACCGAGATGCAGCTGTTATGGCTTTTGGTAAGATTCTCTTCTAGAGCTCTAGAGTAAGAGAAGCCTATCTGGTCTCTAGTTTGCTGGGCATGTCAACTAGCGATGTGAGGCAGAAAGATTTCCCGGAAAGTTTAATATTTGTTCGGAAACTTTACGACAGCTCTTATAGTAATTTGTTTGTGCATGTTTTGCTATAGGTTCCATCCTGGAGGGTCCGAATCCGGAGACTCTGAAACCTATTGTAGAATCAGCAATGCCTATGCTTTTGGAATTACTGAAGGACTCTAGTGTGGTCGTACGTGACACTGCTGCTTGGACCGTTGGGCGTGTTTGCGAAATTCTTGCAGAAGCCGTCATCAACGAGCACTTCCTCAATCCTCTCTTGCATGCAATGGTCGAAGGTCTGAACGCTGAGCCAAGAGTGGCAGCCAATCTTTGCTGGGTTAGTGGAATGCTTTTGGAATTTCATTTCCCTGCCTGCATTTATATATTTTAGGAATTTTTTATTGAGTGTGCAACCCTTACATAGTTTGCAAGTAGAAACTGCGCTACTGAGTCTTTACACAGTCATGGTTATGTCATCGGTTGCCATTGTAGTGTTTACACTGTGAATATTAAATGTGTTTTTTGATGAACTGTTAGTTCATCTGAATGCAAACACTTGTCATTTTTAGAGGTGCGAAGGTACTATGTATCGTTTTGTTCATGCTGTATTCCCCATCTATGACTGATGTGTAAAAGAAGTTTTTTGACTGCAGAATGACGATATGGAGACACAACTTTTTAAAATTTAAATGGTGGGTGATGTGATTGTCTTCAAAGCATGGATCAGAGCATGTGCTCCTTGTAATTGGAAAAACCCATGTAAGGGTTTTTGAAATTTACTATGTCGGCTCTTTGTAACATGCAGTCAAGGTTCTGGGTATTACGCTTTCATATAGATTGGGTTTTTCTGAGCACATTGATAACATTGTCTGTAAAGCAAAGCAATCATTTTATGCACTTCGTGTCCTTGTGTCACATGGTTTGACTGGCAGCCGACTCCATGATGTTGTACGTTCCACCACTGTCGCGAGAATGCTTTATTCTTCACCTGCTTGGTGGGGTTTTGCAAATGAGGGTCAGAGGAGTCGTCTGTCAGCTATAATTAGAAAGTTGATAAGACAGGGTTTTTTGCCCTCTAACACCCCTACTTTTGACATGTTATGTTCTAAGGCAGATGTATCCATCTTTTCTTCTATCCTTTGTGACCCCGGGCATGTCCTCCATTATCTTCTTCCACCTGAACGTGTAACTGGTTACTCCCTTAGGCCCCGATCACACAATCTTGAAATACCACGATGTGATTCGTTGATTGCAAAGGGATTTATCACCAGAATGTTATATAGTTAACTTGATTGACGATGATAGTTTAGTTATTATATTTAACTTTTGATTTTAATTTGCACGTTTTTATTACCTATTATTACTTCTATGTATTTTAATGATGTTCTGTGTCCCATTGTGCGTTTGCAAGTGGAGTAATAAAGAAAATACTTACTTACTTACTTATATAAATAGAACTCTAAATGTATAGCTAATTTTTTATGCCATATGGGTTTGTTTTTGGATTGTTGTTGCATTTGCTGTGAAGGAGAACTTAATATAAAACAGTGCAATAATTTATCATGTTCATATTGTTTTGACTTTACATCTGTTAGGCTTTCTCAAGTCTTGCAGAGTCAGCTTTTGAGTCTGCAGAAGTTCCAGACGATCAGACGGAACCAGAAACATACTGTCTGTCAACATACTTTGAACCGATTGTACAGAAACTTCTTGAAACAACTGATAGGTGTGTAGCAATGTTCATGAATATTGCCAGTATCAGATTTTGCCATGTGCTGTAATAAAAATAATTTTATTTTCAAAGTTAAGTTTGTATTTAAAAAATGAACACTTCGATTTACTGCAATTTGTTGTGACTGCTGCCTGTTAGGGACTTTAGGGTACAGTCATGTGAAAGTGATTGCTGGTTTTTATTGTATTGGAGTGTTTAATTAGTACTAAAATTGTTATATTGTATTTTAATTTTTTTTAATGGCATTGGAATCTTATGCCAAACGTCGTTCTGCATTTGTTTTTTTGTTGTAGTGGAACTGTGTCTAAGGTTGAGTAAAATTTAGTTTGAGTTTGGGATTCTTGATCATTGTATAAATGCTTTTTTGTCAAAGTTCCACTGTGGTGTTTAATAATAATAACAATAACAATAATAATAAGACAATTTATATAGCGCTGTAGCTCAGCCGAGGCCGAAGGAAAGGGAGCTGTACAAGAGTTCAAAAGTTACTAGCAATTATACGACTGTTTAAATAGATAAGTCTTGAGTCTGGATTTGAATGCCTTCAGAGAAGGTGCATTCCGCACATCGTCAGGAAGACTGTTCCATGCAGTTGATCCCAACACAGAGAATGAGCTTTCCTCAAATCTCGTGGTTGACCGTGGGACCTGTAGCAGACCCTTCGACGATGATCTTAGCCGACTATCTGCTACACGAATCCAAAATTCAGATATATAGTCCGGCGTAAGGTTAAGTAGAGATTTGTATGTTATCAGGCATATGTAATACGCTGAGGGACCCGCAGCCGGTGCAGATTGTCACGCAACAAATCAGTTACATGGTCGGATGGTGTGCGACCATATATTTGTTTGTTTTATGCAAAAAGAATGATAAATATCTTATATTTGTAAAATATAGTCTGCATGAGTTGCTGACTGTAATGTTTGTTTGATTACAAACAGAGCTGATGGGGGTCAGCACAACCTACGCAGTGCGGCGTATGAAACTCTAATGGAAATGGTGAAAAATAGTCCAAAGGTATGAAAATAGGTTACAACGCAACTTTTAGTAGTTACGAATGGTATTGCGGTTGTTCCACAGGTTACTCGCAATCAGTGGACTTATTTTCAATTCAATTAATTTATTCATTCTATTTATTTTTAATATGTATGCAATATACATATTATATAAATGTCATCAACCCAGTCTACATAACGAGGATAGTTTCATTCATTAATACAAGGTGCGTGAAGTTTCACTAATTAATAGATGCGGCTTTGGAGAAAGTCTTAAGTCGAAGTGGGTGACCGTGTCAATTGGTTTCAAACTTCGTTTCTGATTCAGTCTGTTTGAATTTGTCTGGGCCTTTCTAGGTGGTTACAATTGATTGATTTACCATGAATGAAAGCCTTTGTTACAGAATAGTGACACCACGGAACTCCTGATTAGTATAGATTTTGTTTCTAATTTGAAGGTCATATATATATAAAGGGAACTTTCTTAACCTTTTCTAATAAAGTTGTATGAATACTGTTGATGATGTGTTAGGATTGCTACGTGACTGTTCAAAAGACAACGATGGTCATTCTAGAAAGATTGCAACACGTTCTTCAGATGGAGGTAAAGTTGTGGAACGTAAATGTATTTGTAGCTAGTGGATTAAATGCGTTCGGCTTTGCGTTTGATTTGCCTTACAGGTTATTCTGTTGGAAAAGGACGTTGATTATCGGAATTTTCTCAAAATATTCTTTTGCGTAGTTGGGAGTTATTGCAATCATGTACCGTAGATACTCGAGTATAACGTCACCCGAATATAACGCGAGGTTTAACATTTTGGCAGATAGATTGGTAAAAATTGCAAGACCCGAATATAACGCGGGGGCTAATATTTCCGAAATTATCAGAAAATTAGACGGTAAAACTTCAGTAGTTGTTGTTAAATCTTATGTAAAATACGACCAAACCATGTTCAAATGTTGCAAAATTCGATCTACCTAACCAAATACTACAAAATATATCTACGCACATTTGACATTTTGTTTGTAATATTATAAATAAATAAAATCCAACGAAATTGAGAGTTTGTTCTTATTTGATTAAATTGAATTTTCTTACAGCATGTGAGCGATAATTAATGTAGTTCCTTCCAATGCAATGCTAGCACCAAAGACTAAATATTTTTAAGGTCAAGTCTCTAACAAATAATTAATGTCTGCTGGAACAACCGATGGAGACAGCCGTGTGCTTTAAGCTGTAAAGCTACTCATACGCCAGCGCATTTAAAGTTGCATTTATTGGTCATGTCACAGCAAGGACTGTGGGGAACCAGCGTACTGATGCAAATTACCGCGTATACAAACTATAGAGTGGTATGCGATAGCGATCTGCGACCATCCAATATCAGTTTAAAAGCACCAAATGACTTCAACAAGTAAAATATCTTGTGTAATAAAAGTTAAATTTAAACTTATCTCGAATATAACGCGACTACCCCAATTTCTGCTTGGAAATTCGTCCTAAAAAACTCGCGTTATATTCAAGTATCTACGGTAGTGCATTCTTGTAATTTAAACTAATCATGGAGCATGATTGCAGTGGTTTTGCAAATATAACCTATGTTTTTGTTGATAACCATCTACCTTAGACTTGTAGCAAAGACTAGCTACATTCAGCTGCCGCCATTGCTTTGCTCATTCGCTAATTAGAGTCTGATACTGCAGGACTTGGGTACTTTCAGGTCTACCTTTTGTGCCCATGATTATCCAATGATTTTTTATGACTTTAAAAAGGTATTTGTGATTTTTGAAATGTTCTTCTGTTGAACCAATAAAGCATTGATTTTTTTCATTCATCAATTGAATATGCAAAATCCGTGCCATGCAACGACTGCTTGTTTTAACACAACGATAAGTGTATGATAACATTAGCAGTTTAAACGCAGCTCCTTTTGTTTCAAGGATAAGTAAAGTCTGACTTGTTTTGTGCACAATGGACTAGCATTGAAATTCAGCCTTTAACGTGAACCATGAAAGGTAGATATGAAATTGGGAATCATAGTGACTTCCTGCTTAAAGCAACTGAACATTATCTTATGTGTCTATGAACCAATCAGTCTTGAACAGCTGAGTATGGGCAGTTTAGATAAGAAAAGATATTGTAGTTGGTATGTTGTTACTTTATCTAGATTTGCTAAGTTTGTCTGTTGTGATGTCTTGCTTTTTCAAATTAGGGTCACATTCAGTCTACTTCCGATCGAGTCCAACTCAATGACTTGCAATCACTTCTCTGTGCGACGCTTCAGGTCAGTAACAAAAGATTGTAGCTTGCTGCTATTTCCGCGCCTCAGATTCACACTTTGGTGTGACCTTGCGCGCGTAATAAATTTATGTAATAATAGGAGTTTTAAATTGTTGGGTTCTAAAGTTGTGTCCAGCGTATGAAGAACTGAACTGCAGTTCTTCCTTGCTTTATGGCATTTAATTCGTATGAATCGAATATAGGTTCTGAAGGCTATGACCATTGTTGTGTCTTAATTATTGGCCAAGATGTGATTTAAGATCAAAACTAATGCAGGAATCAAATAAAAATTCGGTTTAGAGAAATTAGCTAACGTTGCAGTATTGAAATGATAGCTTATTGATAATTCTTTCATTTCTAATTCCTTGATTCTTAAAAATTGATGGTGTAAGGTACTCCTTAGACAAGATAGTATTTGGATGGTTGAGAAATAAATACTCCACTTGTTAATTCTTTGCTTTTTAATTACCTGTCTTGTGTTGTGAATCAAATAGCGTTATTTATACTCATTCTCTTAGAGTGTTCTGCGGAAAGTGTCGCCTGAAGATGCTCCTCAGATTTCTGATGCCATAATGGGTGCTCTCCTGCACATGCTCAGTACTTCTAGTGGTAAAGCTGGAGGAGTACAGGAGGATGCTCTGCTTGCTGTTTCTACTCTGATTGAAGGTGGAACAGATTTCATGTTTTGTTCTTTCTTTAACAATTTATTAAAATTAATTTAGAGTTTCTTCAAAATTTCTTCTTGGAAATGTTCTTTGCACAATCCTCTTTACAGAGAACAGATTTCAAGTGTTGATAACAAGCGATGGTAATTCCTGGATTGACATTATGCTTATGTTGACGGGTAGTGGATGAACTGCTGCAGCGTGTAGTAATTCGTGGTGTGAACACTTTTGGTAGCTATTGCAGTTCAAATCCATGCTCACAGAATTTGTTTTTACAGGAGACCAAGTAAAGTGTTGTTATAGTAGATAAAAAATAGGTAAATTGTAACAAAGCTCCATAGATAGAGCTTGAAGGTTATTGTGATTGAAACTCAGATGAATGTCATTGCAACAATTGGACAACATTTGCATACAAAGTATGAATTTGACACGATGGCCTGAGAGAGTAGGTGCTGACTATCTGTTTTGCGGGTGAATGACAGAAATTATGTCAACTACTTCAGAGTAGTGCTTGTGTAACGCAAACAACCTGTTCAGCCTAAACTATTTTAGTTTAGTTAATTTACGTGTTCATTTCAATTTTCTCGATCCATGTTTGCAATAAATCTCAGAATCTGACCCGTTGATGACAATTTTTTATTGCCATTTTACTATTGAAGTTGTAGCTGTCTCATTATGAAGATGTGAAATGTCTTGTCAGAGTGTGGTGCTAAGAGAAAAATGTCTGATCCAGATAACTAATAATTTAAGCCGAATTTTAAACTAGCTGCCAGTTATGAGATATGTAATCATCTGCTTTTTCTGTTCAGTTTTGGGAGAAAACTTTCTCAAGTATATCGAAGCATTTAAGCCATTCTTCTTTGCCGGTCTCAGAAACTTTGAGGAATACCAGGTAGGAATTGTATTCGATAACCTTTTTGTCTACAGTTGCCTCAGTTATGATCCTTGGTGAACTAAGACTCTCAAGTCATTTACATATTTATGGGTTTTTGTTTTTGTTTTTAGTGACGTAAAAATTATATATCTACTGCATATAGATCTAGAAATTAAGAAGTTGCCAAGGTACATCCATATGCTGATGATGAGTTGTAGGCAGATTGTTTTCTCTGGGACAAGAATAATACTTCTAGTTTGGAGTTCACGAAGCTATTGCATGGACAAAAGGCAGTTAAATTTTGACGGAGAGTCAAGTGTCACTTTATGACAACTAACAGGAGATTTATTATTGCCTATGTGTAGGTGTGCTTAGCTGGTGTTGGCTTGATGGGTGACATGTGCCGTGCTCTCGGATCCAAGATTATGCCTTACTATGATGAAACTATGATGATTCTACTGGAAAATCTTGGAGTAAGTATGGAATTCAATTTTTTCCATTGTAACACTCTTGGTGTACAGATATGTTTGTTTATATGTTACATTAGTGTTTGGTATATTTATTAATTACTCATAATCAGAAATGGCTAATATGATCTTCTGTTGCACCATTTGATTCCCTTCACACCTACTTGTGTTGTTCATTCATGGAGCAAAAGATATGTTTTTCTATCTTGAGTTGATATTTAGTGGAGCTGCGTGTATTATGATAAGATATTTTGTTGTTTTTTCTCTGGCTGTTCTAGCAAAGGTTTATCGTATAAAATAATTTTTTTGGTCCAAGTCCACTCATTCATTTGTTGCATGTGTTTCCCAACTAATATTTGCTTTAAGGGAGCGGCTGGTTTGTTGGAGTCCACCAGTGGCACCTTGTGCTCTGAAAGCTTACTTGATTGGTGTAAAGTAAGAGAAGCGATGAAAATATTAAACCAGTGGTTGATTTATTTTGTAGATGACATAATCATGATACATAATCGTGATCTCTGGGTTTTTTTCTGCAGAATGATCAAGTACACAGATCTGTGAAGCCTCAGATTTTGTCTGTGTTTGGAGATATTGCTTTGGCTCTTGGCCCTGAGTTCAAGAAGTACCTGGAGGTTGTCATGACTACTCTGCTGCAGGCAACTCATGCTACAATTGACAGGGTGAGGCTGAATTTCATGCTTTATAAGTTGGTATATGTTAGTCCCACAGCAGTGATTGTCATTAGGCGATATGTATCTTGAAAAATGAGGTTGGTTTTCTGCATTGCTAACTTGTGCTGGTAAGAAAATGTGGCAGAGTTGTCGCAGTAGCAAGAACAGTTTATGAAATATCTGATGAATATCTTCGTAATATCTTCAGAACAGTCGTCTGATATTCATGACTGCAGATTTTGTGACTGCTCTCGATCCGCTGACAATTCCTGTTTCAGGATAGTTATATAACCACAACCCTAAGAAATCTAGCACTTGTTTATTTGTCTTTCTGAAAGTCATTGCCAGACCAAGCATTTGCTTTATTGTATAAAAGATATCTTCTCATGCCTACAACTTGTGAATGTTGGGTACTAGTTTTTGTGATATGAACCATTAAGCTATTATAGTAGGAAGATTGTTGTAAAATGTTCAATTTTGTTATTGTGATCTATGTTGTTTGAGTTTGTGATAATCTTTTCAAATCTTGTGAAATGTGGCGTCATTACACTGTAATTACGCATGTATGTCATAGTAAATTTTACGTGTTTTCGTTACAGAGTAGCTTTGACATGATTGACTATCTGAACGAGCTTAGAGAAGGTTGTCTTGAAGCATACACTGGAATAGTGCAAAGTTTGAAGTGCGATGCAAACCAAATAAGTCGTTAGTAATGCTATTCTTTTCTCTGGTTACTGTAGTACATTTTGTGTATGGTACAGGTTCAGCATTGTAAGTTCTGGTGTAATAATTCCTTCTATATAACGTAGAATTAATTCTTCATGCTCGAAGTCCTGTTCAGTTGGGGTACAGACTCGTTTGTGAGGTTAAGGTATTTTGCCTGATGTAAGTGTATTCTACCGCATAGCTTATCTGTGTTGTGTTGTCTTGTGTATTCATTAATATATATATATATATAACCTATTCTACTTCTAGCCCAAGCTCTGTTCTTCATTTAGACCCTTTTGTACAGAGTGGAGTCTACTAGTCTCATGGGTCAAATTCTTGCAATCATATCTGTTGTACGTATTAAAGCTGTGATTACAACATCTCAAATGTCGTTTCAAAGACACCATTCAGTTTTCTTCAGATTTTATGTGAAGAAATTTCAACTGTGCAGTTTTTGAATATGATTGTAAGAATTTTTAGGACTATTTCATTTGTTTTTTTTTACTCAATTTTTTTAACGTTTTTTCAACTTGTAAATATACCAGATCCTGTTAATGCTTATAATATTTCTGGCTGTGGTGAGATAAATTCCTTTTGCGATTGTAGAGGATATCGGCTTGGTTCAGCCTCATGTTCAGCACATCATGAAGTTCATTGAACTTATTGCTCGTGATGAAGAGCACAGCGACTCTGTTGTCGGAGCCAGCTGCGGTCTAATAGGGTAAGGCAACAGACTGTTGATGATGCTAAATACTTAGGCTTCTTTTAACCCTTTACTGACCAAAGTGTAGTAAATAGTATGGGATGGCCTATATATTGTCGGTCGGTAAAGGGTTAAATGGACCAACATTTGGGTTCATCATACCTGTTCAAATTGTAATCCAGCTATGAAGATTTGATATGAGTTTTACTAAAATTCTGTCACTACTTGTAGTATGTGGGTTCGTGCAGAGCTAAAACTTGGGAGGCTGGTTCACCTTTTCACTAGTGCAGTAAAGTTCGTAAGAGCATTCTCTTCCAGATCTGTATTGTCTCTGTCATGGGATGAGAGCCGACGAACTGTTGTTCTTTTATCTCTAGGGATCTATGTACTGCATTTGGATCTGCTATGCTTCCTCTGGTGGACAATGAAGTTATTGCCAACCTCCTCAACAAAGGACGCAGATCAAAAACAGCCAAAGTCAAGACGCTTGCCACTTGGGCCACCCGAGAGATACGCAAGATGAAGAACCTCTCATCTTGGTAAGGATTAGCTGTTTCTCTGAGCTAAACTAAACGGATGTGAACATTGGACAGACATAATAGAAACGAACGTGCTCATTAGTATTGCTTGTATGAAGTCTATTACTTGTTGATTGCCCATTATGCATAATTGCATTGTGATGTTGATTGATGCAGTTAGATTAGATTAGAAATGCTGTCCCACAAGCATGACAAACATAATTTATTAATAGTGATCATTTTGCCAGTTCTGGGTGTCCAGCACTATTCCGAAGTGCTTGCCATGGAAAGTCTGCATTAAAATAGTTGCAAATACAACTTCCAACAGAAATAGTATGATTCACTATTCTTTGTTAATCTGTGCTTCAGTTATAATTTTCCAGAAAATCAATTTAAAATTCCACAACAGAAATCAAGTCGATTAGCTTGATGATTTATTTTTAAAACGAGAACTGTCTTTGGAAGTTATTGCGAGCATGAATTAATTTTGATTTTTTTTATGACATGAGATATGAAGCTTTGTGTGTGGAATGGTGCTCAGTTTGTCCCGGATCCTGCGAATAGAACACAGTTTGGTACTTTGGGATGGAGAATGTGTACCTGATCATTATTTCCCTGCTGTTACTAGACAGGTGATTATCAAGGTTCTCTTCAAGCGTAAATGCTAAGTGGATTCCCCAGGTGGAAATTCAACATTTAGACCATCGAAGATCGCAGAAATTTAGACAGAAATACTAAATTTAAAGTTGATCTCTGTCGTGTCTTACGGTCTTATGTATTTGAAACATTGTGTTTCTTTTCAGAAAAGCAAGCTCTCGTTAGGCGTGTTGGCAGAAGGTGCAAAGTTAACAACGCCTGGAAAAACTTCAGTTACACACATGCGCGCAGACAGACAAGCAAACAAACGGACAGATAGACAAACAGACTGGGCACGTGATACGGACGTATCACGAAGCATATAGACTAAAGTCCCAATTAGTAATCTCCCTTGAGATGTGTGCAAGGATGGGTGAATGTCATATCATTCATCACTACTGGTTTGTGCTTCATCTGCTGTGGCTGTGATTGATGATGACGATGATGTTGGTTGTACTTGAGATGCATATGGTGTTGTTTGAGGTGAGAATGTTTTCTGCCGAGATTTCAGTTCCAACTGAAGACTACAAAATCCACGAACATCTTGTGTGTTGGCGCCCTTGTGCTGCCAGCAGTGCCGGTCGACGAATGCCAGTGTATGTACGGAGAATTAATCTGGACTGGATCGTTGCTTGGTTTTATTAGTCATCTTTGTAAAAATTATTTGAAAAATAAATGGTTCTGCATATCTTGATTTATCCACGTCTTGTCCGTCCTGTTGACGTGTGTGTTCTTCAAGTTAGGGTTCTGAGCCTTTTGCTGCTTTAGTGAAAGTGGCACTGTGGTGCTTTCTATTGCTGTCCATAAGCTTGTCCTCAGGTGTGGGAAATTGGCCTTCTTTTGCTGTTTTGGTTGCCCTGTGACAGTGGGTGACTGGTCTTGGTTGAATTGCAGTGTTTTAGCATTCTCTGTTATACTGAAGTATTTAAGAGATGTTACAAAGCCACTTATAAAAGGGATATACTTTATTTAATCTTCTCATGGTGTGTTATGAAATAGGGATAAGGTGTTATACAGTGCATGCTGATCGCTAACCAGTTGCTGAGGTTATGCGTTTAAAGTTATGTTTTAAGCTTGAAAATTTGACTGTTGGTGCCTTTGCTGGTTAGCAGTTTTGTTGGTCATATTGTTATCATATTGTAGTTTTTATTGTAGTTTTGGTTTTCTGTCATCCTACCTCATACTTACAGTTTTTTCCCCTAGACTCAGCCATAGGTTGTTGTACCAAATTTGAGCTTATTCTGTTCTGAAATTGTTTGGCGAAATTTGTATGAGCTCAGCAATTTTTACCATACTCAAAACTCCATGTTCCCACTGGAATCAAGTTGTAGGAGTGTTGTTGGAGATCCATAAGAATTGTCATGCAGAAATTTACCATGGTTCTGGTAATGGCCCAAACAATGTTAGAAGATTTTATAGATGTGTTCAACACCAATTCAAGAATTGTTCAGGTGGTTCTTGTTATTGAAGTGTGAAATGGATAGCATAAAACTGTTCCTAACGTGTAGTGGATAGGGTTCTGGTCATTGAAACCTTTAGATTTATTTAATTTTTTAATATCAACCATTGCAGTTTTGAGATGCATCTTTGAAATTATTGATTGTCGTGTCACAGAAGGAAACTTTGTTCAGTAGGGAATGCTAATGACATGCTTGGAAAGTTGATATAAAAGTGGTGCCCTGTGTAAAAGCCAAATGTGTACATGTAGTATTCATCAAAATTAATTTGCAATGTGCTTTTAAAATTAAATAGATTTATTTGTGTTGTGGTGAATTTGTTTTAACTTTTATGTATTACCTCTAATTGTGATCTGTACTAAGAAATGCTGAAATAGGTGATATGTAAATTAAATTATAAAATGAGTTGAAACTTTTACTACGCAAAACTGCTTTTGAACAGTGCTGCTGGAACGAAAAATTAACACATTTTCTATATTTTGTGCAGGTTTTTCATTCCCAAAGTATCATTCAATTAGGTGAAATGAACAACAGTTCCTTTTGCCTAATAAAATTTGTAGCTCATTTTATTATTTAATTCACGTATCACTTCTGTCAGCAAGTTTGTGAGACAGAAATGGTGACTGAGAGCACTTTAAATTTAGACAAATGATAAATAATTCAAACACTTTAACCCTCTCACCCCGATAGCCCCACAGCAAGCGGAACGCCCACCCGATGGCCCTGTATATATAATATATACATAATATATATAATATATATATATTATATATATATTATATATATATTATATATATATTATATATATATATAATATATATAATATATATATATAATATATAATATAAATATATAAAATATATATAATATATATATATTATATATTATATAATATATATTATATATAAATGTGGGAGTAGAGATAACCACTGGGTATTATATATATAATATGTATATATTATATATATAATATAATATATATAATATATATATATAATATATATACATATTATATATATAATTATATATATATTATATATATAATATGTATACATATATTATATATATATATATTATATATAATATATATAATATATATATATAATATATATATTATAATATATATATATATATAATGGCCTTATATATATATATATATATATTTATATATATATATATATATATAATGGCCTTACGGGGATACGGTTTATATGTTGAAACCTCTATAGCGGCCTTACGGGTATTTGTCAAAGACCACCAAGCCGCTATAGCGCCCATACGGGGCAAGAGGGTTAATATTATACTGTTCTAGTTCTGTTACTCAAGTTCCTGTCCTGTCTGTTTCTCTTGTATGGTCCAAATATTGTGCAAATTCTTTGTCAGCATGTTGTGAAGTGATCCCAAATGCTGTGTTACCTGGTGAAGCATTGCAGTACTGGTATTTGCAGTATTGCTATTTTAATTCTAACCTGAAATAAATTTGCCTTGGTTGCACAATGCACACTCTATTAAATGGTTTTAAATGAATAAAGTACTTAAGCCATTGTAACAGTTTCTTTGAGGTAACATCTCGTGCCACGCTGGAGATTAGGTTTAAAGCAGCCTTGACCGGATTATTTACTATGCGACCATGGTATTTGATATTTATGCTGAAAAAGTCTGTTGTCACCCGGACCTGACTTCCAAGATCTATTTTTGATAGTGGCATTGTAATAAATGCGTGATTGACTAACTCATATTAAGCAGCTCAAACGTGAGCTAGTCAGGCTTGTCTACAAATTGACAATTACGTGTGTATTGCTGTGGATTCTAATATTTGTTATGAAACGTTTTGCTCCTCGTGAGAAGTTTAGCTTCTTTTGATTTTGGTTCTTTTGTAAGATAGTGGTTTTTTCCTAGGTCTATCTATTAGGTTGGTTGAGTATTGGTAATTCTTTTACTAGTCTCTGATGGTCCTAATGCAATGAACTTAAAAATGAAAGGCAATGTATCTATCTCCTGAAGTTCAAAATTGACGATTTGTGCAGAAAGCAATCTCCTTGAATAGTTCTGGTATTGGTATTAAGCCCTCCTTTTTGTCACCAATATTGATTTTTCAGCATACCAAAGTTTAAACTAGCATGTATGTTGCTATTTGATGATTTCTCTTTTGTTATTCTGTTTCTATGTTTTCACCAACCTTGTTGTTCATCTCAAGTTGATTTTGACAGTTGGAATTCCTGGCTGTTTACAGAAATTTCAGTGAAAAATTCTTGATCTTGTAACAGATACTGTTTTCAATTGTCAGAACTCGTTAATTTTGGGTATTTGAAAAGATTATAATGGACTTTGCTTGTGAGCTCTGTCAGCACAAGCTCGTTCGTACCTTTGTGCTTCATAAAAATACGATGATCCAGCCAAGTAATCTGCACGTGCATGAGCCTGAAGTGTCCAGACGCGTTGCGAAGAGTTTTTTGTAGGTTATTACAATGAGTTTGGTAGCATAAGCAGTTTTCCAGTTGCAAATCATTTCCCTGCCTTACTGTTGTGATATTTACTACATGTGTTGGGCTGCGGCATTGGAGCCCCCCTGTGTGTTCTAGCATGTATGCATTCATTGTGTGTGATGTCTGTTTTAAATGGGTCGGTTGCTGTATGCAAGGTGTATTATTATTATGAGGTGTATATGACAGTCATTTCGTCTTTCATTTATGAATGCTTGTTTGTCTATGTATAGTATATGTCTGTCTCTGTATACTTACTATAGGTGACTGGTTGTTGTTGTTTAATACGTTTTTGGGACGGAGACCTGCACGCATTGCTACAAGCGACGACAAAGACGTTTAATCTTCTTTCCAAGCGGACGTTATTATTATTATTACTTCACGCGAGATGCACTCTGACAGTAATTGTTTGATTTAGAGCGTTTGGCTAAATATTCCTCAACGATCTTCTGTACTACACACACTCACACTTAACGGCATTCTTCTTCCTTAGTTGGGCTGCTGCTGTTGTTTTTTGATAATTTTATGAAAGTTGAATAAAATAGTTGACAAACAACATTGATTTAATCTGTGGGTTTAATGGTTGTAGGACATTAGCCCCCCGGACAAAGGCCATGTGATTTTACGTAGGACATTGTTCCCCGACATAATCCACATCTGTGCAATTGGTCTATTTCTTCGTTATTTAGAACGCTCAATTGTCGTGGTTTTGCTTCTATCAACTTGTTAGTGCACCTGTTACTGCCATTCAGATTTAAACTTAAGACTTGTTAGTGTCATTCAGTTATTCATTTCTAACAATAGGACTTGTTAGTGTCATTTAGGTCTACATTTTTAAAATTTATCAGGTACAAAAAAGCAGTTAATCCAATTTCATATATACTTAAGTTTGCATATTTACATGTTTGTCCATATCTATGAAATTTATCTGGGGTGGGGGAAGAGGGTGAGTATAAAATTGCATTTATATTGCGAAAATAAGGATTTTATGTTTTTAATAACTTTTTATGCTAGACTGACGAAATTAGATCATTTGTCATAATTAATAATGAGCATAAGGTGGCTTTTTTCTATACAAAATGCGTTCAGATGTAGTGATTGTCATCTTTGGTTGGCAATACAAAGTTGTGAGGTGTGGTCTCAATTGGTATGGACGAAGAACACGGAAGCCGTTTTTGATGACTGCAGTCAGACTCTAACGGCTGCTTTAGGTCTTTGCAACTTAAGTTAGCGACTTTGAAATGTCGTTGACATCTAAAAATTATATTCATAATGACCGACTGCTACATGAACTTTGGGTGACTAGTGTAATAATATTATTGTAATATTGCATATTAATAATTAGTTTTTTCTTTTTTTCTCTCCATAATGATATTTGTATTTCTGCAATTGAATGTGTTGTCATATGCTATTATGTTTTATTTTACATGATTGGCCATTAGGGAATGTAATCCCGGGGCGCATATAATGAAAATACACATGGAATTAGATCCAAGGGAGTTACGCAACCAATCAGACAATGAGCTTGAATTTGCCTAATGAATATTCATGTTAGGCCTCTAGCCAGAAGTAATAATTCGTCCACGTCCTTCGGTATTTCCACGACTCGAATCTCCATCTAATCCGGCCTCCACAGCTCAAATCAATAGACAGTTGACCCTTTTTCCAGCTGTCTCAAACAGCTCTTTTTATAGCGTTAACTTTGATCTGATTTATTGGCAGTCTCATTGTTGCTAAGCGATGTCAAATTACGTCAAAATAGAGTACGTCACATACTCTCCAACCTCACGAACTAATGAAGTTTTTATATTAAGCTTCTGGTGTTGGTGATGCTACTGGTCTGTCTTATACTAAGTACTTATATTGTATAATTAAAATATACAAAAACAGTTAATTTGATAAATTGTACATGCTACACAGACTTTATCTATAAAATCGACTTATGTCGTCACTCAAGTCCGTTCTGTCAACTCAGAAGCAGGGCCAGAAATGTGGTGCCCTTTTCAGCAAATTGGTTGGGACCCAGCCCACAAAATCACAACAAAACGTGTATTCAACGACGGAGTTTTTAGTCAATGACAACAGGTTGTCAATGGGTTTTGCAATTCGCCTATAGATAAAGAAGGATATGGTGCCATGAAAGAAACTTTCATAACAACAGTAAAATATTTGACTTTTGTGCATCTTGAGGCCCCGAACATGTGGTGGCCTTGTTTGGCCAAACTTGTTGAATGTGCCTTGATCTGCCCCTGGTTCTTTAAAGAATAACATATATATAATGACTTGAATGAATCAACCCAGTGAAATTTCTGTTGACTTGATGACGATCTTTAAATATGCTGAACAGCATTGGTTGTGCATGATATAGTTCCACTATATCATATTCCACGCATTGTGAATGTGTCAGGAATGATGGTGTGGAGTTCTTCTTTAAAACAATACTGCTTATATGTATGTACGTATGAGCAGTTGTTATAGTGCCCCTTCAGGTTTTCTACTCCGAAGCACTCCAGACTACAGCATGGACACTGAATTGCGGCTTCAAGCCTAAGCTTTGTTTGTATGTGCACTTGTTATAATGCCCCTTCAAGCTCCCTATTCAGAGGCGCTCCTGACTACAGGATAGACACTGCATCAGAGTTTCACGCTGAAGTGCTGAGCAATTGCGAGTGAAGGACTTGCCCAAGGTCCTACGTGGCGACTTGAGATGGATTCGAACCTGCAACCCTCCGGCTGCAAGGTGACGAACATACCCTCCCTCACGGCTCCAAGGCACTTGTAAGAGTGACACCAATGCACACATACATGCATACATACAATGTGGTTGTCTATGGGCCTAGTGACTAATAAACTTTAAATTAGAATCTCTCCCACCTTCCACTTTGCAGCAATCAGACTGAACTCCAACTATAACTAAACTAAACCTACCAGAAATGGAGTCAGACATTTTTTTACCAGCGCACAGTCATATACATGTGTGATTTGTCGAGGGGCAATTTATGTTCATCTCAGCATATGATCATCAGTCAATGATCAGATTCTGTTTGCAGATTTCAATTTACGACAGGTCTATGAAGTGATTTCCAAAGGCCATTTGATTTGACATCACAACGGTCAGTCTCGTCTTATACTATCCGGATATTTACGCTGGCAGGTAGTTTCAGATGTTGTCTTCGCCCACTTTGATTTTCGTTCAGATTCAACAAAAACAGAATAAAGGAAGAAATCCTGCTTTCCTCATTCCCAACTATAGAAACTCATTAAAGATGGTTAAATACCATGCAGAATTAGTAAACAAAATTATTATAACTTCGAATTTGGTATTAGATTAATTATTCATTCTGCCTCGTTTAATTTAGGCGTCATGGATTTTCGCCATCGTCAACCAGCATCGGAGACCCCTAGGCGACCAGAGGCAGTCAATGATTCATCCGGAGAACAGACGGAAGGAAGGAGAGAACATCTCAGTGGACGTCCGCGTCCAGTCAAT
The DNA here is from genome assembly GCA_949752735.1 of Lumbricus terrestris. Taxonomy (NCBI): domain Eukaryota; kingdom Metazoa; phylum Annelida; class Clitellata; order Crassiclitellata; family Lumbricidae; genus Lumbricus; species Lumbricus terrestris. Next base: position 4,496,117 of record OX457052.1, read on the forward strand.
TTTGTGGAAGAAAACCGATTTCCCTGTTCCCTTGTTGTTGGTTGTCTCCCAGCAGTGGCTGTCGTCTTTGCCGTGGCCATCTCCACCACTGTCTACGTTCCTCCCATCATGCTCAGAGGGTCCTTCGATGGACTCCAGTGGTGGCAAACAGCTGTCATCTATCAGATATATCCAAGGTCTTTCAGGGACTCGGATGCTGATGGAACTGGAGACATTGCGGGTAGGATCAGGTTCTTACCAACAGCTACTGCAGGCGTAGGTAGCTTACTATTGTATGTTTGTATCATAATTATATGTATTTATTCTTTCGGAAATTTATATAGCGCCCCTTCAAAGAAAATACTCAGAGGTGATCCCGACTCCAGTGTGCCCAGAAAGATCAGTTTTAAGTTTAGTGAGGAAGGATTCTGGTGGAGTTCCAATCCAGACCCCTGGACCAACCACAGAGATTCTTCATGGTTGTAATACGAGCAAATGGAACTTGGAGGACTCTCTTTTCGGCAGAGTGTAGGGATGACGTCCTTGGATACCCAACATAAGTCGGCATAGATCTCGGAGGTAAATTGGGGTGAGGCCCTGACGAGCTTGTCATTCCAGAGCAGCTACCCTGAACTCGATATGATGGCAAATAGTTAGTCAACGAACACTGTATGTATGGATGGATGCATGCATGCGTGTATGTATGACATTGCATGGATGTAAGGATAGACGCTATAATGACATTGTATGTATGTATAACTATGTATGTATTCCTACTATAATGAATTATTATGTTTATCACTGTTGCATTATTAATTAAGTCCTAGTTAAGTTATACGTATCCTATAAAAACATTCGTGATTGTTAATTGGGAAGAGGTGTCAGAATAGTATAAGCTATTAGCTTTTGCTGGCACCTAATTGCATTGTACTGTACTAAATCACTCCTGATGTGAAACCTGAGTTGAACGTGCAATAAAGTATATATATATATGTATGTATGTATGTATGTATGTATGTATGTATGTATGGTTGCATGCATGTAGGTATTTTGTCTTTAATTGTTCTTACTTTGTAGATCTGGATATGCCAAAAACTAAGGGCTAACTGACTTCATTTGGCTAGATTGGTCCTAGTCCTTTTCCATTTCATTTTTGGCTTCTCTTCTTGTCTGTGCAGTAAAAAGGAAGACGTACGAAAGTCTCTGGGTGTTGGTTAAAGGCTATGCATTTCTATCTGTTATACTTATGCTTAGATGAGTGTGTAAGTAAGTCAGTAAATGAGTATTGAGTTACGGATTACGATCAAACTGCGATAAAATGTCGTCGGTTTGAGTGAAGAATGACGCTGTCCTTAAAAGGAATCATTTCGAAACTGGATTACCTGCGCGATCTCGGAATTGGAGCCATCTGCATTGGTCCCATGTATCCATCGCCACAGATCGACTTCCGCTATGACATCACTGACCACTGTGCTGTGGACGCCATCTATGGAACGATTGACGACATGGAGCAACTAATCGATGAGATGCACAGAAGAGGCAGGTCATATGCCCATCAATTATCCAATCAATTGATAAAAATTTATATAGCACCTCTACACAATCCTTACTCAATATATGTTTTCCAACTGAACTGATCTGCAGTCAATTGTGAGAATTGCTGTAGGTTTGAAGCGTTCAGCCCTCCCAGCCCCCAGTCTTTCTTAGAAGTTAGAACCCACAATAAAGTCTTCATACAGTGTACACCCCCAACTCCAGTTACTCCACTTAAATCAACGTCAGCCCAGTTATTTTTCTGCAATTCTCATTCTGTACATTATGTGCTTATCTGCACAGCTTGAGTATTTAACACGGGTTAAGTCTAGGACTAGGAGTGAACCTCGTCATTACACACTTGCAATCCGCTTCAATCATTACACACTATTGCAATCCGCTTCATAGCTGTTCCGTCTCTTTGGAACAATCGATACCCGCTAGCTCCAAGTGTCAACTCGGCCTTCAACTTCCTTAGTGCACCTTAAAATAAGCAGCACGAGATACGAGGGCCTTGCAGGCTGCCTGAATTTTTTTCACATGCTACATTACTATATCATGTAACCTTACAACATTCTTGTGAGTTTGAATCAAGAGATAAATTCGTTATTGCTCTTACTTATCATTGCTGTTGCTGCTGGTGTTGTTGCTACTGACTGCAGTTTTTGCTAAATTGTTGTTGCTCCTGTTATCGCTGCTGTTGTTGTTGTTCTTGCTGTTGTTATTGTTGGTGTGACCGTGTCTGATCCCATAGACATGCGAGTGATTCTTGACTTCATTCCTAATCACGTGAGTGACCAACATCCGTGGTTCCAGCACAGCCGACAACAACAGATGAAGAACAATGATGACTATGACTACAGCGATTTCTTCATCTGGTCAAATGGACGACAAGGCGATCGACATAAAAACACACCCACAGGACCACCGAACAACTGGGTAGACAAAAGTACTATAAAAATTATTGTAAAAAATAACGGAGGGTAAGACCTATGATCCCCGTGAATCACCGGATTTGGGGTTTAGCCTCTGGCAGTTCTCACCCTGGGTATATTCCTCTATTTTTATTTCTTTGTTTCCGGTCCTTGAGTTTCAATGGCTTGGTTAGAATGGTGGTGGTGGTATTTTCAGTTTAACGTCACTGTGTGGTAACAAAGACCATTAGTGATGCCCTCCTCCTTTATCCAGGGTTGGGACTGGCACTGGCAGAGTGCAACCAGTGGCAGAATTGGTTAGAATGGGCTTATCATAACTTTCATCTTTTTCATTCAGTGCTCCCAAACAAACGTACACAAGATAATTTCTAAACAGTTGAAAACAACATATGAAATGAGAGAAACTGATTTCAGCAAATAACATGTCTCGCTTCAACATCAGTTATTGATGTTGGCCATTTGGCGACGATGAGTACAAATAAATGACCTCCATTGTGCTTGGTCTTCAGTCCTTGTCATGTCCGTTGTCCTTGGTCTTCAGTCCTTGTCATGTCCGTTGTCCTTGGTCTTCAGTCCTTGTCATGTCCGTTGTCCTTGGTCTTCAGTCCTTGTCATGTCCGTTGTCCTTGGTCTTCAGTCCTTGTCATGTCCGTTGTCCTTGGTCTTCAGTCCTTGTCATGTCCGTTGTCCTTGGTCTTCAGTCCTTGTCATGTCCGTTGTCCTTGGTCTTCAGTCCTTGTCATGTCCGTTGTCCTTGGTCTTCAGTCCTTGTCATGTCCTTGGTCTTCAGTCCTTGTCATGTCCGTTGTCCTTGGTCTTCAGTCCTTGTCATGTCCGTTGTCCTTGGTCTTCAGTCCTTGTCATGTCCGTTGTCCTTGGTCTTCAGTCCTTGTCATGTCCGTTGTCCTTGGTCTTCAGTCCTTGTCATGTCCGTTGTCCTTGGTCTTCAGTCCTTGTCATGTCCGTTGTCCTTGGTCTTCAGTCCTTGTCATGTCCGTTGTCCTTGGTCTTCAGTCCTTGTCATGTCCGTTGTCCTTGGTCTTCAGTCCTTGTCATGTCCGTTGTCCAGTGTCCCTCTCATTTTTTATGCTAGGTGCTGTATGCAGAATATAGAGAAATAATTGGGTTGCCAGATGATGATCCTTGTGGAGTTGGGGTGTGAAAAGAAGATTTAACAATGGAGCTCTAGGAATGGGTTGGGCCCGCAGCCCCATACAATTCTCACCCTGCTGCTATGTAACATTGTTCTTATGCACGTCCAGAAGTATTCATGACCTTTAAAGTCAATGTCACTGGTCTTTGCGTTGTGGGCAACCAGTAGAACTCCCTAGCCTAATTATTTGTGTTGATATGAGTCATGTGACTTTGTTGGTCAACCTTTTAGCATTTCTTTCTGTGCATGTGTATGACCGTAGAAGAGTGCGTTTGGTGGTTCAGCGTGGAGTTGGGATGAGGAGCGAAGACAATTCTACTTTCACCAGTTCTCTCGTCACCAGCCGGATCTCAACTACAGAAATCCAGTCGTCATTCAGAAGATGACGGTAGGTCTTTTGTAACGACCGGCAGTGTACACTTTTGTATGTAAGCTGGGCAACACTTTACATTACATTCAGAGGCATAGTCTGGTTTGTGAATGACAGAAAATTCTTGGTTTTACATGAAATAGTAACTCTAAAAATAACTTGCGATACGCATCTGTTGACAGGTGTTGCATAAATTGTATAAATTAAATCTATCCTAATTCGATGTTTACAGGATGTCATGTTGTTCTGGATTGAGAAAGGAGTGGACGGCTTTCGCGTTGATGCTGCAGATTTTTTCGTGGAAAGCAACGATCTCAGCCTCAACGAACCTCTCGTCGCAGACTCGACTGACTCAAGGGAAGGAGGAGCAGAAGGATCGGAAGGCGGAGGAACGGAAGAGGAGGTGACTCCTTAATTGTTAGTGTTGTCCTGGTCAACAGTGGAATCCCGATCTAGCAATCATCGTCCAGCAATTCGTCATTGCCCATTAATTAGTTCTTGACGATTGACTGGCATGAAGAAATAATAATGAATATAATAATAATAATAATAATAATGAATATAATGATTGTTTATTAATTCAAAGTTACATTACATGATATATTAGTAGTGTAACAGACAATAACAAGTTCTAATAATAATAGTAAAAATAGTAGTAATATTAATAATAGGGAATTACTATAAAAAATTCAAATGCGGCGACTATCGACCGTTGCTATAATATGTGTGTTCATGTTTACTGGGTTTCCGCGCTCAAACCTCCCAAGTTAGTAATATCCAAATTTTTTTAAACCAATTTTATGTGTTTCTGTGTTTTTTTGCGACCATGTTAACTGGAAGCCTCCGAAAAGGAAATTCCAGAAATTTGTTTTGCTACGTTGCTGGTATACCATAAACATAATTAATGGTGAGCAACTATTTTAGGTTGGCTTTCATCAGCTGAATCACATCTACACTCAGCATCAGCCGGAAACTCATGAAGTGTTTCAGCTGTGGCGACAGTTCTTGAATGAATACGAGCAACAATCGGGAAGACACATGTGAGTAAATATGGCTTTCCAGAGCCATTGCTTGTGTTAGCCTAGTTCTTATAGTCAGAATCAATCAGCTTTGTAAAGCACAAAGAGACATGATCGAATATCTGTGAAAAGTGGAATTGAATTGCAGACTGAAAATTGCTAATTTCAAGTGTTTTCAATCACGTAATTTCAACTACTGCTCATTCGCGATTGCAGTGGAATAATATTATTGTGTCAGCATCAGAAACTATAGCCTGTAATCAGGCAAGAGATGTGTCAATAGTTAATACAGCTTTATTCACAGAAATACGAATGGTTACTTCCTTTATTGGATGTTGTTGAACATTCTATAGTTTGCAACATTTGGCATATCCACTGTAAACTGTTAGAAAGTAAAATCTTATTGGATTTAAATTAAATGAGTCAGTAAGCTGATAATTATGTGCTTAAAAGTGCCACTAAATGAGTCAATAAGCTGATAAGTGATGAAATAAATTATGCCAGTCATTTGAGGAAGAGATGATTTCTGCTTCTGATTGCTGCTGATAGTATCATGTGTCAATCTTTGCAGAATTGCAGAATTCTATTCACTTAGGCTAAGTGAATTCTGGTTTTTTTGCTGCGAAATACCATAAAAATATTTCATAGCACTGTTTTATTTCAGCCACTCATTTAAGTCCTTGTCTCCTAATCAGTGGCGGCGCCAGGATTTCAGTTTCGGAGGGGCTGAAGCCCGCGGAAAAATTTTCCATTTTCGCCGCCAAAATATCTGACGACCTTTTTTTTTTTTTTTTTTTTTTTTTAGTCATCGGCCAAAAATTGTGGATTTTCTATGTAAAATAATTTAAATGGCCATTTTTTTAGGGGGGGCTTAGCCTCCTGTAGGGGGGGCTTAGCCCCCAGCCCCCTCTAGCGCCGCCACTGCTCCTAATGTTCAGCCATCATCGGTCAAAGAACAACAAAATTCTATTTAGGTTTGCTGGGATATGAATCTCTGATGGTGTGGTGACCAATTGGTTAGAGTACTCGAGTACAAATTTGAGTCTCCACTCAGGTGGTAACTTTGATATAATACAGACCTTGAGTGAGTTCTGTACTCGCAATAATTAATTGCTCTAATGCTCTATGCCATCAATGTTCTGTCATAGCGTCTTGTGGAGAGCAGTGGTACGAGTGTGAGGCTGTGAGCTATTTGCAAAATAGGGCACCAGTCTACAGACTATTTTTAGAACAGAGTTCCAGTCTACATTCTATTTAAGGTAAGATGAAACTGCACTCATACCACTACTGTGGGCACTTCAGAACTTTGGAAGAAAGGCAATATCAAACAGTTTTATTGCTTTGCATCAGTTGCGACTTTATATAGGGATGGTTGCTTAGGCAACCGTCAGTCTTATTACTTAAGGATATTTTTGACTGTCTTTAGAGTTCTGATAGCAGAGACGTTTGACAATTCGACGATGATGAATTGGTGAAAGTCATTCTACGAGAAGGGCTCGGTCGATATGCCGTTCAACTTCTATCTGATGGAGCGGACGAATGACCTCTGCAATGGAGTCTGCTTCAGATCAGTTGTTGATACACTGATTCGTCATCTGCCGAAAGATAAATGGCTCAACTGGGTTGTAAGTCACAGCAAGGAAACTTTAATCCTAGCCAGAAGAAAAAGAAGAAGAAGAAGAAGCAGAGAAACGATATAAATTTGAAAGGAATGTTACTATTATCGACTTTTTATGTAGTGCACCTTCAAGGTAAATTACTCAGAAGCGCTACCAGTTCAACAACGGCTAGATAAGACAGTTTTTAAGCGAGAAAGGAACATAGTTGTGTGACCTGTAGGGAGTCTAGGCACAATCTAAGATGCTACTTTCGGTTGGCTACAACAATCTAGTTATAAGGACTTTGCAAGTCGACTGATAGCACTTAGAAATCACTTGATGGAACTCCAAATTCAAATGCAAATTTGATAAAGCTATATTACCTTGAATTCGATAAGCTATATACCGGTACCTTGAATAACTTGTATCAATGTGCTAATTGTTTAAAAAAATCCAGCTTACGAACTGCAATCGCATTCCTTGATGAACCGATAACATGAACCTACGGTAGTTTCCTTGCCAAGCCTGTACTGAGTTTATTTCTGTTAAGAATCTTGAACATGCACGAGGCCTATCTGAATTTTCTCAATGAATCGTCACATCATTTGGCTAAACATGAATTAAATGCATTTCACATACTTACTGTACCATGTGTATTTATTTCAATATTTAGGCCCAATCGCATTTCTTAACTCGATCGCTGTACTAAGTCGGAAGCCTATTCTTCTAAGTGTAGGAATGCTTGAACTCGTTGCATGTGACCTACATTGCGCCTAAAAATCATTCGTTTTGTTCGGCCGAGTGATTTCGCTTCTTTCAAAAGAGGCGGGAAATATGCTTATAAGTTATTTTAATTAAGAGCAGTACTTGGAAGATAGTTGCATATTGCCATGATGCTTGAATATACGGAGCTATGGAAGACCACAGTGTAGAGCACTTAAGTGGAAACGTTTTCCAAAATCGAATTGAGTGATAACTTGATAAGCGAGGCATAAAGTAGTGTTTCGTTAGTCAGGCTAATTGAATTTGAATGGCAGTGACTGTGTTTCCGTTTCAGTTGGGAAGTCACGATCAGAAGAGGGTTTCCACAAAGTACGGATGTCGTTTCGTCAATGTTCTCAACATGTTGAACTTGCTTTTGCCTGGAACGGCGATCACGTACCAGGGCGAGGAGATTGGAATGGAGGACATTCACCTGACGTACGAAGAAACAAGAGATCCACTGGGAATCAATGCTGGACCGGTACGTGGTATCTGTACGTGGTATCTGTATCGCAGAGGTTTGTAAATGACAAAACCTTGTGGTTTTGACAGTCAGAATCCCTATGCAGTGAATATTTGCGTTCTGTTTCATCCTGGCTCAATTTCCGATGAGAGGGAGAGCAATATTACTGTGGTATGCAGCACGCTGCCTGCCCCCACTTTGGGTTGGAGTATGCATTTTGCATAGCATCCAAGTAGCATCCACTTGTGGTCCCCCAGAGGTTGGGCTGGCTTGGATCTTGGCGCCTGTGACTGCACACATGATCACCAGCATTTAATGACATAATAATTATGCATCATGGACACACAGCAAGATTCCTTCTATAACACAATATGATCTTTTTTTCCCTTATGCCGCCGACTTCAAGGCATGAAACCGTCCATTGCCTTACTACGCATTCGTGATGATGAAAGTGACAAAACAAACAATTTCAATTTTAGAGTCGTTATAAAACCGTATCACGTGACGGTAGTCGCTCACCGATGCAATGGAACGACGCCAAAAATCACTATTTTTCACACATTTTTATTTATTTTGAGCACTTACAATTGCGGAAAGACAAATTATTTAGTATGTCAATGTAGCCCCACATTCCCTTTATAAAATGAAATAATGTTTTTCTCTATATTATAAATGATGGATAAGATAATATAGTCGATAATCTAAGTGGGTGGTTTCCACACTCCTCTTGGTACTTTGGGTATATCGGGTATAAGTTTTGAACAGTATGGGGTATCATCACAAATCGTACCTCTGGGGTGGAGTGGCGCTGAGTCCCCTCCCTCAGACATCCGAACAAGTCTTCGCTTTCGTCCGGTTCGCCCTTGGCAACATGTTTCCACGCTACCTCGTCATCGCCAACGTTGGAAAGACGTCGTCGACAAACAGCTTCACTGGCCACAGCTTCGGCCAAATAGGTCGGCCATTTCAGTATATTATTATTTGTTGCATGTGAGTAAAATGTAAGTACGATAATTCTTTGTGCAGTTGGTTAAGTGAAAAATTTAAGCCTCAAGCAGTAGAGAGGACATGGATGTCCTCCATGATTCTCTGTGGCAGTCTGTCTTCATCTCTAAATTGCCTCAAATTCTGCCTTTTCTCTCATGGTCGTTCATACTGGGAGCGCTCGGAGTAGCTCTTGCTGGAAAAAGGCTTTGTAAATGTTGAAATACAATGCAGTCAAACAATAGAAGGAGCAAATGGAGGCGATCAGGCGTTAAGAAGAGGCTCAGCTCATGCTACTTCATATGGCGCTGAAGTTGAAGACTCCGTCAACTTCTGCTTCTAAGGTCAGCATCTTCTCTTATGTAACCTAAAGGCTTCTGAAGCGTCAGCTTCATGACACATGACGCATTGGTCTCGCGTCGGAATGTGAACTGGAAGAGGCTACAGCTGTACACGTTGTCATGCTATTGCTCTTTGCTTGGTTACAATGACTCGCTGCTTGGTAACAACAATGACGTGTCCACTGTCCAATCAATGCCTACTTGTCTGTCTGGAGTCCACACACAACATTGTGTTACTATATCATGCTCTGTACAATGCAAGTTCGATTTAGACACAGTTTCTACCGACTACTCTGCCACCTCTGAGCCTTTTGGTAACCGAACTACAACCTCCTTCAGACTTCTCTTTTGGACAACCCCTCTGACTACGCACTGTGCTCGTGAATAAGCTGGTGCCCTTTCGAGTGTCACTCTAGAAATTTGCAGTTTATGATTACGCAATACGGTCTTGTGTTTTGGTGCCTCTAAGACTGTCAAGGATATTATCGGTCTATACTTGAAGAATAAATTTGTTATAGAACAGTGTTTGATAAGCATGGCAAGTCAGACTGAGCAATATGAGTGCTCTTCAGCTGCTGTCATTGTAAGGCCGTGGGTTGTTAGGACAAAGCCACTTATCAGAAGCAGACGAAAGATATGAAGGACTCGTGACAAATGAATCTCTTTATTAATTCTACTATTCACGTCTCACAGCTGAAGGTTTTCTAATTATATTCATTGATACGAATCTACAGTGCTCAGTTGATTAATCAAGTGGCATAGCTCCAGATATTTATGTGCTACATCCGGATTGCAGTCAATATCCGATGTTAACATGTAGTTTGTTGAAGGTAGTTGCATGTAGCCTATATCGAGATTGCAGTTTCATATACCTAATGCAATAATTCACATGATGGAGTCCTAAATTGCTGGATTCATTTTGTACTGGTATTTAGAGTATGACGTATAGGTTCTTCATCTCAAAGCTGTTCCTAACAGCTTTACAGCTTCACTTGATCAAACCGACTCTTTCTGCAAAAAATTTCGTTAACAGAAATTCCAATGAAAATCAATTCTGAGAGGACTTCGGACGTGGCTTATGTTCTGTTGCCAGTGGCGTAGTCAGAAATTTATGATGGGGGTGGATTTGGGGTTTTTATGGCCTGGCCGGATGCCATTTCTGATACCAACCCAACAGTATTACAGTAAATAAGAAGGTAATAAGGTAACAAAGGAAATAAAGTAGGAAAAACAATTGTTACTACAAGGAATTGTTTTGTTTTTTCTTTTCTAAGGGGATAAATAACCTTTTTTTAAAACTTTTTTCCCAAGGCCAACCCCTTGTCGGCGCCACTGTCTGTTGCTGTTCGCTCACAAACTTTCACTATGATCTTCATACCGACATTGATTTACCGCATCATATTACATTGCATACACTAGTGTGAAATCGTTGATATGTATAGGTCAATGATTCGCTTAATGCTTTCAAAAAGATAGCCTTCCGTGGTTTCCTTGCAGTCACTTTTAGTACCGGTACTCTCTCGTCGAAGATCTGGAAATATTTGCAAATAACATCATTTGTTATGGTATTAGAGCTGTGAGTAAACAACTGCCTGATATCAAGGAAATTTGTTTTGCCAGCTTATTCCTATTTTGCCACTTATTCTTTTCGATTTTAGTGTATTTGCAATTGAGATTCTCATTTCTGATTGCATTGCAGAGATTCCCAAGATGGGCAAAGTCGTTCATCTGAGTTCTCCCGCATCCTGTCCAAAAGTGAAATCATCGGATTCCATTTCAGCGCAGCGTCCATCAGACGCGAAGTCATCGAAATATTCTATTGATGATTTGATTAATCTGGATAATGTGACTCTGGATTCTGGCGAGGGATTAGTCATTGAGTTTAACAGTGGAAGTCTATGATGTGTTGGATTAGATTCGTCGTTTCAGATAGAAAGGAAGCAATAAATCAGAATATATAAATAAATATACGGTATTTATTTATATGTTATATGTGTAATTGTGTATATATACATTGGATACAAACCACTGACTGTCGGGAATATCTTTCATGCAGAGTGCAATAGTTTTTATTAAAATATGGATCATTGAAATAGTTGAACGTTTGTAACAATATTCCCTATTGTTTTTAATTCTAAGGGATTACAATACCTCAGGTAAATGATGACAATGACTACTAACTCCAGAACAACATAGCTCATCATGGAATTTCTTAGAGCCAGAGGGATTAGAATTACAGTTTAACCTTGGGTGAAAATTAACTAACAGTGCTGATGAGCCTGATGAAATTTACAATAATTACAATTTCCAGCACAGGCATGACCCTATGTGTCGTCGTCTGAGACGTGAAGTTTCTGTCCCTTCAGAAGTTCCTGTCCAACAACGTCTTCACAAAACTAATGTTTGCTTTATGCTCATCTTGCAATGCATAAGTTATCATCTTTGGCCTATGATAGTATAATAATAAGTGTCTCATAATTATAGCCAACAGCCTTTTTTCTTCTTACAAACTTCTTGTCTAGTGCATAAGGAAATTAGTCGTTCCGTGCCTCATGTGGTTTGGTATCTTAATTATTGTTTTCTATGCTAGTTGTATGCATTGCTATTTAAATTAAACTGCAGCCAAATTATATCCAAGTAAATCAAATCAAATCAAAACTTGTTTATTCACAGAGATCAAGAAAAAAACCAGAACAACATAGAAAATGACAGTATAATAGTGTGCAATAAAAAATTGAAGTCAGAATAACATAACTACTAAGTAGGCCTACAGTTTCCAATAAAGACACGAATACAAACATCACACATATGCAGACTGCGTAGTAGGCTAAGCCCACTCCAATATTGGCTATCCCTCTGTAGTTCGGTATAGGCCTAGGCCTATACTCGACTGACGATTCTGTAGGTCTAACAACTCGATCGGGTCTAAAGTCCTTGCCATAAATACCTTTCGTCTCTTGATCAATATAAGTGAACATAGACAGATAGGCTACAACTAAAGGAATCACGTAGATCGGCAAAGTGCGTTGTGGGCCAAGATAAGTCTTACATCTCTGTTCTGCATTCGTCATTGATTACCGGTAGCCTACTTCAAGTATAGCAACCACTATAGGCCTATTCGGATTTGCTCTGTTTGCGATATTTGACATGTTACGCATCGACTGAGTTGGTCCAACCTTGAATGCAGTGGATGATAGTCCTATAATCTGATAAGAATTATAGACAGACCATTGATTAGGCTACTTCCATGGATCTAAGGAAGCACTCCTTTTCCGCTGACGACGAACTGGAAAGGCTGCACGAAGAACTGGAAGAGGAGAGACAGAGGAAGTGAGTTGCCATTCCAATTCAGTTGCCATCAAGGTAGGCCTACGACCATAGCGTACGTACCAAAGTACGTTTTTCTCCCTAACGTAGCCTACTAGTACGGCACGCGTACGTAATTTTTTTACCATACGTTAAAGGCTTACGCTCAACATCATGTTTTTATCATAATATCACTTGCGTGCATCAGTCATCTGTTCGGTACGTAATCATGCGGACTCCGTGTCACTGGAACAACAGCCTACTGTCCCTCTCTGTTGGCTATGAATCTATTGATCTGTAGGGCCTACACTCACGGCGGTCGTTGCCTTGCAGCCGGAGGGTTGCAGGTTCGAATCCACCTCAAGTCGCCGCGTAGGGACCTTGGGCAAGTCCTTCACCCGCAATTACTCAGCGCTTCGGCGTGAAATTTTTATGCATTTTCACCGCTGTAGTCGGGAACGCCTCTGAGTAGTGAGAGCTTCATGGGGCGCTATAACAAGTGCGCATTCTAACAAACACTCGTCATTCCATTCAGCAGCTTGATTTGATAATCAATTGAACACAGTGGCGGAGACCTAGGGGGGGACAGCGGGGGACGGTCCCCTCCAAAGTTTGTGGTGGGGGGGACGGAGGTGCTTATATCCCCCCCAATATTTCAGAAATATCATTATAAATTTCTACAGTGTTTATACATGATGATCAATTTTGTTAGGATAACAGTCTAAAATGCTATCATTACAGTTTACAAACTGAAAATATTTTAAATAATGGGAGGGGACATAAATTGAAGTCTTAAGCCATGTCACTGAGCACTGAAATCATGAATGATTTTGTAAGGATGACAGTTAGAAATGCTACGATAACAGTGTGGACATTCATAAAATTGGAATGCGACAGCCTTAAGAATTAAGCTATGACTATCAGCATTGGAAACTGATTAATTTTATTAAGATGACAGCTTAAACTACTACAATAATATGAAAATTTAAAAAGCAAACAATGTCGAGGTGACATTCATTAAAGTCTTAAGCCATGTCATTCAGCAATAAAATTATGAGAAATTTTGTTGCTATCGCATCCTAAAATGTTTCCATTAGGCTACAGTGCTGACATTTAAGAAAATAAAACATTGAAGGGGAAACTTTGAAGTCTTAAATTGGGGCTATTAGCACTGAGATAATGAGCAAATTTGTTTGTTAAAATGACAACCTAAAATGCTACATTTGCAGCATGGAAAACAAAAACAGTCGGCATTTAGGAGGGTGGCACAAACCCCTCTTCGCGCCTCGGCGATGGTTTTTCGGCCACTCGTCCGTCCCCCCCAAAGTTCGGACCAGGTCTCCGCCTATGATTGAACAGCATCTATTTTGTCCAAAAGACGAGAATTTGCATTTTGCTCATTCTGCAAAAGAGCAACTTTACTGATTGCTTTGTTGCAACTTGTGAAGTGAAATTCAGCTAGGCCTATAGGTGAATATATGGTGTTCAAAGTGTCGTCCTTCTTCATGTAGCCTAGCCTACTGCACTCATTCACATTAACAGGTTATAAATAGCTGTGTGTGTGTGTAATCGCATATTTATATAGCGGCTGTGTTATGGCTTCGACCCTGAGGGTGAGATCCTTCACCACCGCTACTCCACGTTTATATTGCGACCGAGCCACCCGCAGTAAAGATCCGAGAAATTAATCTCTGACCGACCGGGAATCGAACCCGGGCCGCCGGCGCGGCGAGCGGGCTACCAACCCACTCGACCACCGAGGATCTCTAGCTGACTGCATTAGGTCCTGGGCACGACGTTAAACTGCATCCATCCTCTGCCACAGGAAACCAACAACTTCCCTTTGCCGGTCCTAAGCCCGGACAAAGGAGGAAGGTTTTCCAGATAGGTGGCGATACACTGGCAGTAAAAGACCAAGACGATTGAAATCCGCAAAAACCACGACACAAGTGACAGAGCGACCTAGATGCTTCAAGGTGCCATGATGTGGGGCAGACATGCTGACCGGATCTGTTGAAGCTGGGCAGCATGACGCGAGACAGACTCAGACAGAGAGTGGCGTCGGACAGTCTCGGACTCTTACGGGCATTGAGCCCAATGATATTGATTAGGCCTATGCATTCGGCGTGTGATGTATAGGCTCTTCGTCTACAAAGCAGTTCTTGATAGCTAATTTACAGCTTCACTTGACTACAGACTCTACGACCCAAATTTCAATAGCTGACTACAATGAATCATGAGAGGACTTTAGACTTGACTATTATGTCCTGTTGCTGTTCACGAGCTTTCACTCCGACTTTCATGCCAACGTTGATTTACCGCATCATTCACAGGCCTACTCTAGGCCTACACCGCACGATTCACAACCTATAAGTGTGAAAATTGTCAAGATTTAACACTGCCTGCCAATGCAATCTTCGGGTTTTATTAAATGTCATGACTGAATTGGTGGTTGACCTTTATCACGAATTGGTGATTGACCTTTTCTGTGCAGGTTAAGACTGGATAAAAGAATTGACCGCCTGGAGCAGACGATTGAAAATCTTTCCAAACTGTTCGAAGATGAAGTCACAAATGGCGAATGTAGGCTAACGTAAAAACATTTATCAATGAACCTCGTTCTTAGCGCTTTAGTTGACACTGCAGACGTGTAATGAACCTCCGACGAGCTATTTGTAATTTATGAAGTGCCAAACGCATTCAATTCAACTACATAAGTATACGCTGTATATGGAATCATCGCATAAATCCAACTTTTTAGAATGTCAAAACTCGATCTCAAATTCTAGCTGGTAGCCTTCCTCCTCCTTTGCTATACTCACAAACCTACGGACGTTCCTTCGTGGCCTTGCGCACTGGGAGCGCCTCTGAACGGTTCATAAATGGTTTAATTAGTATTATACAATAAATATTAGCTGCTAAATCGGTTTACCTTACTTAGCCATAAATCAAGTGCCAGGAGCAAATAGTGTGATCTGTCGACACGAAGCATTAGGCCTATGCCCATTAAATTTTGACTTTTAATCAACCAGGCCTGTTTTAAACCCGCGGTCAATAGGGTACTTCGTCTGTTATCCTCCCCACTGTTAGAGTACCAGTACGAGTCGTCTTCTTTGAAGAGGCGACGGTGACACGTCATATCACACTCCCCATCTCACCTGTATCATCTTCATTCATCTTTTCTCAGAGATTTAAATGGCGTCTTTCAAGACCATCTACTCAGAAGCGCTGTCGAGCCAAACCCTTCTAAAGAGCGCAGTCTTAAGAGCATGGGCGGACTTCGGTTTCCATTCTTAGGGGAGGGGCTAAAGAACTTGGTCCAGAACGAGCGGCGCCAACAATATTTTCGCGGCAAAAAGTTTGACCTTTTTTAGTCATCAGGTTAAAATCTCGAGAAAATTACTATTTTCCCGGACCAAAAAGTTGATGACTTTTTTAGTCATTCGATTGAAAGTTCTTGGGGGCTAAGCCCGGAAAAGATACCATTTACACGGTAGAAAAGATGAATCTGGGACTTCTTGGAGGGCTTAGCCTCCCCCTGGCCCCTGATAAACTCCGCCCATGCTCAAGAATGCCTTTTTAGCGTGCAATTCTACACAAAATGTGCAGTTCTAAAGAGATGCTTGCAGTTGTAGAAGCACTTCTGTGCAGTTAAAACTATTAATAAGATCATTTTTCTTCGAGTAGGAATAATTTACCATGGAGGATGGAAATGGAAAATAGTGCGTTGTGCAGGTATGAGGATTTATTTTAAAATTACCGTGATCTTAAGAGTAGCCTAATTCCACAGGGAGCCCATTCCAGATCGCAGGACCGGCGACAGAGAAGGCACGGCGCTGCATAATAGAAGTGCGCGATTAGGGAACAAGATGGTGAGCCTGCCTAGAAGAGCGGAGACTCCACGCCGTCCACGGCGTTTGACGCTAAGGCTGGAGCAACAAGGCTCCTGTAAATAGACAGAGGCCACACCTGAGAGACAGCGTCAAATCAACCTATAGGTAGACCTTCAGTAGAGAAAGACGAGTCGTCCAATAGATGGCTGTGAAACCTCGGTTGAGACCGGATTTCTCGAGGATGAATTTTGTACTCGTAAGACAATACTTTGTAATTGTAGGCCTAATTGTAATCGTACATTTATATAGCGCCCCTTCAAGAAAACTCCTCAGAGGCGCTCCCGACCTGACACCAACCCACAATCAAAGAGAATGGTTTTCAAACAGGTATGGTTTTGTCTTGTTGTTCATTACGTCACATATCTAACACGGATAAAATTAATAATATTAATAGAAATAGCTATAACAAAAACATCGACAACAGCAGCACCACCACCAACTGAATAGCCTAATAACTATAGATCCATTAATTAATCACAATGATGGTGATGTTGATGACCAAAAATAAGAAGATGATGATGTTGATGACGACGATGATGATGATGATGATGATGATTATGAAGGTTGATGATGATGATGATGATGATGATGATGATGATGATGATGATGATGATGATGATGATGATGATGATGATGATGATGATGATGATGATGATGATGATGATGACGATGATGGTGACGATGACGATGAAGCTGATTGCGATGATGATGATGATGATGATGATGATGATGATGATGATGATGATGATGATGATGATGATGATGATGATGATGATGATGATGATGATGATGATGATGATGATGATGATGATTTCTACATGACAGATCAGAAATGGCGGACGAAGTATGAGATGCAGGCCGATCTCAACTGGAAACTAGAAGACGAAATTAAATCTCTCAACCGACGAATCACCGAAGCGAACCAACTTCTTAAAGACAGTAAGTTGTCATAGTCTGTGATGTCCATGTAATGTCATCTTTTGCCAGTCTCAGCGTCGTTGAGAATGACATACCAGCCAGCATACCAGTTATAAAACCACGCAAATACCTTTTATAGAAATAGCAAGCAACATACAATGGGCAACTGTACATAGAATACTGACGTATATTTTCTTTAACCAATACTTTTGATTTTTAACACATTTCTAAGCACTATGTTTCTAGAGCATTAAAGACACTATTAATTCTCAAATTTTATCTTTCAAAACCCAGTGATGTAGTACTCGAGTCCGGCAAAAAACTCGAGTCCCACTCGAGATTGATTTTCTGCGGACTCGGACTTCGACTCGGACTGTCAGGACTCGGACTTGGACACGGACTCGAAGCCCTGGACTCGAAATTTGACTCGGTGACAAGTGACTGGTTGATCGGTGCACAGCATCTGGGTGAATCGGAGCACAGCCCCTGGGTGAATCGGTGCACAGCACCTCGGTAAATCGGTGCACAGCACCTGGGTGAATCGGTGCACAGCACTTGGGTGAATCGGTGCACAGAACCTGGGTGAATCGGTGCACAGCACCTGGGTGAATCGGTGCACAGCACCTGGGTGAATCGGTGCACATCACCTGGGTGGATCGGTGCACAGCACCTGGGTGAATCGGTGCACAGCACCTGGGTGAATCGGTGCACAGCACCTGGGTGGATCGGTGCAAAGCACCTGGGTGAATCGGTGAACAGCACCTGGGTGGATCGGTGCACAGCACCTGGGTGAATCGGTGCACAGCACCTCGGTAAATCGGTGCACAGGACCTGGGTGAATCAGTGCACAGCACCTGGGTAAATCGGTGCACAACACCTGGGTGAATCGGTGCACAACACCTGGGTGAATCGGTGCACAGCACCTGGGTGAATCGGTGCACAGCACCTGGGTGAATCGGTGCACAGCACCTGGGTGAATCAGTGCACAGCACCTGGGTGAATCGGTGCACAGCACCTGGGTGGATCGGTGCACAGCACCTGGGTGAATCGGTGCACAGCATCTGGATGAATCGGTGCACAGCACCTCGGTAAATCGGTGCACAGCACCTGGGTGAATCGGTGCACAGCACCTGGGTGAATCGGTGCACAGCACCTGGGTGAATCGGTGCACAGCACCTGGGTGAATCGGTGCACAGCACCTGGGTGAATCGGTGCACAGCACCTCGGTGAATCGGTGCACAGCACCTGGGTGAATCGGTGCACAGCACCTGGGTGAATCGGTGCACAGCATCTGGATGAATCGGTGCACAGCACCTGGTTGGATCGGTGCACAGCACCTGGGTGAATCGGTGCAAAGCACCTGGTTGGATCGGTGCGCAGCACTTGGTTGGATCGGTGCACAGCACCTGGGTGAATCGGTGCACAGCACCTGGTTGGATCGGTGCACAGCACCTGGTTGGATCGGTGCACAGCACCTGATTGGATCGTTGCACAGCACCTGAGTGAATCGGTGCACAGCACCTGGGTGAATCGGTGCACAGCACCTGGGTGAATCGGTGCACAACACCTGGGTGAATCGGTGCACAGCACTTGGGTGGATCGGTGCACAGCCATGCTATTAATTCTCAAATTTTATCTTTCAAAACCCAGTGATGTAGTACTCGAGTTTGGCAAAAAACTCGAGTCCCACTCGAGACCGATTTTCTGCGGACTCGGACTTCGACTCGGACTGTCAGGACTCGGACTTGGACACGGACTCGAAGCCCTGAACTCGAAATTTGACTCGGTGACAAGTGACTGGTTGATCGGTGCACAGCATCTGGGTGAATCGGAGCACAGCCCCTGGGTGAATCGGTGCACAGCACCTCGGTAAATCGGTGCACAGCACCTGGGTGAATCGGTGCACAGCACTTGGGTGAATCGGTGCACAGCACCTGGGTGAATCGGTGCACAGCACCTGGGTGAATCGGTGCACAGCACCTGGGTGAATCGGTGCACATCACCTGGGTGGATCGGTGCACAGCACCTGGGTGAATCGGTGCACAGCACCTGGGTGAATCGGTGCACAGCACCTGGGTGGATCGGTGCAAAGCACCTGGGTGAATCGGTGCACAGCACCTGGGTGGATCGGTGCACAGCACCTGGGTGAATCGGTGCACAGCACCTCGGTAAATCGGTGCACAGGACCTGGGTGAATCAGTGCACAGCACCTGGGTAAATCGGTGCACAACACCTGGGTGAATCGGTGCACAACACCTGGGTGAATCGGTGCACAGCACCTGGGTGAATCGGTGCACAGCACCTGGGTGAATCGGTGCACAGCACCTGGGTGAATCGGTGCACAGCACCTGGGTGGATCGGTGCACAGCACCTGGGTGAAACGGTGCACAGCACCTCGGTAGATCGGTGCACAGCACCTGGGTGAATCAGTGCACAGCACCTGGGTAAATCGGTGCACAGCACCTGGGTGAATCGGTGCACAGCACCAGGGTGAATCGGTGCACAGCACCTGGGTAAATCGGTGCACAGCACCTGGGTGAATCGGTGCCCAGCACCTTGGTGAATCGGTGCACAGCACGTGGGTGGATCGGTGCACAGCACCTGGGTGAATCGGTGCACAGCACCTGGGTGGATCGGTGCACAGCACCTGGGTGAATCGGTGCACAGCACCTGGGTGAATCGGTGCACAGCACCTGGGTGAATCGGTGCACAGCACCTGGGTGAATCGGTGCACAGCACCTGGGTGAATCGGTGCACAGCACCTGGGTGAATCGGTGCACAGCACCTGGGTAAATCGGTGCACAGCACCTGGTTGGATCGGTGCACAGCACCTGGGTGAATCGGTGCAAAGCACCTGGTTGGATCGGTGCGCAGCACTTGGTTGGATCGGTGCACAGCACCTGGGTGAATCGGTGAACAGCACCTGGTTGGATCGGTGCACAGCACCTGGGTGAAACGGTGCACAGCACCTCGGTAAATCGGTGCACAGCACCTGGGTAAATTGGTGCACAACACCTGGGTGAATCGGTGCACAGCACTTGGGTGAATCGGTGCACAGCACCTCGGTAAATCGGTGCACAGCACCTGGGTGAATCGGTGCACAGCACTTGGGTGAATCGGTGCACAGCACCTGGTTGATCGGTGCACAGCACCTGGGTGAATCGGTGCACAGCACGTGGGTGAATCGGTGCACAACACCTGGGTGAATCGGTGCACAGCACCTGGGTGAATCGGTGCACAGCACCTGGGTGAATCGGTGCACAGCACCTGGGTGAATCGGTGCACAGCACCTGGGTGAATCGGTGCACAGCACCTGGGTGGATCGGTGCACAGCACCTGGGTGGATCGGTGCACAGCACCTGGGTGAATGGGTGCACAGCACCTGGGTGAATCGGTGCACAGCACCTGGGTGAATCGGTGCACATCACCTGGGTGGATCGGTGCACAGTACCTGGGTGGATCGGTGCACAGCACCTGGGTGAATCGGTGCACAGCACCTGGGTGGATCGGTGCACAGCACCTGGGTGAATCGGTGCACAGCACCTGGGTGAATCGGTGCACAGCACCTGGGTGAATCGGTGCACAGCACGTGGGTGGATCGGTGCACAGCACCTGGGTGAATCGGTGCACAGCACCTGGGTGGATCGGTGCACAGCACCTGGGTGAATCGGTGCAAAGCACCTGGTTGGATCGGTGCGCAGCACTTGGTTGGATCGGTGCACAGCACCTGGGTGAATCGGTGAACAGCACCTGGTTGGATCGGTGCACAGCACCTGGGTGAAACGGTGCACAGCACTTCGGTAAATCGGTGCACAGCACCTGGGTAAATTGGTGCACAACACCTGGGTGAATCGGTGCACAGCACTTGGGTGAATCGGTGCACAGCACCTCGGTAAATCGGTGCACAGCACCTGGGTGAATCGGTGCACAGCACTTGGGTGAATCGGTGCACAGCACCTGGTTGATCGGTGCACAGCACCTGGGTGAATCGGTGCACAGCACGTGGGTGAATCGGTGCACAACACCTGGGTGAATCGGTGCACAGCACCTGGGTGAATCGGTGCACAGCACCTGGGTGAATCGGTGCACAGCACCTGGGTGAATCGGTGCACAGCACCTGGGTGAATCGGTGCACAGCACCTGGGTGGATCGGTGCACAGCACCTGGGTGGATCGGTGCACAGCACCTGGGTGAATCGGTGCACAGCACCTGGGTGAATCGGTGCACAGCACCTGGGTGAATCGGTGCACAGCACCTGGGTGGATCGGTGCACAGCACCTGGGTGGATCGGTGCACAGCACCTGGGTGAATCGGTGCACAGCACCTGGGTGGATCGGTGCACAGCACCTGGGTGAATCGGTGCACAGCACCTGGGTGAATCGGTGCACAGCATCTGGGTGGATCGGTGCACAGCACCTGGGTGAATCGGTGCACAGCACCTCGGTAAATCGGTGCACAGCACCTGGGTGAATCAGTGCACAGCACCTGGGTAAATCGCTGCACAACATCTGGGTGAATCGGTGCACAGCACCTGGGTGAATCGGTGCACAGCACCTGGGTGAATCGGTGCACATCACCTGGGTGGATCGGTGCACAGCACCTGGGTGGATCGGTGCACAGCACCTGGGTGAATCGGTGCACAGCACCTGGGTGGATCGGTGCACAGCACCTGGGTGAATCGGTGCACAGCACCTGGGTGAATCGGTGCACAGCACCTGGGTGGATCGGTGCACAGCACCTGGGTGAATCGGTGCACAGCACCTTGGTAAATCGGTGCACAGCACCTGGGTGAATCAAAGCACAGCACCTGGGTGAATCGGTGCACAGCACCTGGGTGGATCGGTGCACAGCACCTGGGTGATTCGGTACCCAGGACCTGGGAAAATCGGTGCACAGCACCTGGGTGAATCGGTGCACAGCACCTGGGTGAATCGGTGCACATTACCTGGGTGGATCGGTGCACAGCACCTGGGTGGATCGGTGCACAGCACCTGGGTAAATCGGTGCACAGCACCTGGGTGAATCAGTGCACAGCACCTGGGTGAATCGGTGCACAGCACCTGGGTGGATCGGTGCACAGCACCTGGGTGAATCGGTGCACAGCATCTGGATGAATCGGTGCACAGCACCTCGGTAAATCGGTGCACAGCACCTGGGTGAATCGGTGCACAGCACCTGGGTGAATCGGTGCACAGCACCTGGGTGAATCGGTGCACAGCACCTGGGTGAATCGGTGCACAGCACCTGGGTGAATCGGTGCACAGCACCTCGGTGAATCGGTGCACAGCACCTGGGTGAATCGGTGCACAGCACCTGGGTGAATCGGTGCACAGCATCTGGATGAATCGGTGCACAGCACCTGGTTGGATCGGTGCACAGCACCTGGGTGAATCGGTGCAAAGCACCTGGTTGGATCGGTGCGCAGCACTTGGTTGGATCGGTGCACAGCACCTGGGTGAATCGGTGCACAGCACCTGGTTGGATCGGTGCACAGCACCTGGTTGGATCGGTGCACAGCACCTGATTGGATCGGTGCACAGCACCTGAGTGAATCGGTGCACAGCACCTGGGTGAATCGGTGCACAGCACCTGGGTGAATCGGTGCACAACACCTGGGTGAATCGGTGCACAGCACTTGGGTGGATCGGTGCACAGCCATGCTATTAATTCTCAAATTTTATCTTTCAAAACCCAGTGATGTAGTACTCGAGTTTGGCAAAAAACTCGAGTCCCACTCGAGACCGATTTTCTGCGGACTCGGACTTCGACTCGGACTGTCAGGACTCGGACTTGGACACGGACTCGAAGCCCTGAACTCGAAATTTGACTCGGTGACAAGTGACTGGTTGATCGGTGCACAGCATCTGGGTGAATCGGAGCACAGCCCCTGGGTGAATCGGTGCACAGCACCTCGGTAAATCGGTGCACAGCACCTGGGTGAATCGGTGCACAGCACTTGGGTGAATCGGTGCACAGCACCTGGGTGAATCGGTGCACAGCACCTGGGTGAATCGGTGCACAGCACCTGGGTGAATCGGTGCACATCACCTGGGTGGATCGGTGCACAGCACCTGGGTGAATCGGTGCACAGCACCTGGGTGAATCGGTGCACAGCACCTGGGTGGATCGGTGCAAAGCACCTTGGTGAATCGGTGCACAGCACATGGGTGAATCGGTGCACAGCACCTGGGTGGATCTGTGCACAGCACCTGGGTGAATCGGTGCACAGCACCTCGGTAAATCGGTGCACAGGACCTGGGTGAATCAGTGCACAGCACCTGGGTAAATCGGTGCACAACACCTGGGTGAATCGGTGCACAACACCTGGGTGAATCGGTGCACAGCACCTGGGTGAATCGGTGCACAGCACCTGGGTGAATCGGTGCACAGCACCTGGGTGGATCGGTGCACAGCACCTGGGTGAAACGGTGCACAGCACCTCGGTAGATCGGTGCACAGCACCTGGGTGAATCAGTGCACAGCACCTGGGTAAATCGGTGCACAGCACCTGGGTGAATCGGTGCACAGCACCTGGGTGAATCGGTGCACAGCACCTGGGTAAATCGGTGCACAGCACCTGGGTGAATCGGTGCCCAGCACCTGGTTGAATCGGTGCACAGCACGTGGGTGGATCGGTGCACAGCACCTGGGTGAATCGGTGCACAGCACCTGGGTGGATCGGTGCACAGCACCTGGGTGAATCGGTGCACAGCACCTGGGTGAATCGGTGCACAGCACCTGGGTGAATCGGTGAACAGCACCTGGTTGGATCGGTGCACAGCACCTGGGTGAAACGGTGCACAGCACCTCGGTAAATCGGTGCACAGCACCTGGGTAAATTGGTGCACAACACCTGGGTGAATCGGTGCACAGCACTTGGGTGAATCGGTGCACAGCACCTCGGTAAATCGGTGCACAGCACCTGGGTGAATCGGTGCACAGCACTTGGGTGAATCGGTGCACAGCACCTGGTTGATCGGTGCACAGCACCAGGGTGAATCGGTGCACAGCACGTGGGTGAATCGGTGCACAACACCTGGGTGAATCGGTGCACAGCACCTGGGTGAATCGGTGCACAGCACCTGGGTGAATCGGTGCACAGCACCTGGGTGAATCGGTGCACAGCACCTGGGTGAATCGGTGCACAGCACCTGGGTGAATCGGTGCACAGCACCTGGGTGGATCGGTGCACAGCACCTGGGTGGATCGGTGCACAGCACCTGGGTGGATCGGTGCACAGCACCTGGGTGAATCGGTGCACAGCACCTGGGTGAATCGGTGCACATCACCTGGGTGGATCGGTGCACAGCACCTGGGTGGATCGGTGCACAGCATCTGGGTGGATCGGTGCACAGCACCTGGGTGAATCGGTGCACAGCACCTCGGTAAATCGGTGCACAGCACCTGGGTGAATCAGTGCACAGCACCTGGGTAAATCGGTGCACAACACCTGGGTGAATCGGTGCACAGCACATGGGTGAATCGGTGCACAGCACCTGGGTGAATCGGTGCACAGCGCCTGGGTGAATCGGTGCACAGCACCTGGGTGGTTCGGTGCACAGCACCTGAGTGATTCGGTACCCAGGACCTGAGTAAATCGGTGCACAGCACCTGGGTGAATCGGTGCACAGCACCTGGGTGAATCGGTGCACATTACCTGGGTGGATCGGTGCACAGCACCTGGGTGGATCGGTGCACAGCACCTGGGTGAATCGGTGCACAGCACCTGGGTGGATCGGTGCACAGCACCTGGGTGAATCGGTGCACAGCACCTGGGTGAATCGGTGCACAGCACGTGGGTGGATCGGTGCACAGCACCTGGGTGAATCGGTGCACGGCACCTGGTTGGATCGGTGCACAGCACCTGGGTGGATCAGTGCACAGCAGCTCGGTAAATCGGTGCACAGCACCTGGGTGAATCAATGCACAGCACCTGGGTGAATCGGTGCACAGCACCTGGGTGAATCGGTGCACAGCACCTGGGTGAATCGGTGCACAGCACCTCGGTAAATCGGTGCACAGGACTTGGGTGAATCAGTGCACAGCACCTGGGTGAATCGGTGCACAGCACGTGGGTGGATCGGTGCACAGCACCTGGGTGAATCGGTGCACAGCATCTGGATGAATCGGTGCACAGCACCTCGGTAAATCGGTGCACAGCACCTGGGTGAATCAGTGCACAGCACCTGGGTGAATCGGTGCACAGCACCTGGGTGGATCGGTGCACAGCACCTGGGTGAATCGGTGCACAGCATCTGGATGAATCGGTGCACAGCACCTCGGTAAATCGGTGCACAGCACCTGGGTGAATCAGTGCACAGCACCTGGGTGAATCGGTGCACAGCACCTGGGTGAATCGGTGCACAGCACCTGGGTGAATCGGTGCACAGCACCTGGGTGAATCGGTGCACAGCACCTGGGTGAATCGGTGCACAGCACCTGGGTGAATCGGTGCACAGCACCTGGGTGAATCGGTGCACAGCATCTGGATGAATCGGTGCACAGCACCTCGGTAAATCGGTGCACAGCACCTGGGTGAATCAGTGCACAGCACCTTTGTGAATCGGTGCACAGCACCTGGGTGGATCGGTGCACAGCACCTGGGTGAATCGGTGCACAGCATCTGGATGAATCGGTGCACAGCACCTCGGTAAATCGGTGCACAGCACCTGGGTGAATCGGTGCACAGCACCTGGGTGAATCGGTGCACAGCACCTGGGTGAATCGGTGCACAGCACCTGGGTGAATCGGTGCACAGCACCTGGGTGAATCGGTGCACAGCACCTGGGTGAATCGGTGCACAGCACCTGGGTGAATCGGTGCACAGCCCCTGGGTGAATCGGTGCACAGCATCTGGATGAATCGGTGCACAGCACCTGGTTGGATCGGTGCACAGCACCTGGGTGAATCGGTGCAAAGCACCTGGTTGGATCGGTGCGCAGCACTTGGTTGGATCGGTGCACAGCACCTGGGTGAATCGGTGCACAGCACCTGGTTGGATCGGTGCACAGCACCTGGTTGGATCGGTGCACAGCACCTGATTGGATCGGTGCACAGCACCTGAGTGAATCGGTGCACAGCACCTGGGTGAATCGGTGCACAGCACCTGGGTGAATCGGTGCACAACACCTGGGTGAATCGGTGCACAGCACTTGGGTGGATCGGTGCACAGCCATGCTATTAATTCTCAAATTTTATCTTTCAAAACCCAGTGATGTAGTACTCGAGTTTGGCAAAAAACTCGAGTCCCACTCGAGACCGATTTTCTGCGGACTCGGACTTCGACTCGGACTGTCAGGACTCGGACTTGGACACGGACTCGAAGCCCTGAACTCGAAATTTGACTCGGTGACAAGTGACTGGTTGATCGGTGCACAGCATCTGGGTGAATCGGAGCACAGCCCCTGGGTGAATCGGTGCACAGCACCTCGGTAAATCGGTGCACAGCACCTGGGTGAATCGGTGCACAGCACTTGGGTGAATCGGTGCACAGCACCTGGGTGAATCGGTGCACAGCACCTGGGTGAATCGGTGCACAGCACCTGGGTGAATCGGTGCACATCACCTGGGTGGATCGGTGCACAGCACCTGGGTGAATCGGTGCACAGCACCTGGGTGAATCGGTGCACAGCACCTGGGTGGATCGGTGCAAAGCACCTTGGTGAATCGGTGCACAGCACATGGGTGAATCGGTGCACAGCACCTGGGTGGATCTGTGCACAGCACCTGGGTGAATCGGTGCACAGCACCTCGGTAAATCGGTGCACAGGACCTGGGTGAATCAGTGCACAGCACCTGGGTAAATCGGTGCACAACACCTGGGTGAATCGGTGCACAACACCTGGGTGAATCGGTGCACAGCACCTGGGTGAATCGGTGCACAGCACCTGGGTGAATCGGTGCACAGCACCTGGGTGGATCGGTGCACAGCACCTGGGTGAAACGGTGCACAGCACCTCGGTAGATCGGTGCACAGCACCTGGGTGAATCAGTGCACAGCACCTGGGTAAATCGGTGCACAGCACCTGGGTGAATCGGTGCACAGCACCTGGGTGAATCGGTGCACAGCACCTGGGTAAATCGGTGCACAGCACCTGGGTGAATCGGTGCCCAGCACCTGGTTGAATCGGTGCACAGCACGTGGGTGGATCGGTGCACAGCACCTGGGTGAATCGGTGCACAGCACCTGGGTGGATCGGTGCACAGCACCTGGGTGAATCGGTGCACAGCACCTGGGTGAATCGGTGCACAGCACCTGGGTGAATCGGTGCACAGCACCTGGGTGAATCGGTGCACAGCACCTGGGTGAATCGGTGCACAGCACCTGGGTGAATCGGTGCACAGCACCTGGGTAAATCGGTGCACAGCACCTGGTTGGATCGGTGCACAGCACCTGGGTGAATCGGTGCAGAGCACCTGGTTGGATCGGTGCGCAGCACTTGGTTGGATCGGTGCACAGCACCTGGGTGAATCGGTGAACAGCACCTGGTTGGATCGGTGCACAGCACCTGGGTGAAACGGTGCACAGCACCTCGGTAAATCGGTGCACAGCACCTGGGTAAATTGGTGCACAACACCTGGGTGAATCGGTGCACAGCACTTGGGTGAATCGGTGCACAGCACCTCGGTAAATCGGTGCACAGCACCTGGGTGAATCGGTGCACAGCACTTGGGTGAATCGGTGCACAGCACCTGGTTGATCGGTGCACAGCACCAGGGTGAATCGGTGCACAGCACGTGGGTGAATCGGTGCACAACACCTGGGTGAATCGGTGCACAGCACCTGGGTGAATCGGTGCACAGCACCTGGGTGAATCGGTGCACAGCACCTGGGTGAATCGGTGCACAGCACCTGGGTGAATCGGTGCACAGCACCTGGGTGAATCGGTGCACAGCACCTGGGTGGATCGGTGCACAGCACCTGGGTGGATCGGTGCACAGCACCTGGGTGGATCGGTGCACAGCACCTGGGTGAATCGGTGCACAGCACCTGGGTGAATCGGTGCACATCACCTGGGTGGATCGGTGCACAGCACCTGGGTGGATCGGTGCACAGCACCTGGGTGAATCGGTGCACAGCACCTGGGTGGATCGGTGCACAGCACCTGGGTGAATCGGTGCACAGCACCTGGGTGAATCGGTGCACAGCATCTGGGTGGATCGGTGCACAGCACCTGGGTGAATCGGTGCACAGCACCTCGGTAAATCGGTGCACAGCACCTGGGTGAATCAGTGCACAGCACCTGGGTAAATCGGTGCACAACACCTGGGTGAATCGGTGCACAGCACCTGGGTGAATCGGTGCACAGCACCTGGGTGAATCGGTGCACAGCGCCTGGGTGAATCGGTGCACAGCACCTGGGTGGTTCGGTGCACAGCACCTGAGTGATTCGGTACCCAGGACCTGAGTAAATCGGTGCACAGCACCTGGGTGAATCGGTGCACAGCACCTGGGTGAATCGGTGCACATTACCTGGGTGGATCGGTGCACAGCACCTGGGTGGATCGGTGCACAGCACCTGGGTGAATCGGTGCACAGCACCTGGGTGGATCGGTGCACAGCACCTGGGTGAATCGGTGCACAGCACCTGGGTGAATCGGTGCACAGCACGTGGGTGGATCGGTGCACAGCACCTGGGTGAATCGGTGCACGGCACCTGGTTGGATCGGTGCACAGCACCTGGGTGGATCAGTGCACAGCAGCTCGGTAAATCGGTGCACAGCACCTGGGTGAATCAGTGCACAGCACCTGGGTGAATCGGTGCACAGCACCTGGGTGAATCGGTGCACAGCACCTGGGTGAATCGGTGCACAGCACCTCGGTAAATCGGTGCACAGGACTTGGGTGAATCAGTGCACAGCACCTGGGTGAATCGGTGCACAGCACGTGGGTGGATCGGTGCACAGCACCTGGGTGAATCGGTGCACAGCATCTGGATGAATCGGTGCACAGCACCTCGGTAAATCGGTGCACAGCACCTGGGTGAATCAGTGCACAGCACCTGGGTGAATCGGTGCACAGCACCTGGGTGGATCGGTGCACAGCACCTGGGTGAATCGGTGCACAGCATCTGGATGAATCGGTGCACAGCACCTCGGTAAATCGGTGCAGAGCACCTGGGTGAATCAGTGCACAGCACCTGGGTGAATCGGTGCACAGCACCTGGGTGAATCGGTGCACAGCACCTGGGTGAATCGGTGCACAGCACCTGGGTGAATCGGTGCACAGCACCTGGGTGAATCGGTGCACAGCACCTGGGTGAATCGGTGCACAGCACCTGGGTGAATCGGTGCACAGCATCTGGATGAATCGGTGCACAGCACCTGGTTGGATCGGTGCACAGCACCTGGGTGAATCGGTGCAGAGCACCTGGTTGGATCGGTGCGCAGCACTTGGTTGGATCGGTGCACAGCACCTGGGTGAATCGGTGCACAGCACCTGGTTGGATCGGTGCACAGCACCTGGTTGGATCGGTGCACAGCACCTGGGTGAATCGGTGCACAGCACCTGGGTGAATCGGTGCACAGCACCTGGGTGAATCGGTGCACAACACCTGGGTGAATCGGTGCACAGCACTTGGGTGAATCGGTGCACAACACCTGGGTGAATCGGTGCACAGCACCTGGGTGAATCGGTGCACAGCCATGCATCACTGTCTTGATCTCCGACATCATTCACGCTGAGATTCTCCTGGCTTAGGTTTTGGCCAACCTGGAGCGGATTGATGGAACGGTTGTCCTCTCGACGAATATTCGACGACCATGGATTTTCGCCATTTTCCACCGGATGTTCGCCATTTTCCACCGGATTTTCGCCATTTTCCATCGGATTTTCGCCATTTTCCACAGGATTTTCGCTATTTTCAACCGGATTTTCGCCATTTTTCAACGCATTTTTCGCCTTTTTCAACCGGATTCTCACCATTTTCAAACGATTCTCGCCATCGCAGGGTCGACCACCGAAGGAAGAACGTCGAGTGACTCGAGCAAACATCTCAACATGAAGATATCGAGAGAATAAAACGAACCGCAGTGAAAATTATTTGGAATCGCCAAAACTCGTTAACATAAGCAGACGAAAGTGATGATGACGTCATCGAAAGATAGCAAGCAGTTAATTATGACGTACGTTCCATTATTGCCACCGTAATGGCATAATTTATTAGCGCATTTCCTTACTCTTAAACCGCAATATAGTCTAGCAGACTGACAATTAAGACAAAACAATTTTGATGGTAATATTTATTATAAATAACAATTTGAACAAAAATATTTGTCAGAGGCAAGAAATAATTCCAGTGAGTTTCTCTGCCGGGCTTTACCTGACATATGAATCGTCGTAGCACTTATATAGTTGGTCTTTGCTGGGGTATTGGAGGGAAGATTATATTGACACAGTGGGTGCCAACTACCCCACAATGGGGACCCATTTCCCCGTACCAAAGACTCCTAACATTTACTTTTAAAGTAGAGCCATTGCTTATGGGTGGCAGTTTTGGCCGCAAATCTCAACATAAGAGACTCCACAAGAATCAAGATGCACCGGTTGAACTTGTGTTTGGCAGTGGAAGAATTTGTATCCATTCCACTTCGCCAGATTATCGAAGAAAACTTAATCTGAATCAGTATTTTTGCAGTTCAATTTGGATAAATTGCAGTAAATTTTTCGCATATATATATAGCCTATTATCGATATTTTTCTACATGCCATAAAAGCCTATTGAGTGTTTCAGTGGAACTTAGTGTTACTGGACTCAGACTCGGACTTGGGCTCGATCCTTAGTGACTCGGACTCGGACTCGAACCCCTCGCTTTGGACTCGGACTCGACTCGGACTCGGCTTAGCTGGACTCGGACTCGGACTCGGCTCAGGTGGACCAGACTACATCACTGTCGAAACCTCCAATAAAATCCGCATGCCAAATGTACCCTGTTCTTAAGTTCTGGTCTTGACTTTTTTCAACCTCTTCTTAACAAATTTAATCATCGACCACTCCTGCAAAAAGATCCTCTTGCGTGCACGCAACATAGGCTACCGAAGGTCGTGAACAAACTCTGAAACTTTAAGGCATGCCAAGACCTCAGACGAAAATTCAATAGCGACTTATCATAATTGCGGAGCACGGTGGTGCAGTGGGTATATTCGTCACCTTGCAACCGAAGGGTTGCAGGTTCGAATCCACCTCAAGCCGCCACGTAGGGACCTTGGGCAAATCCTTCACTCGCAATTGCTCAGCGCTTCGGCGTGAAACTCCGTTGCAGTGTCCGCGCTGCAGTCGGGAGCGCCTCTGAGTATGAAGCTTCAAGGGACGCTATAACAAACTACGATTCAGTGTCCGCGCTGCCGCCGGGAGCGCTTAGATCTATGAGTAAAAAAATCTTGAAGGGGCGCTATAGCCACATAAAGGCATAATCCGATCTCAACCCTATTGTTTATAACTTTATGCCATCTAGACCACTTGCTACAACATGGCCGTTGCAGCGGAGTGATAGGCCTACAGAGGCCTGGAACAAATGTTTCAGTTCCGGGATCGAATAATATCATGACCAATGTTGCCTGGATGAACAAGACTTTAGTTTATTAAACGTTTTACTAGACCTATAATTATGTCCTTTCATTTTAGGAAATCGTTTAAGACGAAAATTCAAGACAGCTGGTCGATTGTCAAAAGAGGTATTTGTATTCTGTCTTAGGATTTCCTTTTCTTAGTAATTTGAGCATCAATGGCGGCCCTTTGGATGCCAAATGTTCTGCATTAAACGAAGGAGTCAACTCCGCGGGCATGGATCTATTCAGGCAAATGATCTCGATTGATCCATGGCAGTCATGAGTCTTGACGCAGGGAACATAGATTAGCCTTTGGCCTCCTCTGCTTTGGCCTTCTGTCCTTTGACCTTCCGTTCTTTGACCTTCTGTCCATTGACCTTCTGTCCTTCGACCTTCCATCCTTCAAGTTCCCGTCCTTTAGCCTTTCGTCCTTTGACCTTCGTCTTTTGACCTTCGCCTTTTACCTATCGTCCTTTGACCTTCGTCCTTTGGCTTTCGTCTTTTGGCCTTCCGTCACGCGTCCTTTGACTTTCCGCCATTTGACCTTCTACTCATTATAATTATCATCCATTCTGATAACTTTTAGCCTATAGCACTCGGAGACATCGTTCTGTTCTAGGAAGATATCGTTCGTCCCTTTGAGGTGAAACTACTCGAACGAGAGAAGATGATCCTAACAGGGGAACTAAGAAACGCCGAACACAGACTTGACAGAGAATCACAGGTCAGACATGAAGAATTCAATAGACACACTCACTCTACCATCGATCTCTAAACCAATCGAGATAGCTCAGCCATCAGCTTGCCCAGTCAATGTGATCTTTGGAAATTGTTTTTCTATAAAATACCTCGCTTGAGTAGGCTAAGCCTTAAATCTGTAATCGGACGCGGTCGCTTTGCGATCAGTTGAATTATAGTCATCGAAAGAGCTTTTCGATTAAAAATACCTCGTTCAAAATAGCTGCCTTAATACGGAACACATGATGTTAAAATTACAGCCTGAATAAATTATTCAAATTCAAATTATGCTAAAACTATGAGATTTCTGCCAGCAGTTTGGTGCTCCTCAGGTTATCAAGATCACCGCCTTCTCCGCTGTGCACAAAAGATAGGGTACTTTTGGATCCACTTGCAGAATCAAGAAGTCTTTTTCGTCATTGGCCAAGTGGGTCTGGAAGTTTCCCCAGAAGCTGTGATTGAATCTTGGGACATTGATTATTCAACTCAAAGCTGTACTTTTTGCTGTTCTAATGTCGGGAGTGCCTTTGTGTAGGCCCCTTGAAGCGCCACAGAAATTCGCGAAGTGAATGAGTCTGAATAGCTAGCCTAAGCTATTCTTTCGTCACCGGTTCCATCCTAAAAATGATTCTTTCTCTGGGTGGCCACTATACAAAGCGGAAAATGATGAGGTAGGTTAAACTTGTGATTTCGTCTCTCTGCAGAGATTCTATAAATTGGACGAAGAATGCAGGCGGATCGAGAGGGATGTTGAAATGAACACCTATGGAGTCCATCCGATATATCATCATCATCCCCACCTTCTTCATCAGCCAAGCCATCGCAATGGAACGAAGAAGCTGGCGCCAATCGGTTCCTCGCCGCTCTCCTCTTCAAATTACTTCATCGAACTCAACAGTCAGAGGCAAGCTCTTACGATATAAAATTATTCTTCATCCTTTGTGTTATTTGTATGTACCACCAAAATTTTATTCGCATTTCCTCAAACATTAATTTTTCTATACACAAATCGGTCGTTTTCTACGCCCAGCATGAGAATTGTAAAAAAATAACTGTGGGTCACACCGTCAGACCTATACCTATGTGGACTTGGGTGTGCAATGAGGCATATTTTATTTACTACGGGTTCCTAAGAAAGACGAGGGGTTGAATCCTCACAGCCCCCGGCAATTCTCTCCATGTCCTGCCCATTGCATACCTGCGAACAAAATAGTATTCACAAAACTAATTGTTTTAAATGTATCCTATTCCTGCGTAAAATTACAAGTGACGGTGGGACTATCGCCGATTAAGTGGAAGCCTACGCCAAGGTCCTATGTGAATTATTGTAGAAAAATAACTTTGGATCAGACGTTGATTTGTGCAGAGTTGGGTTACACCTGTACAGTGAAGACTTTACTATGGAGTTCTAGAAAGACTAGAGAGGTTGAAATCCAAAACCCCCAGCAATTCTCGTCATCTCATCCTGTAACCTACCCTGTTTATGAGATCCTTCTGAGCGGCAATTACTGAGAACCAATTACTAATTGCTAAAGTCTAACACCGTCTCGTATACTGGCCTGCGTGGCTCGATCATGAACGTTAGGAAACGTAATTCAGTAGCCTAAATGTCGATTCATCTGACAAAATAACGCGTTGTCAAAGGCTTAATTAGGCCTAGGATGTTCGTAAACAGTCTGGATGCACCTATACTGAAACGTTGTAATATTTAGATGAAGGATGAGGCGAGGTCGGTGTGTGACGTCAAGAGCCGTGGCAGCGATGCAGAGAATAGGAGACTATAATAGGGCTGCTGCTTCTACTTTCACAAGCAGCAGAAAATCGCTGGGATTGGGCTGGGAGGGCCTTTGAGTAGGTATCGCGTAGACCCATTGTATGGCGCTATATAAGTCCTCTGAGTGAATCAACGAAATTATCAAAGCGCTGGATATGATACATGGTCAGCGACCTTTTGAGACGCAAGATCTCGCTAATGGCGTGAAACTACAAAATCTAATGCTACTGCTACATTATGCAACAGGGTTAGGCTTGAAACATACATCCTCATCCTCCACCTTCTAAATATAACCGGTCCATACGACACCCGCCTTTCTATATCTGTCCTGCCCCTCTGATCCAATACGGCAACCGAACCCGGACCTCCTTCGGACTACGTTT
The DNA here is from genome assembly GCA_949752735.1 of Lumbricus terrestris. NCBI lineage: Eukaryota > Metazoa > Annelida > Clitellata > Crassiclitellata > Lumbricidae > Lumbricus > Lumbricus terrestris. The sequence continues at coordinate 4,530,814 of OX457052.1, forward strand.
ATGAACAATTCTTTTGATTCATTTAACGCAGAGCTCGTGAATAGGCTGGTGCCCCACGCTTGGCTTTCGAGTGGCGCATTAGAAGTTTTGAGATTACGATTACGAGACAGGACGTAATATAAAGTCTGAAGAGAAAGAAAACGGTCTTCTTCTTTTGTATAGACAGTGTAGCCTGTAATCACACAACTGGTTTTTCTGAATCTGTGTCAACAGGTTTAACGATGATGACGTCAACTTTTCCTCTGGTCATCATCATCAGATGCTCAACGGTCGAATGCATCCGAAGAAAGAAAGGAATCGGGACCAACGAAAACCAATAAAACCAGCTTACAATTATTGACATTCTCTCTCTTCTGCACAAGTGCATTGTTTACTTATAGATGTATATTGCATAGTTTAATTAATGATTAGGGGCCTAAAGTTCGTTCTTCTCCTCGATCAGCATCTGCTGGAAAATAAGTATGTTCTTACTAATTCACGTCTTGTCTTTGGTCGTCGTTCTTTCACATTTTGCTTGCGATCCCTTCATCTGGAACTCTGTGTCTCTTCATATTCGTAACTTCCCTAGCGAGACTGTCTTTCGCTCTAAACTGAAAACTTACCTTTTCCAACCTTTTCCAGTCTATCCATATTTCTTAATGGTTGTCCGACTTCAATAATTATGCACTTTTGAGTTTCGTAAGGAAGGCATTATCAAACTTCAGTTGTAGGGGAAGTCGGGGCGAGACGGACCCCGTAACGGATTTTTGGGTTTGAGACACCATAAACGTGCTTCACGGGCACAAAGTTTTTTGCTACTCGTAGCTTATACAGTACCTTAGCTAAGGGCAACACAAATTTAATTGCATCCCTTTTTGATAAAAAGATTTGTTAAATTTAAAAACTTAGTCGTAAAGGTCCGTCTTGCCCCCACTATGGGGCAAGATGGACCAATCCAATATATCATGCCCCACGCATGAGTCTTTCATCATAGCATGTTCTGTTCACATGCAGAATACTATTTTATGCATAAATGTGATCGTCTATAATGTAGAACAGTGAGAATAACGCAGAAGTTACATTGGACTAGATTTGTTCGATTTTATACGATTTTAGTGGTCCATCTTGCCCCTATGGTGGAACAAGATAGACCGCTGCAATCATATCTTTCGCGTTAATTGTCTTTATTACTGTATCCAACAATTATTGTTATAGTGATAATAACATCATAATTAATTAACATGTGAAATCGGATGAAAAAATTCGAACCAAACGGGGCAAGATGGATCACAAGGTCCGTCTTGCCCCGTCGGTAACTCACCCCCATGCGTAAGGTATAAACTTTTCACCAATTAAAATTCAATCTACTGGGTATCCTGCCAATACTGAATTCGTTAATACGGCAGAAAAGGGTGTTTAACCAAATATACTTGCATCAAAAGCCTGTGACAATGTGCAATTGAATACTTAGCAAATAACTGTTTCTTGGAAATAAGATCGAACAGGTCGAAAATCAACTTTTCATCATAAAAAACGAAAAAATGTCGTTTCGGTCGCTTATTTTGGTCAAATCGCTAAAGCGCCAATAGTATTACAATAATTAAAGTTCATTCGATAGGTGGCGACAACATATATACCTTATATTGACGGGATCCATCATGCCCCAAGGGTCCATCTCGCCCCGACTTCCCCTATTGTGTTGTGTAACAAAATGATTTAGACAAATCTCTACATGAAACAGAAACCATGCATTGCCTCCCCTTGACCCACCGATTAGGAAGAGACTCCTTGTGAGGCAATGTGAGCAGTGTTTAATCTAGAGTCTCTGGGGGAGTTCCCCTGGAATGAGAATTTCCAGAAAAAATCGAGAGGTGTTTTTCACATTATAAACGTACCATTCCCTCCCAGAAGAAGTATATTACTGCACGCAAAATTCGCCACCTCCAGAAAAATTGGACAGATCCTGTTTATTATGTAGATATAGGCTATACGACGTTTACCCGCCAGAAGAAGAATTTGACTGCGAAGCATTGAAGCGCTAAAAGTCATCAGAAATAGAAGTATAGAATTGCTCCAATTTCCTCGAAAATTTAGACGAGAAGACTAAAAAAGGCCATCAAAATAATTCTTTTAAACTACACACGTGTTTCTCGAGGGAAATTTTTGCGAAAAGAATGGAATAAGTTGACGGACAATTTACGGTCAAAGGGTGTCGTTCGACTCGTTCCCCAAGTAGCCTAAACCGCTCCCCTCCCATTTGCCCCAAAGCGGGGGAGCTAGATAAACACCTCCTCATGAGTCGGGTGTCTCGGCCACAAGGCATCACTGGCTCGCTTGGCTACACCGATAAGGTCGAAAGCCGCGCGTCTGTGCGCAATTCACTCTGTGAAAGAGCGTGCGGGCCGCGGTTCGATTCCCGAAGGTGGTTATTTCAGAGATTAAAAATCTCGGGCTAGCACGGTCCGTCCACGGGGACCTAAATGGCGTGGCGACACTAATCATCTTCGATATGGCAGTGTCGTTAAACATGTAACAACGTAGTCGGGTGTCTATCGCTGGGCGCTGGCTCAGCACTAGACTACAGTACAGAGGTAGCCGTAACAGTTTACAAAACACTGGTCAAGCCTCTTAGATAGCCTACTTTTTAATGCGATCGACCTACTCTACATGTATATAAGCGCCAGAAATATTTGAGACAATGTCCAGTTGGGCCACTGCCAAGGGGTAAAACCCTGTAAGCCCTGTAGTTGGAACTCCGCCACTGGTTGCACTCTGCCAGTGCCAGTCCCAAGTCTGGATAAAGGAGGAGGGCGTCGCTAATTGTCTTTGTTACCACACAGTGACGTTAAACTGCAAATAGGCCTACCACCACCACCTGTAGTGGGAGGTCAATGCCGACGAGGCACAGCGTGCCCGTAAACCTAATGAAACAAAAATAAAACTAGAAAAACTTATATATAGGACGCTATGTAGAGTGTCGAACAAAGCCGTTCCGAAGGAAAGGGCTCTGTACATGAGTTCAACAAATCAATGATAGTCATACGATTGCTAAAAAGATTAGCCTTGAGCTGTTATTTAAACGTCTCCGTAAATTAAATTACTGGTATGGAGTGTGGTACTGTATGGGTCGGAGATGTGGACCATCAGGAAGGAGAATAACAAGAGATCGAAAGCAGTGGCGGCGCCAGACACTGTTTGTAGCCAGGGCACTGAGGGCAGTCGTACAAGTGACCAGAGCAGATGGCGAGTCGCTCGGTAGTACGGGCCTACATAGGTCTATAGACCTATTTAATTGTTTAGCATCGTCATTTTAGAAATACATGTAGACTAGTAGGTCCCTACAAGAAATGGAATTTATAAGCGCTATTTTGATATAAATCAAGTAGGCCTAGTCCTATGTGTGTGTGACAATCTTAAACACAATAGGCCTACGCCTAAGCCTATATAATTTAGCAGGCCCTACGTAGGCCTCTCTATAAGTCTTTACACTTAAGATTATATTTTAATTGCTTTCTGTTGATCAGCTTGATCTTATGCGTGATTATGTTTAGCCTACAATTCAAATCTGAAAGGATTTCAAGACCTTTAATTTTTCTCAATTTCTTATTAAACTAAAGTTATGAGAAAAGCAAATTCTTGTAGAATGTAGAATAATTAATTTTAGTCTACTAATAAAGTAGCCTAGTTCTATTACCCGATTAAGACGAATTGAAAATAAAATTGAATAAACACGGTTTTTAAGTTTAAAGTGCAATATTGAAGATGTAACAAAGTCAAATTATTTTCTGTTTCTATTTATTGTCGTTTTTTAATTTTTTTTATTTTTCGAATAAAACGACGTTTCATCCGTTTTTATATTCCCTTTCCATCGTTTTCACATCTATGCTTTGACAGTTTCTCACTCTTGGGCCAGTCTTGGCACATATAATATCGTCAGAGAATGCAAAGTGTCAGATATCGCGCTCTCATTGTTTGACGTCACTATGCTTCAGTAACAGTTGACGTCATTGTTCGTAGGCATTGTATTGTCTCTTAGGTATTGTCCGAGGCGCTTAAAGAATTCAGTTTTGGCGGCTCTATAGGCTTCACTTACTTCACTATAATTTGCTCTTCTGAATCGGTTGTTGTATAGTAATAATATTTATAGAGTCCCGACATTCGACCGGCGCTTCATCGCCATGTCGAAGAAACGAACTTCAGATGAATCCTGCATCAATACTGCAGAGGAGCAAACAAATAACGGCGCCGCTGGTAAGTATTAGTCTATGGAAGTGCTTAATAGAATGCATATATTTCATAATATTTAGTTGCACTTGCTTATCGCTTTGATGTCTCTCTCGGCTAAGGGTCGTCTGCATTTAATGCTGCTTTAAAATCTTACAGCACAAAATATTAGGCCTATTACTAGACTCAATTGCTGTGTAAACTCCTATGCAATAATTATGAAGTCATAGTGTATAATCTAGACGTCTCTGCGGGGTGAATGGATTCGAGGTGTTTTTAACATATGCTGGCCTATATACGCACCATTCCCGGGGGAATGACGGCACACGTCAGACCCCCCCCGAAAAATTCGTCATTTACCATCCGAAATGCTGAATTTATCGGAACGTTGAACAGAAGACTAAAAACGTGGTCATCAGAAAAATTGCCGGTCATAAGGGTAAAGTCGGTGTCTGGCTCAGTGGTTCCCCCCCCTCACCTCCGAAATCCCCACCCCACAAGTAGGACTAGATTAAACACTGGTTAAGGTAGCCAAGGGCGGATCCAAGAGGGTCAATCCGGCCATGCTCTCCCCATTAAAAAATTATTTATCTCTCACCAGGCATTTTGTCGTGGAAAGTGGATGTGGCCCTCCCCCATCGGCTCGACATACCTATTTAAAAGTAGTCTATGACGACTAAAAAGGCCATCAACTTTTTTGATGGAGAAAATTGAATGGGTTTTCTGGAAAATGGGCTCTTTGTGCCCGAAATTTATTTTGTTTGCGAATAAATGGTATATTTTCCGTGAGAATCGGACAAACGACTAAGAAAGGTCATCAGATTTTCCGGCGACTAAAGATTAAATTTATCCTTGCCAATACCGAAAATCTTTCCCCCCTTTTCGAAACGTTCTGGATCCGTCACTGAAAGTAGCAGAGTAACTGTATCGGGATATAATTGCATGTGTTGGGATATAATTGCATGTATTGGAATATAATTGCATGTATCGGGATACAATTGCATGTATCGAGATACAATTGCATGTATCGGGATACAATTGCATGTATCGAGATACAATTGCATGTATCGGGATACAATTGCATGTATCGGGATATATAGGCCAACTGCATTTATCTATCTTGCAGCTGACGTCCCTCAAGATGAAGACAATGCGAAACGTACAAAACTCTCGCCATTCATGAGTGACACGACGGTAATTAAGCTGATCATAGCATTAGAAATAATCAGTCTCAAATCTTCTATTAAAAATCTAAACTTTGCGAATTGCAAAAATAATTATAGTTTGGTCTACAGACTGACATTTACTAGACTTTGTATTTACTTTCAAATGTTGAGAAGCACTTTAAAATAGTCAAATTTTACAATTTAAGCAGGGCTTTTTAACGTGCAGTTCTACACAAAATGTGCAGCAGCAGTTATAAATGAATTTGTGCAGTTTTAAAAATCAATCTTGTGCAGTGATAATCATAAGAAAAGGTAGTTGCAGTCGGTTTACCACGGAAGAGCGAAATGGAACGAAGGACTTGTGCAGTGAAAAAATGTTCATGGAAAAAATGTTCAGAAACGACAACAAAAAATGTCGTGAGAAATTTTTGCCAACAAAGCCACTCTAGAAAAAATTGCTGGTTGTGTGCAGTTAACAAAATTTCTTTAAAAATCCCTGAATTTAAGGACAGCAATTAATTATCTATAAAATATGTCATAATTATGTAAAAACAGCCACGATGGGTGTTATACACTACATTTAGGCCATACATATCTCTTTCTCACCTATGGTCTTATATAAATAATTGCCGATAGTTTATCCTATAGCATAAGATATGCACTTTTCATGTGGCACGCGCTCATCGCGCAGTTTTCTGACAATTACTTCATGCGTTTTACTGTGACCATGCAGCAAGGAGCATTCTCCGTGGTGGGTCCGGTTATCTGAATGTGGCTCTCCGCTCGTTTTTCATGATTTTGCTAGATCGTTCTATCGTCTTCTTACGGGTTTTCTTATTGATCAGGCCTGGGTTGGGAGCGCCTCTGAGTAGGGAACTTGAAGGGGCACTACATAAATTTGTGATTGATTTATTGAGTGATTGCTACGATCTTTGAAGCAGTCTGATCGAAATTACTCTGAAAATTATTGAATTTCATGGAGAGTGATCATAGCAATTATGTGGATTGTAAATTATAAACATCATGTCATGAGATATCCTTTTAATTATAAACATCATGTCATGAGATATCCTTTAAATTATAAACATCATGTCATGAGATATCCTTTTAATTATAAACATCATGTCATGAGATATCCTTTTATATTATAAACATCATGTCATGAGATATCCTTTAAATTATAAACATCATGTCATGAGATATCCTTTAAATTATAAACATCATGTCATGAAATATTCTTTAATTTATAAACATCATGTCATGAGATATCCTTTTATATTATAAACATCATGTCATGAGATATCCTTTAAATTATAAACATCATGTCATGAGATATCCTTTTAATTATAAACATCATGTCATGAGATATCCTTTTATATCATAAACATCATGTCATGAGATATCCTTTAAATTATAAACATCATGTCATGAGATATCCTTTTAATTATAAACATCATGTCATGAGATATCCTTTTATATTATAAACATCATGTCATGAGATATCCTTTAAATTATAAACATCATGTCATGAGATATCCTTTAAATTATAAACATCATGTCATGAAATATTCTTTAATTTATAAACATCATGTCATGAGATATCCTTTTATATTATAAACATCATGTCATGAGATATCCTTTAAATTATAAACATCATGTCATGAGATATCCTTTTAATTATAAACATCATGTCATGAGATATCCTTTTATATCATAAACATCATGTCATGAGATATCCTTTAAATTATAAACATCATGTCATGAGATATCCTTTAAATTATAAACATCATGTCATGAGATATTCTTTTATATTATAAACATCATGTCATGAGATATCCTTTAAATTATAAACATCATGTCATGAGATATCCTTTTATATTATAAACATCATGTCATGAGATATCCTTTAAATTATGAACATCATGTCATGAGATATCCTTTAAATTATAAACATCATGTCATGAGATATTCTTTTATATTATAAACATCATGTCATGAGATATCCTTTAAATTATAAACATCATGTCATGAGATATCCTTTTATATTATAAACATCATGTCATGAGATATCCTTTAAATTATGAACATCATGTCATGAGATATCCTTTTATATTTGCTTATTATAGTTGCAAGATCTACCGATCGAGCTGATTGAGTGCATCCTCATTAAAGTCGTAGTCATGGAAGTGAAGAGCTTGAAGCTGGCGAAAAGCGTGTGGAAAGAAAAAGCTGAATCTGTGATAAACAGACTTGCAGATGTTTGTTGGCAATGGAGCAGCATCCTTTCAACCGTCGCCTTTCGAAATCGACTTGACAAAGCTCTGGAAGGGGAGACTGGTTAGCCTTTTAAAACGACAAAGTAGCCTATCCTCATTTCAAGCGTAGGCCAACCTTAACCACTTGCATTCAGAATTCCTTTTTCAGTGCGTCATTCAGTTGTCTAGAGATTTCAAATTCCTCACTTTCAACACTTCATGAATGATGGTCTCTTCGAAATGACAAGTCTGATTCTACCACTTAAGCGAACAGAACCGACACTGCAAAGCATATTCTGCTCTCATAGGGGGGGGTATATTTCAACCTTGCTTCTTTCGATTGATGAGCCTGTAGCGCATACCCTCGAGGCTCGAACGAATAAAGTTCTTGCAGACATGTGATAGACTGACTGTTAATATGTTATACTAAGTGAACGTCTGCAGATCTGCACCTGAGGCACTCGATTTCAAATTGCATATGCATCATTCAAGCCAAATAATTTCCACAGCCTAACTGCTCTCACCTGATTTGAACAACCGCAGTACATAGAGAAACGCTAGAGGAGCTGGAGGAGGTGGTAAAAGTGGGTGGGAAAATGGTGAAGGCATTGAGATTTCCGCACGGCGATGTTGGCAGGCAGTCAAGAGGGTTTACAAATGATGCTGGACCGCTTAAATAGAATATCACTGAACTACGACATGAAAATTAACATAAAGAAAACAAAGGTGGGGAAGATAAGTAAGAGAGGATAGGAATCGGTAAACATCACATTAAATGGGGAGGATATAGAACAGGTGAAGAAGTTCTGCTATCTGGCAAGTGTGTATGGTCACAGAGGATGCAAGGTGCCACGTGGAAATAAAAAGAAGAATAGCTATACATCAAGTCACGGACATATAGGTGCTAGCCATGATTGTGCGGATTAATAGAACTTTTGGAGTGTTGTGGAATAATCTAAAATGTCACCTGTGTGACACTTTACGTGTGTGACTGTACACCTGTATGGTCTTAAATTTTTTTGTAGTTGGCAAGGAGAAGCCTCTGGGACAGCCGAAGAAGGACTCCAAGGATATGGACGAGGTTAGGACTGATTTCAAATCAAAGTTGCATGGGGGGGCCATCGGTGGCGCAGTAGATAACGCACTGGCGTGGAGATCAGCGGAGCCGAGTTCGAATCCCGAAGCCGCCCTAGGATAGATGTCCTTTGTAGGCTGCTATTAGCGCCATTGTATTACAGGATTTTGTTCTGTTAGTAGTTAAAATTGATGTTAATTAGGATAACTGAAGAACTGTATACCATAACCACCGTTAACCGGCTGCGGTCTGTCAACCAGACTGTGGAATAAACGAATATTGTTATTGTTAAATATTATTTTTGTGGTGATATTGCATCAACAGACATCACATAAAGTTGCTTTCTAGTCATGTTACACTTGATAGCTGAATGTAGTTTGAGAACAGTGCTATTTTGAACCTATTTTATGTCTTGCATGCAGTTCTTTTTTTGTACTTTATAAGGTTTTTCTGACACGTGACATAGTTTTTTGAATAGTTGTAGTGTACATGTATACGAAACAAATGGCAGCATGGGAAAAGTGGACTAAAACTGGTCCACAAATGGCGTCACGCAATTGTGAACGATTTTTTTAGAACCCCCTCATCATACGTCAACACAAAAGTCATATGATATCTAGTAAGGGACCACATCACACCTCCCCAAATTTGCTACCCCATAGGTGCGTGACATTTATTTGCGGTCCCTAAGCATCTTCACGTGACTAATTGTTTTGTTTTTTGTTTCTAAAGGAAGACGCTGAGTTCAAGCAGAAGCAGAAGGAGGAACAGAAGGCGTTGGAGGAAGCAAAGGCGAAGGCTGCTGAGAAGGTAATTAAGGGTTTAGGGATGGTTAGGACATTTCGGATCAATGTTGTTGAACTTTCTGGTAATTTTGCATGAACAGAAATTGCATCAGTTGCTGTTTCATGTTACATTTAATAGAGCTGTGAATGTTATTTAGAATGCTTTATATCGTTTGATATGGGTCAATATTTAATAAAGCTTCTTATTTACTCAATGTGATGCTGCATAAAAAATAAGCCATATTGATGTGGTCGGAAACTGTAGCTTGTGTACGTAAAAAATTAATGTTTAAGATTTGCGGGTTGGAGTGGGGTGGGCTTCTCAACTCATGTGGAGTTAATTTCCTGTATGCATTTGATTTTTCATAGTTTAACCCTTTACTGACCATATACTATACTATATGCAGCTTTTTTGGGCTAACAGTTTATTCCATGTGAATTCTGCATTAGCACTAACCAGTAACAAAAATATTAATATTTTCTTCGAAGGGGTTTATTGCACTGTGAGTACCTTTGGTTGGGTTGTACTCTGAGAGGTGCTTTATAATAGGTAAATAGAATAGAATGACTCGTTTTCCCCAGGTCTTTATTTTTCCTTTAGATTTCCATGCTTAGGGTGCCACTCGGTAGTTGTTTAAAAGAGGCACTATATAAATCACAAGACTCTATATGGCCAATTCTTGTTTACAGTAAATACCTTTCCAATCTGATTACTCCTTACTGCCCCCTAGTCTTCTGGGATTGTGCAGATGATTAATTTTTTCCAATTATTCTGGAAGAATTTCTTTGATTAAAAATAATTACATATTTGATTTGAAAACAATTACAAATTATTGTGTAGTTGTAACGAAGTTTATATTTTTCCAGCCTGGCCTGAAGCTGCTTTATGAAGCAGTGGCACTCATCTCATCGACAAGGGATGAAAACAATCCGATTAGTGCACTGCAGGTGCAACTCGGTTTTGGAAAGGGAATACTTGCGATCGTCAAGGACGATGGTAGGTATTACTTTTGTATGTATGTATGGCTTGTATGCGTTCAAATACTTGTGGCTTAGAATGATATTTGGAAGGTCAATGCATCAGTTTGAAGAGTAGGCTAAAATTTGTTCCTCGATAAAAACATGTTAATTTTCTGTGTACGTTCATATTTTGAGTGCAAACAAAACCAGAATATTAAGTTAGTCAACAGCAGAAAGTTTATGTTGGATGACATCTGTTCAGTTAGGTTGCTATGAAGCAGCCAATATATATCTGTTCTGTTCTGTTCTCAGCCATCCTCGTTTCGAGGTTCGGCCGCATCACGAACAACATTCCTCCAGCGTCTCCTGTCCTCCGCGAGTCTTATCATTTCCTCCATTTTCAATCCCGTCCAGTCCTTTATGTTCCCCAACCAACTTGTTCTCGGTCTTCCTGTTTTCCGATTTCCCGGCATTGTGCCCTGCACGATGTCTTTCTCCAAGCATATTCCTTCTCTTCTCATGATGTGTTCGAAGTAAATAAGTAAAATTCTTCCCTTTACCGTCCTCTGAACAGAACAGAACAACATCAGTAAGTTTATGTTGGATGACATCTGTTCAGTTAGGTTGCTATGAAGCAGCCAATCGTATATATATATATATTATATATAATTATACATGTAGTTATAAAGATATCTATGATTATTATTGTGTGTTTAATTTTGTGTTAGTCCCGACCAAAATCGGTATTATGCTGGAAACTAGGCCTACATATCAGAGTAACTAAGCAAAATAATATGTATGTGTTTTGGGTTTCCTACAGAATTTAGTAGAATTTTAAAATACACCTCTAGTCCATTTGGTGAAGAAATATGTTTTAAAATCCACTTTTAAAGCTTTTAATACACATCTTGTGTTGCTTTAATTAAGTTAACCTATCCATTAATTAATTGGATCATTTTATCTGATATCTTGGGTTTATAGTTTAGGCCTATACTGAAGCTAGTGCAATAATATTTTAGTCATTTTGAAGCTTGTTGCACCACGACCTTTGAGATGATGCATCAAATTCAATATATTGCATAATCACTGGTTTTGGTGTGTGATGCCATAAATGGCTGTCTTTTAAAATAAATTATTGTTTGTTTCTCGCTTATTATATTATAAATTTGCTCAAATTTCTAAAGTCTTGCTGGTTTTTCTCAGATTGGTGTAAAGATAGTTATGTTATCCATTTATCTCTTGTTTATTCACTATGGCTGTTTGCGGGTTGAGACAGTCACATAACATGTTCAACTGTTCAGCAGTTCCTTTTCAATTGGCAGAGTTCCAATGGCCTCCAAAGTTGCAATCATCACTTCACTGTCAATTAAACTAGGCCTAGATACTGCAGATGTAAAAAACTCTAATTGTAATCTTCAACCTGCCTGTTGTTCTGTCTAGATTGTTTTGGAAGGGATGTACCCACAAAAACTGATTAATTATCTGAACATTAGCCAGTTGTTCCCTGAGAGACAGCTTGCCTGCAGTGCTTTCTACTGAGAAGTCTGGCAGATATTCTAGTGATTGATTCTGGAAACTTCTCCCCTTTTGATCAGTCTGCTGCATTCTGCTCCAGCGACTGCATTTGTCATTTGGCTTGACTCTACCTGACTGATGAAGAGCAATGTCAATCAATCACATAAATTTATATATAGCGCCCCTTCAAGATCTCTACTAAGTTGCGAATGTGTTCAATAGGGCAAACTGCCACTGCATCCTCTACTTTTTCATATCATTCACCAACGATCAACATCTCTTCCTCCTCTCTGCCAGCTGAACGATGCTAAACGATTTCTCTTCCATGCATAGCCAACTCGTCTCTCGCTACATCAGCCTCCACTTATCCAGTTGCATATCCTTCGTTTCTTATTTCCGACAGACTTTCACTCATCCATCTCTTCCACTGAAACTGACACGTCGGCTTTCAACCACTGCTTCTAACGCAACCTTTGTTGTCCCCTATACGCTCCTACAATCCTGGGATTCAAGCTTAGTTGACAAGAAATTGGTTAGCTATAAGTTTTATAGCGCACTTCAAAACATGGTTGCATGTGCGTTCTGATTAAATTTTTATTGCCAAAATCTATGAATAGTATGAAGTCTCGAATGCAGCATATATAAACTAGATATTCAGCATTACGCCTTCGAGGAAATAAGAAAATCTTGAAGCATCGAATGGATGACACCCTATTAGATCTTACTATGGAGGAGGTCATTCGACATAGAAGGGCTCACAGTAGCAAAGGCGCTGTGTTTTGGTCATGCTAGTCCTTGCCTCGGAAACTGAGAGATCAAATCGAATTATGTATCTTTTCAGGCGTTCTTGAAGATCTGAAAAAAACTGAGAGGTGTTCTGTTGTTGAGAGAGGTGGAAAAGATCTAACTGTAACTGATGTACATCAAACAATCCAATTGGTATGTAGTCTAGAATCAGTCTGGCATATCTGGCTTCTGTTTCAGGAACAAAGAGATGTCCCCCACTACAATATAGCATACAAAAATATGACTTATTCAAGGGTATGCTATTCTGCTTGCGTAAAAGATATACAGGAAACTGTATCAGATGGATGGCATGTAGCATACAGATGCATGTCATCAGTTTACTGCCTGAGGAATTCAGGCGCCCTGCAAGTAATTAACTGATGCAACTCAGTTAATTACTTGCGACCATGCATAAGATGTACCGAACATGAGCTGCCCGAGTCCCGTACTCTATGGAACACCAAATCAAGCCTGGCTCCGAACTGATTGGCACGATTACCCATCCAGGGATGAACACTGCAGAGGTCATTAAGTGATCAAGAATGAATGATCAACCCTGTCATTCAAAAGAGAGATATATATATATATATATATATATATGTACATGTATATATATTATATATATATATATATACTGATTCTGACTCCCTGTGGTATTTCGCTTAAGTCATACATCTTGGCTTTGGCTGCCTGTCAGCGTGGGGAAACTGGCGCCATGGTGCTGCTGTGGTTGTGTTTGGGCTGCGTTGTCGTCCTGTAGGCCTATGTGGTGGTGTTTGATAAAAATCATCATGTAGCCGTGCTTCAACGTTCAGAGTCTAAGTGCATAAACAAGCCTTCTTCCAGATTGTATTGTGAACGTTCATTATGATTAGTAATTGAAATAATTAAGATAGTTCCGAAATTTACTGCTCAAGTTGTTTGCTTAATACCATGATTCCAGTTACCATAATTAATCTCTTCAACGTAATGTTCTCTGGTGTCCCTGGTTTACGATACCTTTGGCCTATTTTGGGTCTTCAGGGTAAATTGATACTACCGGAAGACATGGTGTAATTGCAATCTGTATGGTGCTTGTTCGCCGAAATAAAATATGTTATTTATGTGTTATTATGTTATGTAGATGCAGACTTGTAATTTGTAAATAATCATAGCGATGATGTCTGCCAAAGTTGGACAATATAGTAGCTCATTGCGATGTGTGTTTGCCACAGACTCCAATGCACTTTTGGACTTTACTTTTTGAATGTTGAGTGAATTTCAAATGATGTAAGCTGTAGCACGGCTTGACTGAACTTAAATTACTATAAAATATTAAACTGTTTCAGCACAGTAAAACATAATTGAAGCAGAATTTGAAATTCCTTTTTAAAATTCCCATCAAATTCATTCATTGAAACTAAGTTTTTTCATAATATCTGATTTTCAGACTTGTGAAGGCCCCTTCGAGGTTTGTAGACCCAAAGCACTAATGAGCCTAATTCACAAAAAGGCTCCAGTGTCATCTATTATAGTTGTTGTGCTGTAATGTACCGGTAATGTAAATCTCTAAGAATTTCTCATCGCCCATAAAAGCCACGTGACGGTGACCAGCTTATTCCCTGGCGCTATATCAAATCAAGTCAGCAATAGCCAGAGCTGCCATTTTCGTTCCGGTGTCCATTCAAAATCCGGGAGGTCAAGCCAATAGGTTCTGTTATATTGGTGAACTCTGTTACTTGCCTGTTCTAAGTGGATGTTGTTTTTGCTCTGCACTAAAGCATGATTGCTTCACTCATCTCGGAATGCGATTGCTTGCTGAGAAAAATAATGGGTAACCATTCAATAATTGTACTTTCTGTTTTAGGGTATCGACAATGCTCCACAGATCATTGTTTTCCAAGGGGCTGAATTTTTCTCAAACCCAGTGACAAAATGTCTCATTCAATACGTAACATCAATCCGAATGAATTGTGGGTCGGTGCTCATAGTTTGCCTTGGAAAAGAATCAGTAAAGAATCTAGAAGAGGAGTTTGTGGTTTTAGTTGAGCCTGAGTAGGAGAAGAAATTAAAGTGACGACTGAATTGAAAGGGACAATTAATTTGTGCTTTGAATAGTTTCGATATATGCATCTTTTTCAATGGTCGTGTCTACATATTTTAATGTTACTGCCTCAGAGCTCTGGGTTTCCATGAACCGCGATGAATTGCCTCATCTGTTTTGATCTGTAACTTACGTTTGGAATTTGTTCACACAATTGACATCATGCTAAAATAATTTCGTTCTTACATGTAGCCTATGCTCTTCGTGTGTTTTATCATTAAATCTTGATCTTGTCTTTTCTGACATTTTATCAGATAAATTAAGATGGTAAAATAAATAAAATACAATGTTTATTGTGACCCAGCGTTGATGCGTGCGATAAACGCGAAATTAGAATTTCAATGGTCGTCTCCACATATTTTAATATTACTGTCTCAGCTGGGTTCCATGAACTGCGCAATGAAGTGCCTCATCTGTTTTGATCTGTAGCTTACGTTTGGAATTTGTTCACACAATTGACATCATGCTAAAATAATTTCGTTCTTACATGTAGCCTATGCTCTTCGTGTGTTTTATCATTAAATCTTGATCCTGTCTTTTCTGACATTTTATCAGATAAATTAAGATGGTGTATTACACTCGAATCCAGTATTTGGCAAAAAAACTTAGGGTCTTTGTATGGCCCACCCTGTAGACTGATCTCATTGACTTGTAAGTGAACTTTTCGAGTAGCATTTCGAAAGCAAAAGTTCAGCAAATAAAGTAACTGAGTCAAGTATATATATATATTATATATATATAGGCCTAATATATATTATATATATATATTCCCGAGGTATACAGGATCCCTCAGGGACTTCACTACCGCCTATTATAAAATCAGTCTGGAAAGGCCCTATTCATATTCTGTGTCCTGATCGGCGAAAGTGCCCCTAAAGGCAACTGCGTTGAAACGTTGTATCATCAGCGAGATTCGCTGGAACAAAAATGTTGTTTCTCGTGGCTCCCCCGATATAGTGCTTAGCTTTTGTCCCAGGTCCGAAAGGAATGTCAATCCTTCGTTGTTGATCGGACCCAGGGTTTCGAAAGCCAAAGGGACAAAAAAATATGTGGACGATAATTCGTTGTATTTGTCGATTTTGCGAACCGACGCCTCTGTCATTTATGATGCGCTGCCTCTAAGTTCTTAAGATTAGCTTTAGTCACAGACCATGTCCCCGATCGATAGAGCAATGTTGTCAGAACCAAAGCTTTGTCAGAATCAAATTATTATTATTATTATTATTATTATTATTATTATTATTAATTATTATTATTATTATTATTATTATTATTATTATGAAGAGATCGAGTCACAAAGGCAATTATGACAACGCATGCAAATAAAACCTAAAGAATCAGGAATGAACAGTTAATAAGATGGCAGTGGCTGCTTTTCGAATGTGCCCCTGCAGGCAACAGCGTTGAATCGCTGGATGCAGACAGAAAACCGTTGGAATAGGTAAGTTGTCTCTTTAGGGTCTCCGGTGATTCGTGTCAGCAGGCGCCCCAAATCTTTAAGTAGCTTCATTCCCTCAATGTTGATGGGCCCCATGGTCTCGAAGGCCAGCGGAACAAAGAGATAAGTGGCAGTAAGATGGTTGTATTTGTCGACCTTCCTCGTTGCCGCCAATTCCGCTGCCGCACCTGCAGACAAGGATGTCGCAGGGATGTAAGAAGTAGCTACAGTGTCAATCACCGTGGCGTCCCATACGAGGTTTCGGCCTTTATACCAAGGAATCAGCGTAAGACCATCCGGACGTCTGCCATCAGATCTAGAGAGACCGGGTGGTTCCTTGATATTTGGGAATCCCGCTCGTGTGAGACTCCGGCTGAATAGATCGTTTAATGTGGCGTGTCTTGCGATCCGTCCCGGTCCAAGGCCACAGGAAAGACCATGAGCTCCATTTGCTGTCACTCGAGCTCCGCATGGGCAAGCATGAGGCTCGCAAATGCATGTTCCCAGGCGGAGTCCTACCGCAATCCTGACCGCCTCGTCGTCTAATCGTAAACCACATGAGGTCACGGGGAGGGCGAAAAGCCAGTCACCCGCGTGAGGCGCTGTGACAGCCATAAATCGCGCTTTATGGTATGGGTCGGAAAGTGCAATGCTCAGCTCGGCAATCATCTTCTGCATTAGAGGTTTGTCCCAACTTGATTGTTTATGAGCCACACTACTCTCTGGTAGCCCAGATTGGCTCTCAGTACACCATAGATGCTTCATCAACTCAACCCGCTCGTCGAATTCGGGACAGGCATTGCCTAGCATGGAGGACTGGAGTGCTCGGGTGCTTGCAGCGGAAGCCAAAAAGGCGGGAAGAGCAAGCGAAGCGACCCGGCGAATTCCTAATCCACCCATCTTCACCGGTAAAGATGCTTGTAGCCATTGGTCATTGGACAGGGCGATGTTGAGGACTGCACTCAAGCCGTTCCGAAGGAGTCCGTCGAATTTGTCCAGCAGGACGTTCCCTGTGCACGGGCTGCATCTTAAAGTGTACATCAATCTATGGGAGCTGAGAGAACATCTTAGGAGGATCAGAGCGTCGTGTTTGGCGATGGTCTCCAGTCTGTTAATTGCCAACGCCAACTCCGTACATCTGCCTTCAAGACAAGTTGTCAAGGCCTCACTGGTGGAAAGTGGCGCACCTAGCAAACAGGCTCTTTCTGGCGACGTGACAGTAAAGTTCTGGAAGAGATGGTCATGGCTTTGCAAGTCATGTTGGTAGATGATCTCGCATTTTTTCTGGTTGAGTTGCAGTCCAAGTTGCTCACATTTCTGTATCAAGAGATTCACATCCTTCGCCACCAGGACTGCCTCTCCTCCCAGGGATAGGTCATCCATGTAGCCCAGAACCAACGGTGATGACAAATCTTGCAGAATGGGTTGCAACGGAAGACAGAAAAGCAACGGTCCCAGTGGGTCTCCTTGTTGGGGCCCGACCTGTGATGAAATCAGATATTGACCAAACCGGAGCTCTGAGGGCTCCGCATATGCGAGGTGGCAGAATGGAGAAAGTTCCGGCAGGATGTCATCTATAGACGAGAGCATTTGATCTCTGTATAGACTGTTGAAAGCATTCTTAAAGTCGAGCTTCACAAGAATGGATCCAGCTGGCATTGTTTCCAGGAAACGTCTCTATAAAATTATTAAATTTTTAAATTTTTTAAATTATTATTATTATCATTATTAAATTATTAAATTATTAAATTATTAAATTTCGATCGTTGATTAAAAGGAATGGTTAGACTGCCATTAGTGAACTTCAAAGGAAGTCCGCTTGATAAAACCCAACCACCGAGCAGAACCTGCGCCATGTTGAATACACTAAAAAAGAAATTGTGTGCGTGCTTGTGTCTGTGTGTGACCGGAAGCAAAACAAGATGGCTGACAGTGCAGCATCCGGTTGAGGGTGTTCAACAACTATTCACCTTAGAGCAGTTGTGCTGCAATATTATATAGTACCTGCGTGAGAAATTACCTGCGTGACCTACACCGGTAGAGAAGAGTCACTGAAGTATGTCCATGTGTTCACTGTTCATGCTTGCCTCTGGAGATGCAGCAGTGATGCTTTTGAACGATAACAGGTTGCTGTTCCGCCTCGTTCCACATCACTGGTTTTTATATATGCGCTGAGGAACAAAGTAAGAACGAACTACAATTTTTTTTATCTGTAGCATCATCGAGCTTCGTGTAATGTAGATATAGGTTGGTCAAATAATAATTGGATATCCGAAGAAATGAAGGATAACGGCAAGTTGCTCACCGATGATCTAGCAAGCTAACTACTGTGTACACATTTGAAATAGGATTTTAGTTAATGCCCTCTCTGAACTACAGAAAGCATAGTCCTAACGAATACGTCATTTTGTTTAAATAAGATCCAATTTATTAATTTATCGCATTTGTTATAGCGCACCTTCAAGCTCGCTACTCATAGGCGCTCCCAACTACAGCGCGGACACTGCATCGGAGTTTCACACCGAAGTGCACGAGCAATTGCAAGTGAAGGTCTCTATGCGGCGGCTTGCGATGGATTCGAACCAGCAACCCTCCGGCTCCAAGGCGACGAACCACTGCAACACAACCGCACCCCACAAGTTAAACTGAAACTATATAGATTGCGGTCATAGCCAATAGCATACATAGAGACTCAGGTTTTTTGTTCTGCCTTGATTTCAATGCGCTTCCTGTAGCTTACAATCCGATGCGTCAGAGTATTGCATCAAAATGCTGCACCATGATAATGTACGATACAAGAAAGTTCATTGTTCTATAGGTCAAGTTTACATAAACATTACACATGTTATAATTTTGGTGGTGGAACACGCATTCTTGGCTATAAATTTATCTGCACCGTCAAGCGACTAAGCATGCAGTAACTCCGCCATTGTTCGCAGGCTGGGCCTACTCTGTCAGTGCCAGTCTCAAGTCTGGAAAATGAGGAGGGCGACAGTATTATTATCTTTGATATGACAAAGTGTCGGTAAATATCATCGAGCATGAGTAGGAAATGTCTCCATTCTAACTAATTGACTCTAACTAAATCTATGCTGTCGTCTATACGCAGGTTTTCGATGGCGTGGGTGGTTGAAGAGAGTTGCGTTAGTGTATTTTACGTCAGGTAAGCTCTCATTAATTAGTAAAAACCTGCTCATACAATAGAGACAAAACCAGATTTATGTGGAACAATAGAATTAATGCAGAGACAAAAAACAAATTTAGCGAAATGTGACTGTATTAGGCCTAAAGTCTGGCTAAGGCGTTGGAAACTCACATGGAAAACATATATAGGCTTGGTTAAGATATAGAACCATAGTAGACCTACTTTGTTCACTGTGCGGCCTATTCTAAAATGCATTATTTGCACAACTGATAGCCAGTATCGTATCATAATCGTATCGCATTTATAAATTTCTAAAGTGCCATTCACAATGCACATAATGCACACCATTATCAGAGGCGCTCCCAGTGCAATTGACACAGAAAACAGAAAGTAGTTTGAGACAGCGGAAGGATAGGCCTATGCCTTGGGTTCCAGTTAATTACGAAGAGCGTGTCAAAGGAAATTCCAAAGAGCGGAATCATTGAAAGCCTAATGAATGCACCAAGGCTGTAAAAGTTAATAATTATTTGGTTGTTTTGATATGACACTGCAGCGATAGAGATCTTCAACCATTCGCTGCAGGCAGGGCCTCAAGTGTGGTTGGACGGTCATGGACGGCGTCCAGGCTATTATTTTCAAATCTGATCGAACGTCGTCCTGCCACTTATTTGACCAGCGCAGACTGAAAAGTTAAGGAGTGTCCAGGCACTTCTTTTTTTCTAAACTTTAAGCACTGACCTATATTATACACTATTATACAGACAGACCTGAATTTTAATGGACTGGAGTAGGCCTATGATAATCACTAAGAAGAAAAAGGCTGGTTACCCGGTACGCTAAATTTGCCACCTTGCTCACGACGCGTAAAGCACAATTCAATTTCTGTTTGTTGTAGCAATAAGACATTCTGTCGTGGCGACTGCGATGACTTCAGAGAACATTGGAACTGACTTTGAAAGACCTGCAGACGAGATTCCGTCATCAGGTAAAAACAATATAATATCTAGAGGTTCACTATATACATATATATTCTTATATATAGCCTATATATATACTCACGAATAGACCTATTTGCTGACGACTGATCACCATTAGTTCACCAATTGTGAAGTCGCGCTTATTTATCTCACTTTTTAGTCAATAGTAGCTGCTGTAAGTAGAAATTTGTTACTTTAGTGACGGTTGTAAATGTTTCTCTTAAGTAACATATTCTAGTTATAGTAGAAAACATGGAAACACTGCCCCCCCACCCCAATCCATCGATTCTATGCATTATGGTTGGTTGCTATGGTTGGTTGCTATGGTTGGCTGCTACACAGCGAATATTCTTTAAAACAATATCTTATTTCAAACTCTCGCTCCTTATTTCTCTTTCATAATGCCTGAGATTACAGATTTCGAATTCAGTGCATCAAGGGAACCTGAAAATTTTCTACAAGCCTTGCAGTCGAACTTCGCATTCGAGTTTTATTATTATCCTTTCCGGCCCAGAATCTTTAATTATAACCGGACGACTCATATTATGTATAGTAAATTCTTGTAGCCCACAATTTCCCAGCTCTAAACTAATCGTGTAGGCCCACCACAAATTCATAATAAGAAACACCCCACAACCACCCCCACAACCCCCCCCCACAACCCCCACCCGCCGTAGAACACCGATAGGAAGCGTAATGTCTCTAATTTTCAAGTACTAAAACCCGCATTTGTCAATTCTCTCCATTTATAGAGAATCTTCTAACGTGACCGTTTCATATACCGGCTGAAAACGCACATCTGTAGACATCTAGAATGAGAAACTATCACACGGTCGTTTTCGGTTTTGCCATAATTAGGTCTAAGCCTTCTAAGGCTTAAAAGCAGTCAACTGAAGTGATTAAATTCTGTTGTTTTATAGGGCGATGCGTGGAAGATTACATTGGAAAGGTCTTTATTCTGACTTATATGGAAAGGAATCGAACCCAGGACCTCCTTCGCCTCCTCTTCTACCTGGCATCCAGTAGCACCGATATTGGAAACGCCACCATCCGCATTTCAGCCTCAATTGCAGGCAATGCAACGGAAATTGGCATCGTCCAAGTAGCTGGAAAAGACTGTTCGGAGTTCGTCCTTCCGAAAGAACTGGATTCATCTTCTCCAGGCATTCTCATCTCTTCCACGGATGACATAATAGTATTCGTCTCCCGTGGATTTCCTCATTTCCCTGCGGAATGCAACAGCTTTCCTATTTTCCCGGTCAACCGCCTTAGTAACCGGTATTACGCAATGACCTCCCTACCACCCACGCGTGCTCGACAACAATATGCGTCAAAGATTGTTGTAGTTGCAACGGTGGATCGCACCTTGGTGAAATTCAGTCTCCCTGCATCATCCCATTCACTCCTGGTTTATTATAACGGACAGACGTATAGGGCAGGTGAATCGTTTGACGTGTTGCTTCAATCAAGACTGAATACAGCGCAGATTCAGGCATTGGGTGACACAAGCGGACTTGAAATTCTCAGCAACGATTCCATTAGCGTTTCCTCTGAATTAGAAGAAGTGCAGAGAGTCAACTGGGACATGGCTGTGGCCAGAGTGGTTCCCATCGAAAACGCCGGCATTGAGTTTGTCGTTCCGCCATTTCCAAACGCAGAAACCTACTCTCTTAAAATTGTTGCCACCTCGCCAGACACTGAACTACGAATTACGGGCAAAGATGATGCTGTCAGGTTCACTCACAGCGGAAGTCAAGTCTACGAAATATTCAACGGAAATAAGTTCATTACAGTGACATCCAACAAACCTGTTCTCGTTGGCCAGTTCGCAGTTTCGACGTCCATTTCCATGATTCACTTTCCAGTGGTAAGGAACCATCTGAACGCCTACCATCTGATTCTTCCAATCCAAGCTGATAATCGCCATAAGAACAACACTGTTAGGATTTTTACCGATGCAGTCACTCTCGATACCTTGCGCCTTGATGGAAAACCTTTTCCGACAGTCAAGTGGACCACGATCATCGTCAATGGAAATGGATCAACTCCAGACCTTCGCCTGGCTACGTTCCACCTGTCCGATGACTTCCACGTTCTTTTCCATGCGGCTCCCTATGCGTTCTCACTCATCTACGTGTTTGGAAACGGTTCCAGAGGGACTGTTCCTTGCGCGTATTCAACTGGAATGTGCTTCAACAGTGGAGCAGGGACTCTGGAAAAGCTCCTGGATGAACCACCGGACAGTGATACACAATCGTCTTCATCTGCGTCGATGGTTTCGGCTTCAACGCCCCATCTTACCCCGATCCAAACGCAGAAGGACACGCCTGTGGAGACACCCTCAGTGACTCATGACCAAACATCCATTACAAGAGAGTCAGTCCTAAGTCCAATCACACCAGTCGAATCGACCACGACTCGCAGAATAACACCCGTGTCACCTCAAAATGCAGAGCCAACGAGCAGGACAATCACACCGGTTGCTCAAGCAGAAAAAATGACCACAGAGACGCAGTCAACTCCACAATCAATTAAATTTACACCGTTAACATTAAGGCGCACAATGGCAATTACAAGAAGCACTCCTAGGATCACTGAGGCCACTCCTACTCGTACCACGCGAGCAAATATGGAGCTCACCACGCTAATATCGACGCTTGACACACCAACAATCACACGTACCACATCCATAGACTCCACACTCACAATCAAGACTACCGCATCTACGAGTAACACACCAACTAGCGCACGTACCACACCCATAAGTACCACATCCACATTCACACGTACCACGCCCATAATAGCAACACCGACATTTACACGTCCCACGCCCATAATAACCACAAGCACAATCACACTTACCACACCCATAGTTACCACACCCGAAGTCACACGTTCCACGCCCACACGTACCACACCCACAATCACACGTACCACGCCCACACGTACCACACCCACAATCACACGTGCCACACCCACACGTACCACACCCACAATCGCACGTACCACCCCCACAACACATACCATATACACAAATACCCAACTGGACGTTATGATCAAAGAAACTACAAAGCTAGACAGACCAAGAACGACAGCAAAAGTCACCGAAGGTTGGATCTCGACGACCAGTCAATTTAAACATCGGCCTACTTTAGCTACAACTACATTTCCGACAACACCTGTGAACACCGAATCCTCTGCATCAGATAAACTTACCTCTCATGACCTACCAACTCTACCAACCACCTATGTGACAGGATTATCATCAACGGCTGATACCTCACCGTCAACCCAACCTTCGACAGCCTTTAATGTTCCTCTACCAGCTACGATCGTTACAGGGATTTCATCTACAACTTTCTCATCAACGTCACCAACGACCTTAGAAATCTTACCTACTTCAACCTTCAATGTTCCTCTACCAGCCACGATTGTGACGGGAATTTCAACCACAACTTTCTCATCATCGTCACCAACGACCTTAGAAATCTCACCTACTTCAACCTTCAATGTTCCTCTACCAGATACCATTGTTACAGAAGTCTCACCTACGACTTCCACTTTACCTCCAAACACCCTTGAAATCTCGCCAACCTCAGCCTTTGATGTTTCTTTATCAGCAACGCTTGTGACAGGAATTTCACCTACAGCTTCCTCTTCAACTCCAAACACCCTTGAATTCTCAGCTACCTCGACTTTTAATGTTCCTCTGCCACCTACGCCTGCAACAGGAAATTCGCCTACAACGACCTCCTTAGATATAGCAACGAATGATTAGTGTTCCTCTTCTAATTACGTCTGTGACAGAATATTTATTGTTGCCATTCGTGACTTTAATTTGCTACTGCTAAGAGTCGAGTTGCAGCCATGGCTTTCTATAATAATATAATAATCTTCGTTTATTAACATTCATTCGGATAGACCGCAGAATGATTAGATTTACAGATACAAGTTAATCTCTGCTGCTAGGCTACACATTTATTACAAAACAGAAACAATGATTATGATCATGTTATCGAAAAAAAAAATGGCGTCTGTCCTGTTTGTGAACTTTGTGGAGACGAACATCGCGTTGAAAATAATTATTAGATCTATGTTGAAAATACGATGACTTTGAAGTCTACAGCAAGTCAACGAAGTCGTTAAGTCAGTCACTCGTAGAGTCGGTTAGCGACAACATTAAACCTTTTACGACAGTGAGCTAATACGAATGTGTGTCTTTCTCCATAGTTTACGAGAGTATGAGCGAACGCCGGTAGCCTACACTTTGGTTCATTCAGCGGTTTTTGAGTTCGGTGACATTCAGAAATAAAATTATGTTGAACATGTTGAAGAAAGGTGCTTAGACATGTAGCCTAATTTCTTTTTATTTCTTTTCATTTCTTTTTATTTCTTTTTATTTCTTTTTATTTCTTTTTATTACCTTTTATTTCTTTTTATTTCTTGTTATTTGTTTTTATTTATTTATTTTTTTATTTCCTTTTATTTCTTTTTATTTCCTTTTAATTCCTTTTATTTCTTGCGTCGTGCATTTTATAAAGAAAACAATATTGCTGCTGCAACTCTGTGTAAACATAATTTTCGCACATTTCGCAAATAAATAAGTAAATAAATATTAGATAATTAGTTGACAAACTATCTAAAGAATTACGATCATCGTTTCAAGCCAGCAACAACTTCTGTGAGAAATAGTCTGATGGTGGCGTGGCGGCGGCGGCGGCGGCGGCGGCGGTGGTGGTGGTGGTGGTGGTAGTGGCGGTGGAAAACGTCGCGTTGAGAAACGTTGATTTTTCAACGTCTGCAATCAGTCGACTAAGTCGTTAAGTCAGTCGACCTGTTAAGTCGTTTATTCCTTAACGACTACACCAAACCTTTGAACAGAGTGAGTCAATTCGAATGAGTGTCTTAATGATTCATTGGAGTATGGATGAACGTAGATTCACTGAGATCTACTCGGCGATTTCAACCTCGCTGACAGGCCAGGGTTTGAGTATTTGAGTCTGATAACATTCAGATTACTTAAAAGCATGTGTAACATTTCCATGAAGTTTACGTTTATTTCTACGCCGTGCCCTCTGTTATAATTTTTTATTTCGAAACTCATTGTCACATTTTTTTAAAAACTAACCCAACAGCATTTTGCAAATACAAAAATAAATTTAAAATATTTCGATGCAAAGTACTAGCCTGCCTCGTGTAGACCTACTTTTAAGTGGGCTTAGACTATACGGTTTAGGAATTTTTGGTCTCGCTCTAGAGTTAAAGCAAAACGCAATTTCCCTATAGGACTATCCATGCCCTCAGTCTTGTCACAAACTCAGTCATTGTTTCACAAGTAGCCTATCAAATCCGCGAAGTTTCTCGCAAATAAATAATTTATTTATGAAGTCTGTAAAACGGGTATCACAGGTGGCAGAAACTGTTCTGAAACCAACTAACACTGGCTAGAAAGGTTCCTTCTTTGTAGGGACCTTGAAGTAAGTCAGGTGTGTCTAGTTCTGCCTCTTGTAAACCGGAACTGTGTTCTTATCGTCAACAAATGGATCTTCGGAAGGCTAACCATGATCTTCTCGGCACGCCGGGTCAACGAGGCGCCACCGACACAGCTGTATTCCTGTAAGAATCATAAAATCAGGTCAGGATTAAAAAGGACAAATCAAATGGCTGGGGTGTCAATGCAATTATGCACGGTACTCAAAGCATTCTGATCAGACACGAAATATCAACTGTTGCGGACCTGATCTGGTAATCATTGGGGTCGTGAACATAACACATGCTGAGTTTCCGTTCTCTGTTGGCGCAGTGGCGATGAGAAATTTAAGATATTTACATAACTATTCATGCACCATTATTGTCATAACCACTACCAACCACCACCACAATCGTCATCATTGTCGTCGTCATCATTCATTCATTTAATCGTTCATTTATCCTTGGATTTATATAGCGCCCCTAAAGAAAATTACTCAGAGGCGCTCCCAGCCCAGCCACGGCAAAAGAAAATACTTGAGAGATTTTTGAAACAAAGTTTGACTGTTCAGATGTAGTAAATGAAGCTTTGAAGAAAGGTCATTCCAGATTGACGGCAGTACAATCGAGAAAGCTCTGCGTTGTCTGAGCTGCAGCTAAGCGAGCCCGTGGAACTGGGAGTTGTCCCTCCATAGCAGAGCAAAGAGCCCGACGCGCTTCAACGTCAGAGACTGGGCGACAGAGATCACGTAGGTAAGATTCAGTGCAACCACGGATGTTCGTTTTAACCATCGCCCCACCCAGTGGATTGGCGAGTTAACCATCTGAGACTATTACGGGTTGGTACCAGCGGGTTGCTGTTCAACTACACTGTGTAACGGTGTAGAGTTCTAGACCTTATGAGTTGACCGCTGAGACTAATTTTAACGGCCGGTCAGTTGAACGGGCGACAGATGACAGCTGACCAAAATTTATTAACGGGGAAATAAGTCAACTTGACGTTAACGTGAAGTTGTTATAAATTCCATCATTGCTGCAATGCCTTTCCGTGCCAGCGATGTTGCGCCGTTTCAAACGCAAAGAACGACTTGTGACAACAGACAATTAAGCAAGTGATCGAGCGAATCACTGCAAGATGAATACGTTGCACGTGGTCTGGAAACGACACAACTTCGTCGAAGATTCGACATTGCCAAGATTATATTCATTCATGTTCATATTTATTCATATTTCATTCGTTGATCGGCTTATAGATTTCACTCGTTGAATTGTCTTTCAAGAAGTTAAAATTGTGTATCGTAGCCTAATTATGTACCAGCGTCGGTTTAGGCCTACCGTTGGAACTAGATCCCTATGTCCAGAGGGCAAGGGAGCAAATGCCCAGGGTCCCGGGAGCTTAAAGGGGGCCCGGGAAAATATGACTAGAATTTTTATTATTATTTAATTTTACTGTTGTTTTTATTAATAATCTATTATTATTATTATTATTATTGCAATTTTTTCATTAATATCATGATTATCAAATTGTCATTTACAACACGCCTAAACAAAAACAATCTTGCACGAAAGTGCGTCACTGGAAAATCTACTCATTGCTTACGTAGCCTACATCCAGGGGGCCTAAATTTCTGTCGGCGGGCCAGCCTATGTTAGCACCATGCCCTAAAAATAAAAAATCGCACATTAAGATGTTCCCCTCAAATGGCGCTCAGAAAAGAAATACAACTCAGTAGGCTATATTCGCCCCTTAATGAATTGTTCGGTGATCATTATACAGCATCCGTGTTTTATTGTTCCCCTCCCACAGTCCGCTGTCACCTGTTAAAGTTCTGCTTGTCTATTGTCGTCCGTTCAATTACAATACAATACAATTAGACATAATTATGACCATCGTTTAAAGGTTCCTAAAACCGCCAAAAGTGTGGCTAGCGCCAGCAAAGTAATTCGGTGAATGCCCGGCCCTACTGCATTGACTGACAGATATAAGACTAAAATAATACCTTCTCTTCATTTACCAGCTCAGTAACTGTTGTATTCGCTAGCAGTCTTCTGCTGCTGCTTATTCCAGCAGATAGCATTGATGCAAGTCCGTAACTGTTACATTTATCATCAACGAGAGACTCCCATCGAAACGAAGGATTCTGCCGAGCGATGTACAATAGCAGTCATACCCCAAGCAGACATGTCTAATGGCAAGCAACGTTAAGCACCACAGCGCATAACTAACTAAAGAAGCGGCAGGATATCCTAAACAAAAGAACGCCATCACATGATCATTCGCTGGAATAGGCAGCTTCTTGGTTAGCCGCCAAAAGAAGACGGCAAATTTTGACAAGTAGACCAACAAGACCAGAGCCTCGATACGAGAAGGTTCTCGTCCTAAACACCAATTCGCACAATCTTGCAAGAGATCACTCATGTCACGCGCCATCTTGACGAACTATATGAACAGTGGAGCTTTCGTATCCATGGTAACAGCATTAGCCGTATATTATTGACTTCGCGCATGCTCACTTCCTCGTCCACAACGAATCCCGTCTCATCATTCATTCGTTCGTTCATTCATTCGTTCATTCAATCGTTCGTTCGTTCATTCGCTCAGTCATTCATTCATTCATTCAATCGTTCAATCAATCATTATGATGAATTATATTAGCGCCCCTTCAAGGTGACACTCGGTTTTTATATGCGCAAATAAAGAGTCCTTGGCGAACAAGCGCAGTGACAAAGGGAGCCGATCCAAAGCGAGGGACCAATATCACCGAGAATTAACGCACGATTTTACTTGGTGGCTGTGTTGGTGAAGGGACGATGAGCATTTCCTGCTTCTCGTAGCAATAGCCTACTCAAAATGATCGTCTGTATGTAGTAGGCTAAGTTGGAACTCGAAAGAAAGATATTGCAGCCGACGGCCTTTTACACACACGTCCGACGTTTAGCAAATCCATGATGGTGTCAGTCGGTGTTTCTTTTCTGGGGCGTACGTCAATTCACTTTGTTGAGCCTGGGGTAAAAATCAACGGCCAATACTACCGAGATGTTTTACACATGGAAGGCCTTCTACCTGAAATTCGAGAACTCTCTGAATTTTACATTTTCCAACAAGATGGTGCTCCAGCGCACAGAGCTCGAGAAATGGTTGCACTTCTGACGAATGAAACTCCTAACTTCATAATTCCTACTTTATGGCCCCCTAACAGCCCAGATCTTAATCCCGTCGATTATAAAATATGGGGATTCATGCAGGAAATGGTGCACAGAGTAACAAAAGAAATGTCCGTGATGTTTGAACTTGAAGATCTTCGTAAGCGAATCATGCAAGCTTGGAACGATCTTGACCAGCGAATTATTATTGACTCGGCGGTGCGTGAATGGCGCAAGCGACTTCGCGCATGCGTAGAAGATAAAGGCGGACAGTTAGAGTAGGCTACAAACTGCCAAACATTGCCTGCTATTTAGCTACAGCTTTCCTGAATTTCATTGACATTGTTTGAATATTGTTAAAATAATAACGCTTTTTCTAGGGGCTTCCTTTGTTATGCCTCACGGTGTTGAAGCACGCGACCGGGTGACAAGAAGCACAGCTTGCTTAGAAGAGCAGAGAGAGCCACGGCGTTGGACGCTTAAGGTGGAGCAGCAGAGCTCCTGCAAATAAACAGGGGCCACGCCAGTGAGACAGCGTCAAACCAAGAAAAATATCCGCTAAGTGACCCTCTGTGAGAAAGGGAGCCAATGCAAGACGTCCCGCATATAGCCTAATCAGTGACATGCATAGGTGCAATCACGTCCTAAAAGTTGGGGAGGACCAAATGAATCACGTCCTAAAAGTTGGGGGACCATAATAATAAAGTTAGGGTACCACTTAAAAGTTGGGGGGACACGTCCCGTGGGTCCCATAGGGTGGTTGCGCCTATGGTGACATGGTCGACTCTTGGGATTCAACAAACAAGGCGTGCCGCATAGCGCAAGAGCCGATCCAAGCACCCAGCCTGAGTTACCGGAAGACCCTCATAAAGGACGCTGCAATAGTCCAGACGAGAGACAACAAATGAATGGATAAGCGTCAAGGCAGCATTGGAGGTTAAAGTATCACCTGTGAAGGTGTGTCACCAGTTCCACTATTATCTGTTAAATGATTGTCACCCGTTCTATTGTCCTACCATCATCTGTTAAATTATTGTTACCTGTTCTATTGTCCTACCATCATCTGTTAAATCTCGTCTGTCTAATGTCATCCATGGCATTCAATTGATCGTCGTTCAAATGGCCGGTAGACCCAAATACCAATCTGTATGATAGTGCATGTAACTCGCCGAATAACTTTCCCGCTGGCTTCACTCAAAGTAGCCTACTGTACAATCATGTAAGTGCCGATAAGTCAGAAATAGAAGATTTCTCTTCACTTTTGCACTTGCTCTCGAGCTCATGACATTTACTCTGACAATTTACAAAAATAACGCGTGTAAAGCATCCTAGAAGTGGCTTGCTACTGACGATGCTATATGAATTGTCTGAATTACAATTACAATTACAATTACAATTACTTACCAGGTCAGTAGCTGTTGTAGTCGCTACCGGTCTCCTGCTGCTTATTCCAGCAGATAACATTGATGCAAGTTCATAGCTGTTACGTTTAACATCAACGAGAAACTTCCATCGAAATAAAGGATTCTGCCGAGCGATGTACAATAGCAGTCTGACCCCATATCAAGCAGAAAAGTCTAAAGTAAACCAAAGTATATGCACGACAGTACGTAACCAACCCAAAAACCGGTTTGATATGCTATATGATCGTACAGTTCATTCGCTGGTAAATCATTCCTGGCCAGTTGCCAAAGGAAGAGGGCAGTCCTCAACAAGTATGAAATCAATGCTAGAACTCCGGTAATTATAGAGGGATGCACAAAATCGCCATGCGCCATCTTGACGAACTATATATTGACATAACATAATTCGTATATCCATGGTAACAACAATATTATCCTTAAAATAGTCATTGATTTCGCGCATGCTCACTTCAACGAATCCGTATATTCATTAATTCATTCAACCATTGCGAGAATTTATATAGCGCCTATTCAAGGTGCCTATTCGGAAGCGCTCCCGACCCGAGCGCTGCTAAAGAGAACGGTTTTGAAACTGGCCTGGAAGGAATTAGAGTGCACAGTGAGGACAATCGTATTTGACTGTTTGAATGAGCTGGAATGGGTGAGCAATGAGTAGCATTTCTTACTGGCAGCAAAGGGAGCCCGTTCCATAGCGAGGGACTAACCATCAAGACGGCGTATGCTTCTGCTTGGAAGTTGCTGTGCGGGCAAAAGAGACGAGTGGCGGGCAACATGCATGCAATGCGCTCAGGGTTCATTTGCAATTTGAAACGGAATTCGATTCCAAGAAACCCGAGAGAAACGAGTCTTCTCTTGCTTGAACGCCACTTCACCCTAATTATGGCATCGCTAGAATTGGATGATGAGAGAGATCAGCGGGTTGACGAGAGAAGAAGCCGATCGGAGATGGGCACAAAGTCGGGAGAGCAGCGCGAATCCATGCTGGAGAGTTGGAAGCTATAGAATAGAATATGAAGCGAGGGGGATGAGATTTTATCCGAGAAGAACGAGCAGAAAGTATCAGCGATAGATAGGGATGATGTGGATGGACGGAATGCGTGGCAGTGGGAATGGGGGATTTGCGATGAGGAAGAGGGTAGACAGCTGCACTCCAGAGATGTCGAGTTTGACTGTTTGAATGAGCTGGCATGGATGAGCAATGAGTATAGCACATCTTACTGGCAGCAGAGATGAGTAGTTCATTGCATCTTCTAGCGAGAGCTGTAGGTTCAATGGGGGCACTGTTAGATGCGCTCACGAAGGGGTTTGAAAGCCTGGAGGCAGGAAGTGAACTAAGGATTACAGGCATGCGAGCTGTGCTTGGTGATAAATGGCTCATGAGTGTCAAAGAAGGTTGAAAAGTTGGAGAGTGCGGAGTTGTAGCAAGACAGCAAAGCATTGAAGAGATTTTTGGTTGACGTAGTCACTGACACTGCCTAAGCTCGTCCGTCGTAGCACTCCCATCCTTCTCGTTCCCATGACGACCATCGCTGCCCCTCCTCAGCAGCCACGACCACTTTGGATTAAGCCAAGGAACCGTTTTCATTCGACCTCTATAGGCCCTCGAGACCAGTCGCTAAGCAAACGATTAGGCCTACTAGTGATTTTGTTCATTTAATAGTAATTAATACTTCTGTTTATTGTTTAGTGGTGGTCTCTATAGTTTCGATTTGACGAAATCGCTATCAACAGGACAGGGATAGCAACTGATGATTAAGTCACAATTCAGCTGAATAAGTAAGTAGATAGGCATGTAAGTAAGTGTACAAATATTATCTGTCAACTATATGCCTGCAAACGCACAGTATAGTTCACAGAATAAATGAATAATGGAAATATTTAGCAAAGTAATGAAACATTTTGTAATGAGACTTCTTTTGGCTGAAGTAGGACTTTTTGGCGCCGCCGTTTTGCATGGAACCACCGTTTTGGAGCCAACGTTTTGGAGATAACGTTTTGGAGCCACCGTTTTGGAGCCACCGTTTTGGAGACACCGTTTTGGAGATAACGTTTTGGAGCCACCGTTTTGGAGCCACCGTTTTGGAGCCAACGTTTTGGAGCCACCGTTTTGGAGCCACCGTTTTGGAGCCAACGTTTTGGAGCCAACGTTTTGGAGCCACCGTTGTGGCGCCGGACGTTTTGGTGAATAGAAAGTAATGAAACATTTTGTAATGAGACATCTTTTGGCCGAAGTAAATAAACTAAATAAAAATAAACTTTCATTAAATCTATCTAAAACTAATTATATCATATTTCGCTCAAATAAAAAACCAATACCTATAACAAATAATGAGCTGCTTATTGACAATAAAGTAATTCCTCAAGTTTACACGACAAAATTCCTTGGCGTTCATATTGATCAGCACCTAAAATGGAAAGTTCATATAGACGAAATAAGTAAAAAAATTTCAAAAAGCATAGGCATTATTAAGAGAGTCTCTTACTTGCTTCCCTCTCATGTGCTTATCAATCTATATTTCACCCTAGTCTATCCATACCTTACTTACTCTAATTTAATTTGGACTTCAACCTATGATACCCATCTCCATGTTTTAAGGACCTTACAAAAAAAGCCATACGAGTTATCACTAAATCCACTGTTAACTGTCATACTGGTCCCTTATTTGCTGAGCATAAACTCCTAAATATTAAGCAGATTAGATTTGAACAGACATCTCAATTCATGTATCAATACATCAATAACCTCCTCCCTTCTTCCTTTGCATCTTACTTCTCTCCTGCATTGCATCCTGGACTCACTAGAGGTAATAGAGACTTCAGTATTATTTTTGCAAAAACAAATGTTCGGAAATTTTCTATTAAATTCCAAGGCCCTGTCATATGGAATAAAATTCCGATTCACATTCGTAAGGCTACTAACTTAACTCATTTTAAACACCTGTTACGTGTGTATACATTATGTAATGTTTTCTGTTAATATAGCATGAGGGGTTACCCATGCTAATGCTGATTTATTTGATTGTTTGATTGTTTTTGCTTTTATTTTGTTCTTTCTCTGAGTTTTTCATGTAGTGTTAACTACATTAGTTTTGTTTTTTATAATAATTTTTTTCTTTCCCTAGTTAAGTAATATCTCTGTATTCCAATACTCCCTTCAGCTTTCACTTTCTCACTTCACTTTGTTAATTAGGCCCCTGCTTAGCGGGACTTGTCCCTTTTGGTGTGCCTATTTGCTCCCTCACTCTTATAATACCTATTCACTTTGAGTATTTTCTTATTGCGAATTATGTCTATACTTTGTTAAACATACATGTACAATTGAATTGATGGGATCAATAAAAATATGTCTATGTCTATGTCTATGTCTATGTCTAAGTAGGACTTTTTGGCGCCGCCGTTTTGCATGGAACCACCGTTTTGGAGCCACCGTTTTGGAGCCAACGTTTTGGAGCCACCGTTTTGGAGCCACCGTTTTGGAGCCAACGTTTTGGAGCCAACGTTTTGGAGCCACCGTTGTGGCGCCGGACGTTTTGGTGAATAGATCGAAGTATTGCATGGTGTAACTTATTGGTAGGAAGGATCGAGGTCGAGAAGGATGTGACAAAGACAGACTTTCATATCACCAGTTCTTTTGCTTGCTACAATAGCTACATGCACCGTATTCGTAATCTCCACATTTCTTGAGCGCCACTCGAAAGCCTGTTCTGGAAAAATCCAGATGACGAGAGGACAGTGGGAATGATGGATAACGTGGTCACTGACACCAGTGGCGTAGCCAGGGATGTATGATGGGGAGGGGTTTGGGGTTTTATGGCCTGGCCGGATGCCCTTTCTGACACCAACCCAACAGTATTACAGTAAATGAAAAGGGAATAAGGTAACAAAGGGTATAAAGTAGGGCTGTTGATTTAATCGCGTTAACGCGTGCGATTAACGGGTTAAAAAAATTTGCGATTAAAAATTTTAACGCATTAATCGTACGCGTTAATTAGATCTGATTAAAATGGAATCAGAGGCAGAAAAACCGTTTTAAACGGAAGGCTCATACTTAAAGCTAGTGAAACATTCTTTGGCAAATATTCCAAAAAAGAATTTGAGTATTATCGTAGCAATTCGTCGTTCAATTATCGCCTGCATGCGAACCAAAACATGCATTTAACTCTAGCGATGAGCCGTCGACATCGGCCGCATCGCATTGTCCACTAAGGTTGTTTCATCATTCCTCACCCCGTAAGACTACGTTGGTTGAACTCCATGAGATGGCAAGGCACATGGGCGGAGACCTAGGGGGGGACAGGGGGGGACGGTCCCCCCAATAAAAATGTTGGGGGGGACGGCCCATGCATTTGTCCCCCCCCCCCCAATGTTTGAGCGCGAAGACTTTTTTTGACGGCGAAAAATTTTTTTGCGAGATTTTGGGCGGATGACTAAAAAAAATAAAAATAAAAAAGTCATCAACTTTTTTGGCGGCGAAAAAAGAAAAATTTCGTCGAGATTTGGGCGGATGACTAAAAAAAAAAAAAAAAAAAAAGGTCATCAACTTTTTTGGCGGCGAAAATAGAAATTTTTTCCGAGATTTCGCCGGTCGTCAGAAATTTTTCGGAAAATCTCGCGTCTTTCCGTCCCCCCCAATTCTCGGCCCAGGTCTCCGCCTATGGCAAGGCAAATGGATTTCAGGTTTCAAATGATGAATGTTTACAGAAGGACAACTGAGACGAGGTTTGGCAAGGGTTCCCTATCATTTCGTCGCCGATCATTTCGTCGTGTTCATTTCGTCGCCGATCATTTCGTCGAAAATCATTTCGTCGCGTTTCATTTCGTCGCGTTCATTTCGTCGTGTTCGTTTCGTCGTGTTCATTTCGTCGCCGATCATTTCGCCGCGTTTCAATTGGTCGCACTCATTTCGTCGTGTTCATTTCGTCGTGTTCATTTCGTCGCGTGTTCATTTCGTCGCGTTTCAATTGGTCGCACTCATTCCGTCGCGTTCATTTCGTCGTGTTCATTTCGTCGCATGTTCATTTCGTCGCAAATCATTTCATAGGGATATCTCTGTGCGAAACCATAGGCCTATAACTGCCAGATGTGTCAAAATCATTTAATCGTATTCTATGTCAAATCAAATTGGTGTGCAAAGATCAAGACAAAGTCATAAAAAACACAAGAGATGTGCGGACGTTAATATATAATTGCTCTATGAATATTATTATATTTCTGTTTAACTCAATTTACGCGTTTCAAATAATTATGTGGAGATTGCTGCGTTACAGTGAATTGACATATCACATACCATCTCATCTAGAACATAATTATGGGTTGGAAAACAATGTCATGGCACTTTCATTGTATTCGTCGCAGTTTAAATCGTCTCATGTTTATCGCCAATCAAACGAAAATCACAGTGTAGAGCTATGGCTACATGCTAATTTATTTATAACAGTTTAGACAAAAATTATACATTCACTGTTAACGAAATGAACATGCGACGAAATGAACACGACGAAATGAACGCGACGAAATGAGTGCGACCAATTGAAACGCGACGAAATGAACATGCGACGAAATGAACACGACGAAATGAACGCGACGAAATGAAACGCGACGAAATGATTTTCGACGAAATGATCGGCGACGAAATGAACACGACGAAATGATCGGCGACGAAATGAACGGCCACCTTGGCAAGAACCGCAACCTCTTGTGAAAAATTGTGACTAAATAACGAGGTTCAATACCGTACTATTGCTAATTAATAAAAGCATCCCTTGAACCGACCAATGTAAATAAACGGGTCTGCATATACAATTGGCTGAATAAATAATTATTCTTGATAGTCAGAAAACGGTTGTCTAATTTCACATTTAGGCCTATGTCATTTTAATTAAAGGTGGCTCAAATGAAAAAATTATCGGATTTTGAGCAGTTGACTGATTTGAACAGTGTTTCAATTCTGTCTGTCATACAAAACTGTTCAATAAATTAAATGCAGAAATTCAATGGGCCTAAGCCAAAGGTTATTAAATAAGTTTGCAATAGAAAGAATGCATTCAGTCATTAAAATTTTATGCCTCAGGGGTCCTTATAAAATAGTAAGATTAACATTAATTTGCAGTTAATTGCGATTAAAAAAATTAATCGCGCGATTAATTTCGATTAAAATTTTTAATCGAACAACAGCCCTAGTATATTTTATATAAAGTAAGAAAAACAATTGTTACTACAAGCGATTGTTTTGATTTTTCTTGTGTTTAAGTGGATAAATAACCTTTAAAAAATTTGTCCTAGGCCAATGGGGGTTTAACCCCCGAAATCCCCATGTCTACGCCACTGAGGGTCTTGTCTGAGTGGTGACTGTTAGTGGACAAATTCGCTTAAAACCAAAGCAATTCAATGGCACCCGTTCTGTCCGAGCAGGAAAACATCGCGTTGAGAAACGCTGACTTTTCAACGTCTGCAGTCAGTCGACCAAGTCGTTAAGTCAGTCGCTGAGTCGTTAAGTCGTTTATTCGTTAACGACTACACCAAACCTTTGAACACAGTGAGTTAATTCGAATGAGCGTCTAAATGATTCATTGGAGAATAATTATATGTAAGCCTATATGAACGCAGATTCACTGAGATCTGCTCAGCGATTTTAACCTCGCCAGCAGGCCAGCGTTTGAGTATTTGAGTCGAATAAAAATCAGATTAATTAAAAGCATGTGTAACATTTCTATGAAGTACGCGTTTATTTCTATTAAGTGTCCTCTGTCATATTTCGAAACTCATTGTCACAACTTCTGTAAAACCAACCGAACAGCATTTTGCAAAAACATAAATAAATTAAAAATATTGCGATGCAAAGTAGGCCTATATACTAGCCTGCCTCGTGTAGACCTAAGCCTGCTATTAAAGTAGACTATACCGTTTAGGAATTTTTAGTCATCGCTCTAGAGTTAATTAAAGCCAAACGCAATTTCCCTATATGACTATTCATGTCCTCAGCCTTGTCACAAATTCAGTCATAGTTTCACAAGTCCGCGAAGTTTCTCGCAAATAGATTATTTATTTACGAAGCCTGTAAAACCGGTGTCACAGGTGGCAGAAACTGTTCTGAAACCCCAGTAATTAAAGGCTGGAAAGGTTCCTTCTTTGTAGGGACCGAGAAGTAAATCAGGTGAGCCTAGTTCTGCCTGGAACTGTGTTCTAATCATCGACAAACGGATCTTCGGATGGCTGGACATGATCTTCTCGGCACGACGGGTCAACGAGGCACCACCGACACAGATGTATTGTATCCTGCAAGAATCATACAAACATGGTTGAATTCAGATCGATAATTAATCAATCCGATAGTCTGGTAAAGCCACTGCAACTATGCTACTCTCAAAGCAGGCGCTTCCACTTTGACCAGACACCCTCACTCAACCGAACACCTAGGCTGTTGCCGCAATGCCGAGTATTATGCTGCAATGTCACCTAGTGAATTGCTTATTAGTCATCCCGATTTTATAGCGTCCTGATGAATGTCATCTGCTCTGTTGTCACTTGTTCAATTGTCGTCTTTTCTATGGTCACCTTCATTCATTCATTTCAGACATTTATATAGCGCCGTTTCAGAAGTCCTGCTCAGAAGTGCTCCCGACCCAAAAACAGCCAAATAGAACATTCTTAAGAGTAGAGTAGAACGTTGCCTCAGAGGCTCTATGCACTAGACATGGTTCAACAGGAAGCCCATTCCAGGTCGAAGAGCCAACGACAGAAAAGGCACGGCGCTGCGTGACCGGGGGAAAAGAGGCCCAGATTGTTTCGAAGAGCGGAGAGAGCCACGGCGCTGGACGCTTAGGGTGGAGCAGCAGAGCTGGTGCAAATAAACAGGGGCCACACCAGTGAGACAGCGCCAAACCAAGGAAGATATCCGGCAAGTGACCCTCTGTGAGAGCGGGAGCAAATGCAAGACGTCCCGTATATAATCAGTGACATGCATAGGTGCAATCACGTCCTAAAAGTTGGGGAGGGGGACCAAATGAATCACGTCCTAAAAGTTGGGGGACCATAATAATAAAGTTAGAGGAACACTCAAAAGTTGGGGGGACGCGTCCCGTGGGTCCCATAGGGTGGTTGCGCCTATGGTGACATGGTCGAATCTTGGGATTCAACAAACAAGGCGTGCCGCATAGTGCAAGAGCCGATCCAAGCACACAGCCAGAGTCACCGGAAGACCCACATAGAGGACGCTGCAGTAGTCCAGACGAGAGACAACAAGTGAATGGATAAGCGTCAAGGCAGCAATGGAGGTTAAAGTATCACCTGTGAAGGTGTCACCAGTTCCACTATTACCCTGTGGGGCGCGGTGGTGTAGTGGTGGCGTCGTCGCCTTGAAGCCGGAAGGTTCGGGGTTCGAATCCACCTCGCCGCGTAAGGACCTTGGGCAAGTCCTTCACTCACAATTGCTCAGCGCTTCGGCGTGAAACTCCGATGCAGTGTCCGCTCTGCATTCGGGAGCGCCTCTGAGTAGAAGAGAGAGCTTGAAGGGGCGCTATAACAAGTGCACATACATACATACATACATACATACCTGTTAAATGATTGTCACCCGTTCTATGGTCCTACCATCATCTGTTAAATGTCGTCTGTCTAATGTCGTTCATTCAATTGATCGTCGTTCAAATGACCGTTAGACCAAAATACCAATAGGTAAAGTGCATGTAACTTGCCGAATACTTTGCCCACGGGCTTCACTCAAAGTCTTGTCTTGTCTTGTCGTCAACCTTCCTCGATCCGAGGGTTGGTCGCATCATGGACGAGCTTCCTCCATCTCTTCCTGTCCCTTGTGTCCACCAGAGTCTGCCCGAGAGTTGATCCCATCCATGTTCCGATGTTAACAAGCCAGCCCTCAAAGTAGCCTACTATATACGTGCCTATAAGTCAGAAATAGAAGATTTCTCTTCACTTTTGCACTTGCTCTCGAGCTCATGACATTTACTCTGACAATTTACAAAAATAACGCGTGTAAAGCATCCTAGAAGTGGCTTGCTACTGACGATGCTATATGAATTGTCTGAATTACAATTACAATTACAATTACAATTACTTACCAGGTCAGTAGCTGTTGTAGTCGCTACCGGTCTCCTGCTGCTTATTCCAGCAGATAACATTGATGCAAGTTCATAGCTGTTACGTTTAACATCAACGAGAAACTTCCATCGAAATAAAGGATTCTGCCGAGCGATGTACAATAGCAGTCAGACCCCATATCAAGCAGAAAAGTCTAAAGTAAACCAAAGTATATGCACGACAGTACGTAACCAACCCAAAAACCGGTTTGATATGCTATATGATCGTACAGTTCATTCGCTGGTAAATCATTCCTGGCCAGTTGCCAAAGGAAGAGGGCAGTCCTCAACAAGTATGAAATCAATGCTAGAACTCCGGTAATTATAGAGGGATGCACAAAATCGCCATGCGCCATCTTGACGAACTATATATTGACATAACATAATTCGTATATCCATGGTAACAACAATATTATCCTTAAAATAGTCATTGATTTCGCGCATGCTCACTTCAACGAATCCGTATATTCATTAATTCATTCAACCATTGCGAGAATTTATATAGCGCCTATTCAAGGTGCCTATTCGGAAGCGCTCCCGACCCGAGCGCTGCTAAAGAGAACGGTTTTGAAACTGGCCTGGAAGGAATTAGAGTGCACAGTGAGGACAATCGTATTTGACTGTTTGAATGAGCTGGAATGGGTGAGCAATGAGTAGCATTTCTTACTGGCAGCAAAGGGAGCCCGTTCCATAGCGAGGGACTAACCATCAAGACGGCGTATGCTTCTGCTTGGAAGTTGCTGTGCGGGCAAAAGAGACGAGTGGCGGGCAACATGCATGCAATGCGCTCAGGGTTCATTTGCAATTTGAAACGGAATTCGATTCCAAGAAACCCGAGAGAAACGAGTCTTCTCTTGCTTGAACGCCACTTCACCCTAATTATGGCATCGCTAGAATTGGATGATGAGAGAGATCAGCGGGTTGACGAGAGAAGAAGCCGATCGGAGATGGGCACAAAGTCGGGAGAGCAGCGCGAATCCATGCTGGAGAGTTGGAAGCTATAGAATAGAATATGAAGCGAGGGGGATGAGATTTTATCCGAGAAGAACGAGCAGAAAGTATCAGCGATAGATAGGGATGATGTGGATGGACGGAATGCGTGGCAGTGGGAATGGGGGATTTGCGATGAGGAAGAGGGTAGACAGCTGCACTCCAGAGATGTCGAGTTTGACTGTTTGAATGAGCTGGCATGGATGAGCAATGAGTATAGCACATCTTACTGGCAGCAGAGATGAGTAGTTCATTGCATCTTCTGGCGAGAGCTGTAGGTTCAATGGGGGCACTGTTAGATGCGCTCACGAAGGGGTTTGAAAGCCTGGAGGCAGGAAGTGAACTAAGGATTACAGGCATGCGAGCTGTGCTTGGTGATAAATGGCTAATGAATGTCAAAGAAGGTTGAAAAGTTGGAGAGTGCGGAGTTGTAGCAAGACAGCAAAGCATTGAAGATAATTTTGGTTGACGTAGTCACTGACACTACCTAATCTCGTCCATCGTAGTGTAGTTGTTTCGCCGGTGCAACCCCTTACGAAGACGATCCCTAGATCCGCCCTCGTCAAGGGGAATGAATGCCTCCCCTCTCCGCGCCACCAGAGAGGGTTTGAATGAAGCATCTGCAGCAGCTAGTGGACCTCTCTTTCCTGGATGATACAGATACGACTATCGCTCTCGGATCCTCTCACTTCTGCGAGGCTGGAAGGAAGCTGCACTGGCTCCCTGTCTCGGAGCATCGGAGGGATAATCGAACTCGTACGATCGGTCAAGGATAGGGTAATAGTGATTCTTGACGAAAGGTGCCTAAGTGGAAGAGCGCTGCTCGTGGGAGTCAGAACTGCTTCTCCCTAAGAGAAGGAGTCAGGGTTCGATTTGGGTCGGGTCCACACGATCATACACGAGTCCTTCTATCTCTCTCTATCTATATATATATAGTCGTTGCCATGGTAAGTGTTTTTACTCTACGTAAGTGTTTATAGGAATAAAGACTCTTTTCTATATATATATTTTATTAAGCAGAGTAAATAAGTTCTAATCTAATACTACTAACTATTTAAGCAAACAAAACAATGCATTCATTCATACGCGAACCTTCGACAAAACATATCCCTTACAATCTTCGTTTCTATCTTAGTAAAATAGGGAGGGAAGGCAATTTTCTATGAATTTAGGATTCACAGAGCACTCGAATGATTCCTACTGTTCATACCTTAGATCCGGTCCAGATCGGTTTGTACGGCTGACAGTGGCAACGGAACAGAAAACAACATATACTCCCGATCAATGGCGGGGATCTCGCTGTAGACTATCCATTCCGAGTACGCGGTTAAGGACTCCTGTCCTGCGGTAGAACGGATCGGAAGAGGACTATCCTGCACTCGACGAGGGAGACGCTAAACTCTTCCTTGAGTTGGTTACTCGCACTTCGGAAGGCAGGTCCTTCATTCCCGGATTTGCGGAGGGGATCAGAGGCCTATTCTGCACTTCGACGAAGGAGTTCCTAAAATTGGCTTCTCACACTTCGGAACGCAGATTCTTAATTCCTGGGTTGACGAAGGCGGCATTGTCTTCCT
This sequence comes from Lumbricus terrestris, assembly GCA_949752735.1. Taxonomy (NCBI): domain Eukaryota; kingdom Metazoa; phylum Annelida; class Clitellata; order Crassiclitellata; family Lumbricidae; genus Lumbricus; species Lumbricus terrestris. Next base: position 4,572,895 of record OX457052.1, read on the forward strand.
CCGGGCACGGACTTCAACCAGTCGCAGGTCCTTCCTGAATACAGAATCTGGGAGTCGGCCCTTGGGTTCGTCGCGCAAAGCCTTTTATATGATTCTGGGGGACGCTTCAGCCCCCGTCGTTGCTACTACCATGCATTGGCACTCTGCCAACTCAATCGGGACACGCTGTCTTCCCAGGGCAGGCCGAGTTAAATCTGCAAGTCATGCTGACTCGGTCACACACTCTCTACACGCAGGGAGCACGTGGACACCAGTTGCAGCTACAGCAAGGGCGTCGCTATATCTATATTATGTGGGCCTAGGATCTCCTTTCCCTACATATAATATGGGTCTTATTACATTACTATTACATTACTTAAAGTCTAAATCCTTTGTCAACAGTCCTACTGTTGTACAGTAGCACTCCCCTCCCTCTCCGCCTCTCGTTCCCATTACGACCATCGCTGCCCCTCCTCAGCAGCCACGACCACTTTCGATTAAGTCAAGGAACCGTTTCCATTCGACCACTGACCCCTCGAAACCAGTCGCTAAGCAACCGATTAGGGGAGACCGGGGCTGGTTGGAACATTTTTCACATATTTGTGTGTAACATTTTTATCTTTAGAGCTATCTTCAAACTGTTTAGCCCATATGGATCCTTAGCATCTAGACATCATAACAAGCTATAGTGACGATCTCAGAGACAAAGCATGTAGCCACAATAACTAACTGAACAGAGGGCTCCAAAATGTTGCAACCAGCCCCCGGGTCGGGGTTGATTGCAACGATCCTCGGGGAAGGTTGCAACAGTGTTGAAAGTAGTCTAAATATTCAAATAAGGCTGCGCAGCCCTGAAACCAACTGAGGCCTGGCTATGCATCTAGATTATAAGAATGTAATAATTAAACAAATTCTTAAATTCAGAGTATCGAGAGCATAGCAACCGATTACTTGTGATTTCGTTGTTGTCTATTGGTGGTCACCTTAGTCTCGAGTTGACGAAGTCATTATCAAGGACAGGGATAGCAACTGATCATTAAGTCACAATTCAGCTGAATAGTAAGTAGGCGTAGCATGTAGCCTAAGTAAGTGTAAAAATATTCTCTGTCAACGACCTGCAAACGCACTGAAGAATTGTTTAGAGAAGAAATGAATAGTAGAAATATTTAGCAAAGTCAAGAAACATTTAGTAATAATACTTCTTTTGGCTGAAGTAGGACGCTTTGGCGCCGCCGTTTTGGAGCCACCGTTTCAGAGCCACCGTTTTGGAGCCACCGTTTTGGAGCCACCGTTTTGGAGCCACCGTTTTGGAGCCACCGTTTTGGAGTCACCGTTTTGGAGCCACCGTTTTGGAGCCACCGTTTTGGGGCCACCGTTTTGCAGTCACCGTTTTGGAGCCACCGTTTTGGAGTCACCGTTTTGCAGCCACCGTTTTGGAGCCACCGTTTTGGAGTCACCGTTTTGGAGCCACCGTTTTGGAGCCACCGTTTTAGAGCCAACGTTTTGGAGCCACCGTTTTAGAGCCAACGTTTTGGAGTCACCGTTTTGGAGCCACCGTTTTGGAGTCACCGTTTTGGAGCCACCGTTTTGGAGTCACCGTTTTGGAGCCACCGTTTTGCAGCCACCGTTTTGAAGCCACCGTTTTGGAGCCATCGTTTTGGAGCCACCGTTTTGCAGCCACCGTTTTGGAGCCACCGTTTTGGAGCCACCGTTTTGGAGTCACCGTTTTGGAGCCACCGTTTTGGAGCCACCGTTTTGCAGCCACCGTTTTGGAGCCACCGTTTTGGAGTCACCGTTTTGCAGCCACCGTTTTGGAGCCACCGTTTTGGGGTCACCGTTTTGGAGCCACCGTTTTGGAGGCACCGTTTTGGAGCCACCGTTTTGGAGCCATCGTTTTGGAGCCACCGTTTTAGAGCCACCGTTTTGTAACCACCGTTTTGGAGCCAACGTTTTGGAGCCACCGTTTTGGAGCCACCGTTTTGGAGACACCGTTTTGGAGCCATCGTTTTGGAGCCACCGTTTTAGAGCCAAAGTTTTGCAGCCACCATTTTGGAGCCATCGTTTTGGAGCCACCGTTTTAGAGCTACCGTTTTGCATCCACCGTTTTGGAGCCACCGTTTTGGAGCCACCGTTTTGGAGCCACCATTTTGGAGCCACCGTTTTGGAGCCACCGTTTTGCAGCCATCGTTTTGGAGCCATCGTTTTGGAGCCATCGTTTTAGAGCCACCGTTTTGGAGCCATCGTTTTGGAGCCAACGTTTTGGAGTCACCGTTTTGGAGCCACCGTTTTGGATCCACCGTTTTAGAGCCAACGTTTTGGAGCCACCGTTTTGGAGCCACCGTTTTAGAGCCAACGTTTTAGAGCCACCGTTTTGGAGCCACCGTTTTGGCGCCGGACGTTTTATTGAATAAATCGAAGTATTGCATGATGTAACTTGTTGGTGGATCGAGGTCGAGAAGGATGTACCCAAGACGGGAACGGACATTAGCCCCCCCGGACAAAAGCCCCCCGGACATTAGCCCCCCCGGACATTAGCCCTCCCGGACAAAAGCCCCCCGAAGTAGGACATTAGCCCCCCCAGTCCACTATCTATAAGCGTACATTGGACATTAGTGCAACATTGTAAGAATATGCAAAGTTAATTGAAGTTTTATTGCGCATATTATAAAGTATTAAAAGGCATTAATCGTAGAACGATGTGAACAACTCAATTTGTAAGTCTCTCATGAATGTAAAAAATTATAAGTTCAAAGTTTGTGAAATCTAGATAAAAGTTTAATTCCTAACTGACTTTAACAAACCTTCGCTGCAGCCAAAACTGACACTAACAAGTAGCCGACCTACTGTAGCCTATAAGCTTACGATTCCCATTCGTTCATCTCTCTAATGTATTGAATCTAATTTTGAATTGAAACGACCCTAATAAGTCTACGAAGCTGACGTTAACAAACCTTTATTGTAGGACACTAAACAAATAGACTGTATAGACCCTATACGATTCCCATTCGTTCATTTCAAATCTAAGTATATATATATATATAAGTTTTGGCCTACTGACACAATTACCGTGGTGCCTAAATGACACTAAGAACTTTCGTTTGCATGTGAATGCCAGTGACAAGTATCATTTACTGTACTATTCTATGATTTCCACAAAAGGGGGCTTTTGTCCGGGGGGGCTAATGTCCTAGGCAAAATCGGGGGGGCTTTTGTCCGGGGGGGGCTAATGTCCGGGGGGCTTTTGTCCGGGGGGCTTTTGTCCGGGGGGCTAATGTCCTACACCCGACAAAGACAGACCTTCATATCACCAGTTCTTTTGCTTGCTACATGCACCGTAATCGTAATTTCCACATTTCTTGAGCGCCACTCGAAAGCCAAGGGCTGGGCACCAGTGTATTCGCGAGCGATGTGTCTAGTCAGAAGAGTTGTCCAAAACAATAGTCCTTTAAGGTCGAAGTCGTGTCGTAGTACATGTACAATTGTAGGCCCTACATGTACTGTAAATCTTCGAGAATTTCTCAGCGCCCACAAAAGCCACGTCAGGGAGACCAGCTTATTCACCGGCGCTACCTAAGTGGTGACTGTTACGAGGACAAATTCGCTTAAGCTAAGGAGCCTAAAGTAATTTATTAGCATCCGTTCATTCGAATGAGTGTCTTAATGATTGATTGGAGTATGGATGAACGCAGATTCACTCTGGTCCGCTAAGTAATCTTAATGTTATAACATTAAGATTACTTAAAAGCATGTGTAACATTTCTAAGAAGTTCGCGTTTATTTCTACACCGTGCCCTCTGTCATATTTCGAAACTCATTATCACAATTTTTGTCAAAACCAACCAAACAGCATTTTGCAAATACATAAATAAATCACACATTTGCGATGCAATGTACTAGCCTCGTTTAGACCTACTTTTAAAGTAGGCTACACCGTTTAGGAATTTTGGTCATAGCTCTAGAGTTAAAGCCAAACGCAATTCCCTATAGGACATTAATTTATGAAGTCTTTGCAACCGGTGTCACAGGTGGCAGAAACTGTTCTGAAACCCACTAATACTGGCTGGAAAGGTTCCTTCTTTGTAAGGACCGTGATGTAAATCAGGTGAGTCTTGTTCTGCCTCTTTTAAACCGGAACTGTGTTCTTATCTTCAAAAACAAACGGATCTTCGGAAGGCTGGCCATGATCTTCTCGGCACACCGGGTCAACGAGGCACCACCGACACAGATGTATTGTATCCTACAAGAATCATACAATCAGGACTGAATTCAGAGAATCAATCCGATAGCCAGTGGCGGCGCCAGGATTTCAGTTTTGGGGGCTGAATTCTCGCAGAGGAAATTTTCCATTTTCATTTGCCAAAATTTCTGACGACCTTTTTTAATCATTTTGTCGAAATATCGAAATCAACTCATGCATAATGTTCCAGTTTTAGGGGGGGACGAGCTAATCATAGAAATATTTAATTTTTACATGTAAAAAACCGGACGGATGACCTTTTTAGGTGGACTAAGCTCCCTAGATCCTGGCGCCGCTAATGGACCCAACCACGGCTAAATAGAACATTCTCAAGAGTAGAGTACGTTGCCTCAGAGGCTCTATGCACTACACGTAGTTCAACAGGAAGCCCATTCCCTGTCGAAGAGAAACGACAGAAAAGGCATGGCGCTGCCTTAATAAAAGCACGCGACCGGGGGACAAGAGGCACAGCTTGCTTAGAAGAGCGGAGAGAGCCACGGCGCTGGACGCTTAGGGTGGAGCAGCAGAGCTGCTGCAAATAAACAGGGGCCACACCAGCGAGACAGCGCCAAAGCAAAGAAGATATCATCATCTGTCAAATCTCGTCTGTCTAATGTCATCCATGGCATTCAATTGATCGTCGTTCAAATGACCGTTAGACCAAAATACCAATCGGTAAAGTGCATGTAACTTGTGGGGCGCGGTGGTGTAGTGGTGGCGTCGTTGCCTTGAAGCCGGAAGGTTCGAGGTTCGAATCCACCTCAAGTCGCCGCGTAGGGACATTGGGCAAGTCCTTCACTCGCGATTGCTCAGCGCTTCGGCGAGAAACTCCGATGCAGTGCCCGCGCTGTAGTCGGGAGCGCCTCTGAGTAGAGATCTTGAAGGGGCGCTATAACAAGTGCGCATACAAACAAACAAACAAACTCGCCGAATACCTCGCCCACTGGCTTCACTCAAAGTAGCCTACTATCGGTGCCTATAAGTCAGAAAATAAGATTTCTCTTCACTTACCAGCTCAATAACTGTTGTAGTGCTACCATGGCAGTCTCCTGCAGCTTATTCCAGCAGATAACATTGATGCAAGTCCGTAGCTGTTACGTTTAACACCAACGAGAATCTCTCATCGAAATGAAAAATTCTGCCGAGCGATGTACAATAGCAGTCAGACCCCAAGCAGACAAATCTAATGGCAATCAACGTTAGGCACCACAATACAAAGCTTAAATGTACAGGGATCGAAAAGGCAATGGTGATGTACTCGAGCAATTGATCAAGATTGGCTGTTGGTAGTGGAACCAGCTTATTAGCACGCCGCCAAAAGCAGACGAAAAATGTCAACAAATACACAAGGAATAATAGACATTCGATCCCTGAAGGTTGTCTTCCTCTGCACCAATGCAAAAAATCGCTCATCATAGCATCTAACAATTCTAACATCTTGACGAACTATGAACGTATATACCAAAATTTCTATCCATGGTATCCATGGTAACAACAATAGCCTTAAAATAGTTATTAGTTTCGCGCATGCTCACAGCCTCCTCCGCAACGAAACCCGTCTTATTATTATTCATTTTTTCATTACGAGGATTTATATAGCGCCCCTTTGTGAAGGTGAGTGTATGAAAGTCTGGACGGGAATGAGAGGAAACGAAGAACGACGGGTGTTCGAGCGGACTGGGATTAGAAGCCTGTGCACCCGATACGACGAGCCGAGGAGTCGGGACGACGCTTGATCGGCTCTGAAGGGGACAAGACTCACAGGAGGATATCTTCATATATCGACTCTCAGGGAACTCTGCCGACCGAATCTTCCAAAAAATTCGCCCAGCGCTCCATCATAATTATTCACTTCTCAGAGGAGACTGTGTTGCGGACCATAATCATAGGCGTAGGAGGGGAGTCCAGGGGGAGGGGCAATGACCCCAAATTTCGGGCAAACGTGTTTTTCGGGCAAAGCAGGCATGGGCGGGGGAAAAATTCGGAAACTTTTTCCTGCAAACAGGTACGGCAAGGATTTTTCGGGCGCACAGGCGTAAACAGCTATATTTTCTGAAGATTTATAAGAAATGACTTAAAAAGGTCATCAAATTTTTTCGGACAAGCAAATCGGAAATTTTGGGCGGATGACTAAACAATTTCGATGTAAAGTATTCTTTTCTTGCAAAAGTAAAAATCTTTGCCCCCCCCCCACTGCCGAAATGTCTCCAACGCCTATGACCATAATTATGTTACACCTTCGTCGATCCATGCAAGATTCGTACCACACGAAGCCACAGATGCTGACACGCTGCACCACGATCATCCATGCGGATCGTTGCCTCGTCGCCCTCCCCACGCGCCACTCCGCCGCCCCCGGGGGTCCACGGTATTTTGTATTGTATACCTTTTTGCATATTGGTTTCATAGACACACCTGTTGTTGTCGTCATCAAGGACGTCTGATTCAAATCGAACCTTTTAAGATTTTTATACCTTTAGACTTTTCCGGTTTCTATGCATCGATTGGATGATTTCACTTTCATTCATCCATCAAATCATTCGCAAATTCACTCATTCAATCGATCGTTCATTCAGTCAAACTATCTTACACAATATAAATAACTAGCTGGGGTAGGCCTATCCGGCGTCGCCCGGGAATTTTAGGATTTGGGCCATTCCCCGCAAATCCCTCACTCCGTCCCTCCCACCCTCCTTCCATCCATCCCACTCTCCCACCAACGGCCAGTAGGGTAAATGAGGGTTTTTCCCCCACCACACTGGCCCCCATGGTGGCAGAGATTCGTCGATCCCCCCGCCCCATTTACCAGTGTCGGGTCGAGCCCGACCTCCCTGCGAAGAATTGTGGTCGATTGCTTCAAAACTGTGACCGTGCATTATTGCATAGCTAACATACAAACAAACAAACACACTGACTTCCTGAAATATATGTATTAGATATGCATATGTAAATTGTCATCGACCAATTACAATAGCCTATGTCTCTTCTTTTAAAATTCTGACTCCGAGACTGTTCTAATTTATCCATAACACCTCATTCTAGATCTCGGCTGGTCTGAAAGACATTATAAGGCCTACTATTAGAATGGACCACAACACTCCTCCTCCTCCTCTTCCTCCTCCTCCTCCTATTCCTCTTCCTCCTCCTCCTCCTCTTCCTCTGCCTCCTCCTCCTATTCCTCTTCCTCCTCCTCCTCCTCTTCCTCCTCCTCCTCCTCCTCGTTGATTGCTGGCATCAGGTGTCTGAGGGCGTGCTTCTCTTCCTCTTCCTCTTCCTCTTCCTCCTCCTATTCCTCCTCCTCGTTGATTGCTGGCATCAGGTGACTGTGGGCTTCCTCCTCCGGCTCTTCCTCTTCCTCCTCCTCTTCCTCCTCCTCCTCGTTGATTGCTGGCATCAGGTGTCTGAGGGCTTGCTTCTCTTCCTCTTCCTCTTCCTCCTCCTCCTCCTATTCCTCCTCCTCCTCCTCCTCCTCCTCCTCCTCGTTGATTGCTGGCATCAGGTGTCTGAGGGCTTGCTTCTCTTCCTCTTCCTCTTCCTCCTCCTCCTCCTATTCCTCCTCCTCCTCCTCCTCCTCCTCCTCCTCCTCCTCCTCGTTGATTGCTGGCATCAGGTGTCTGAGGGCTTGCTTCTCTTCCTCTTCCTCCTCCTCCTCTTCCTCCTCCTATTCCTCCTCCTCCTCCTCCTCCTCCTCCTCCTCGTTGATTGCTGGCATCAGGTGTCTGAGGGCTTGCTTCTCTTCCTCTTCCTCCTCCTCCTCTTCCTCCTCCTATTCCTCCTCCTCCTCCTCCTCCTCCTCGTTGATTGCTGGCATCAGGTGACTGTGGGCTTCCTCCTCCGGCTCTTCCTCTCCCTCCTCCTCTTCCTCCTCCTCCTCGTTGATTGCTGGCATCAGGTGTCTGAGGGCTTGCTTCTCTTCCTCTTCCTCTTCCTCCTCCTCCTCCTATTCCTCCTCCTCCTCCTCCTCCTCCTCCTCCTCCTCCTCCTCGTTGATTGCTGGCATCAGGTGTCTGAGGGCTTGCTTCTCTTCCTCTTCCTCTTCCTCCTCCTCCTCCTATTCCTCCTCCTCCTCCTCCTCCTCCTCCTCCTCCTCGTTGATTGCTGGCATCAGGTGTCTGAGGGCTTGCTTCTCTTCCTCTTCCTCCTCCTCCTCTTCCTCCTCCTATTCCTCCTCCTCCTCCTCCTCCTCCTCCTCCTCCTCCTCCTCCTCCTCGTTGATTACTGGCATCAGGTGTCTGAGGGCCTTCTGCTCTTCCTCTTCCTCCTCCTCCTCCTCTTCCTCCTCCTCCTCCTCCTCCTCTTCCTCCTCCTCTTCCTCTTCCTCCTCCTCCTCCTCTTCCTCTTCCTCCTCCTCCTCCTCCTCTTCCTCCTCGTTGATTGCTGGCATCAGGTGTCTGAGGGCCTTCTGCTCTTCCTCTTCCTCCTCCTCTTCCTCTTCCTCCTCCTCCTCCTCCTCCTCCTCTTCCTCTTCCTCCTCCTCCTCCTCCTCCTCCTCCTCGTTGATTGCTGGCATCAGGTGTCTGAGGGCTTCCTCCTCCTGCTCTTCCTCCCCCTCCTCCTCCTTTTCGTCCTCCGGAGTCGGTGGCAGCCGGTGACGCTGCCGGACTGTTATTGCGACTGTGACCGACCGGCGCTTGTCTGTCTGGTGGCTGCGGTTGACGCTGGATCGGTTGAGGTGTGTTCAGAGGAGGCGGTGGATCGACGTCTGATGCGTCGGCTGCCTCTGCCGCTGCATCCTCGCTTGCAATTCGTCCTCCTACAATGAAGACTTTACTGCAGGATCCTTTTTTAGAAGAAAGACTATGCATGGTGTTGAACTCCAACAATTCTCGTCATTAGTTGCGAGACATAAAGGCGTCCACACCACCACCACCACCACCGAACCACCACCACCACCACCACCACCAGGGCCGGATTAACCAGTATGCCATGTCTGCCATGGCGGCGGGCCCCCCGTCGTCAGAGGGCCCCCGCGTCTGCACAAAAATAATTTTTATTGTGCATTTTCCCATTTATTCAAATTTGCTTCAAGGCAGTGTGTAAATTTGCGTCCATTGGTCATTGTTTTCTTCTTAGGGCGAACAACAATTTTATTTATGTTGGCCTCTATGTCTGTGCCAGCTATGATTTATGATTCTGTCGGTATTCCACTTGGCCTACTTTTAAATAGATAGGCCAGAGTGACAGACAGGAGGACAGAGAGGGAGGAAGAGATCGGCCTTTTAAGAAGAGTCAGACATACATGTAGACAAACAGACAGACGGAGACAGAGATAATTATTGTCAAAGAGTTTCGGTAAAGCTAATTTGAACTTTGAACTCGTGTAATTGTCTGCAAATCCATGCACAAGGTGTATCATGTTGTCTGGCACAGTCTTACAAAGGCAATCTATAATAATTATGTCGTAGAGGAATGCTGTTAGACTACATGGATGCGTGGATCACGGCCATCTAAATTTAGTAGGCCATGCGTGGATGAGGTGCGTGGATGGCGTCCATGCTGCATGTGCTTGTATAATAAGTAGGTTAAGCATGAAGGTATAGAAGGTAAAGAATTGCCGTGGTTTTGGGGGATCAACCCCCACAGTCTCTCTTGGGACCCTCACAGTTCAATCCTCAGTGCACACTCCGGGTCGTTTCCAACCCCCTCCCCCGTTTTCACTTGCGCCAGTGTGACATAGCATTATTTAACTGATTGACTCTGACAAAGAGAAATGTTTGCATGGCGCAATGCATTTGGTAGTGGTAGGTTATATCTAGAGTCTAAACTCTACAGATGCTCAATTGAGTGTGGACGCAGAGAGGGGAGAGAGAACTGTCTGAACTTCTCACCCACTTTTCGTAAAACTAGAACTCCGCATTAGGTTTATGGATGCTGCGCTGCTGCGTAGGCCTACCACGGTGACTCATTTGGCATCAAGGAGGGTTGATCCTGAAGAGGGGAGAGGGATCGAAGTATCGCTAAAAGTTGTGCAGCCAAGGCAGAGGCGTGGTCACCCTACGTTTGGGAAAGAGAGGCTAATACCAAGATCAAAGAACCTTGTCGGGTGATACATTTTTGGGCGAATCATGGATGCCCGAAACCATACTCTATGCGGGCTTGCATTCCACTGAAAATCACAATATTGGTCAATGACAGATATATTTTGCCAAACCCGTAGACCCGTAGTGGAGGTGGTCTCTGGTCTGAGGAGGAATGTGACGTGCAGTAGGCCTATATCAACCTATACGACAGCTGTGAAATATATATATAATATATAATGCCACATAGTGTGTCAGAGTGGGAGTATAGATCAGTCCTGAAACCCGAGCTTGGGGCTTCTATATAACGGTTCCGTTGCCCGTTGGTGTCCACGAACCGAGTGTAGCCTACAAGTCTACAGAGGATTTAATAAACGCGACACTCTGAATATGCTAGGCGGCTGCCATTATCGCTAAGGGTAGGCCTATAAATGTAAGTTGTCGAGGTGGTTAAAAGATGAGCCTTCTTCAGTTTGGTTTCTCAAAATGAATGCGTAAAAATTACGATACCGGAAATGTCGGCGTTTGTGATGACGAGAAAGCCGGAAGAAACACCTGCAGCTGGTGCGAAAAGAGAGCGCGCTTTCCTGGGTCAATCGGATCATGTACGTAGGCCTACATAAAGGTAGGCCTATGCGCTGCAGATCATTAATATTACGGCTTCCCTGCTATTTGTTTGTCTCAACAATCTTACCGTCCATTATTTGTTGTCTACTCTGAGCATTACCGAATTCCTCTGGTTCACATCCGAGTTCCTCTGCAAAACGTGCACGTCTATTTAAAAAGTGTTATCTCTCATGCAGCATTTTTGCGTTTTTATAGTGGTTTCTCAATAAAACTAATAATTTATTATTAAAATTATTATTATTATTATTATTATTATTATTATTATTATTATTATTATTATTATTATTATTATTATTATTATTATTATATTTCTTAATCAGCAATGAATATAATAATTATGTCATCGTATAAAAGAACATAAAATAATAGGGTTTTATTTTAAATTATGTGTTTTATTATTTTTTTGCCCTGAGGTACCGGTACTTCGTTCCCTCAGGGACTTATAAACCACTAAACTGAACAATAATTATAATCTATTGAATTGACGTTTATATATAAAGCGTCATTTTAAAAATGTGTTGGTATTTCATTAAGCTACATATAATTAAGTTTTAATTAGGCATAGGCCTATATCTGCATGGTCAATAAGAGGCACGAATAGACACGTGGGTCTGTGGAGTGTGGTGGTGGAAGGTAATGGTAAATTAGGGCCCCCTGAAAATATGGCGGCGGGCCCCCCGAGGGGTTAATCCGGGCCTGACCACCACAATCATCCCATCACCACCACCACCACCACCACCACCATCATCATCATCCCACCACCACCACTACCCCCACCGAACCACCACCACCATCCCACCACCACCACCCCCCCGAACCACCACCATCATCCCACCACCACCACCACCACCACAACAACAACAACAACAACAACACTATCGTCATCATTATCATCACCAATTCTTCATCATCATTTAAAATTGCCCTGTTTAACGTATAAATCCCACACCACCAGCACACCTCCCCACCTTCGGTCACTGCTTACTCCTTACATTCCTTCTCGTTGTCTGCGATCATCAAGCATGGGTCTTTTAGCTGAGCATCGATGCAGAACTGTTATGGGCTCGCGTGCATTCCATGCCTCTGCTCCCAAAGAATGGAATCTACTTCCACTCTCTCTTCGTTGCTCAAATTCACTCCCTACCTTCAAAAATCGGCTCAAACCTCACTTTTTCTCGTTGATTGTTAAGTAATTCGACATCTAATTCTATCTTCGTCGACGGCTGACTATCCATGCCTGAGATTCGCATTTCGATGCCACCTTGCGCGCGTAAGAAATTTATGTAATAGGCCTAATCATCTACGTCGTCGTCGTTGTCATCATCATCATCATCATCATCATCGTCATCATCATTTTAGTAAGAAGAATTTTGATTTATTACTTTTTCGTCGGCTTGTTCGACGATTTCTTCTGCAGAAAAACCAGAAGATGATGAGCAGAAGGAGGAGGAATGCGGGTACAACAACAGCAAGCCATCTCCGACATCCTGATTTTTCAATATCTAGGAAAGAGCGACCATGACAGACGGAATATTACAGCAATGACCAACTTGTCACTGACCTAATGGCTGAGGATCCGGTTCAGTTGCGCAAGGTGAATCTTAAATTCACTTAGCCAGTCATAAACAGCCACATTAGAATCAAATTAAAGTAGAAATACACAAGGGAGCAAGGAAACACGGTGTCTTCAGCCTTCAGGCAGAGCGAAGTTGGAGGAGAAAAACAGGCTTATGGAAAAGCTCGACAGACTCATTTAGGCCTACATAGTACTTAGTTACATACTACCCTGAATGACATCAAGAATTGCATTGGTGTGAGTTGCAGTCTGTTATCCCAGTGCTGGTGGAGTGCATATAATTTGGGACTGCAGTAAAGAGAACAAGATTTCATTATAGTGTTAGCCTTAATTAAAGGTCAAAGAGAAAAGGTTGGAAGCATTGAGCCTCTTCAGATAGGACCAGTTGACCTTCAGGAGACAAGAAAACAATTGTTACAGAAGGAAAGTCAAGTAAAAGGATGTATGAAAAGGAGTGTGAAGATTGATAAACAAACCACAGAAGAGGAGAAGATGACAGAGAGATCCATGTTTTATGTGCAGCAGAAAGAGTTTGAGGAGCTTGAGGAAAAGATGGAAGAATCGGTGAGGGACAATTGTAATGATGAAGACAAAAACTACTTACTGAAGCCGTGGTTTGTGATGATTTTGCGAAAACTAGGAAAGAGCGATGGATATAACCAATATAGTCCTGGCCATTCTAAGAAACCACACCGGGTTGAAATAGACAGGATAACCGGAGTCCATTATATATCCAAGTTTATCCACAGTTTGACCTCCCTGGATTCTGTACTGGCAGCTTGCAAAATGGACAATATGGAGCCTGGCTTATAGCCGACTTGGTTTATACAGCCTAATTACAATGCTGGTGAATAAGCAGATCTCCCTGATGTAATTTCAGTGTAGGGCTACTTTGAGAAATTTTCAAAATTTTGAATTAGTATTTAATTTTTTTCGCAGTTGTGATTATTTGCATTATAGTTAGATTCCACTCAAGTAGGCCATAATCGATAGGCCTGCTGTTTTACATGGGCGCCCGAAGGATGGTTGAAGGCTTTTATAACGCTGCAGTTGTAAACAGTGACGGCGCCAGGATTTTCGTTTTGGGGTGGCTGGATTCTCGGGAAAATTTGTTTCCGCTTTCAGTCGCCAAAATTTCTGACGACCTTTTTTTAGTCATTTAATCGAAATCTTCGAAAATGGTCCTTTTCGTAATCCGCCAAACTGTCTTTAAAACCTCGTGCGTACCTTTACGGTTATTTGGGGGGGGCTAAAGGGGGTTAATCGTCCAAATATTTTGTTTTTACATGGGAAAAAAATGGATGGCCTTTTTAGGGGAGCTTAGCCCCGTAGCCCCCTAGCGCCGCTACTGCTTGTAAAAACAGTAGCGGCGCTACTTAAAACAGCCCTGAAATGGCATATTATTCTGCATTACCTTTGACCTCAGCGGCTGGTTCAACTTCGGTCGTGGTTGTGGTCGTGGTCGTATTGTCGCTATCGAACATCCAATGCCATGCTCTTTCCAGAGTGTATTCGATCAATGCTTCGCATACGACTTCAACCAAGTCTTCGACTAATTCTGCCATTTAATTGTTCTGTTAATATACACCAATCAATCAATCAATCATTTATTTTGAAGTCAATCATTTCTTTTACAGTTATACAATTGCAATCACATATTTATAGGGGAATGGCCACAAGGATAGGTCCTGAAGGGATCACTGATCCCGCTAATAGGGAAGTACATGTAGGCCTAAACAAAGGTATGCAATGGCCGACAATTATTGCTTTTAAGTACGACATTGAATGATTACAATTACTTACGGTAACTTAACTATAATTAGACAGTGCAAGCTCTTAACTAAATAACTTAACTAAATAAGATAGAATAAAAAATTATAAGTGAAAATGAAGTAGCGGTTTAATACACAAGAATTATGATGCATCATCACACATTGAGTTCATCTTTTCCCCCTATCATTTTCCCACCTCCTCTTGCGCCTCCTCTTCGTTGAAAGCCATGGGGCTATGCCATTAAGTAGAGTTGAAACACAGAGCAATGATAACAGAACTAGGCTACATGTAGCCTATTCAACACTTACAAACTTGGAAATATCGTCCATGGAAATACTCGATAATATTAAAGCATGCAGCTTCCATGCCAACTAGGCGAATAAATAATGGACTTATCAGCTATGCACTTTAGCGGCGTCGACTGCCGTAGGTAGGCCTAAACTGTGGTGAAATTAGTTTACAGAACTCTGCAGCATGATACTTGCTACAGAAAGAGTAGGCATATTAATTAGGCCTATTATACCTGTAAAGCAAAGTCGAAAGTGCGGGCTATTGATGAGTGTTAAAAAGTCAAATCTTGCCAACAAGTCTGTGAGGTGCGTGATCAAAAAAATGTACAATAAATTTCCAATTTGTACAGACTACGCCGTTTTCCAGTGTCGCCTGCATGCAGTGCCAAAAGCCCGGCCAAAGGAGAAAGCCGATCCTCTGTATAATTGTGATGGCGCTTCGTTATACATAACGCGCTCGTGAATAAGCTGCTGCCCCGCTCTTGGCTTTCGAGTAGCGCTTTAGAAATTTTTAGTTTACGATTACGATTAAACATAAGCTACCTCGAGCTAGCTTTGAGTCTACGACAGTGGAACTTTGAATTAAGTGTGGCAAGTCTTATCATTCCGAAACCATCACAGAGGTTTGACAATGCAACGAACGCTCTAAACAATGGCATTGAAGTCATAAGACAGGCAACTAGGAGCTCGATAGTTTAACGGTCTCTCCTTCAAGTCGACAACTTCAATTTTACCGACAAATCGCGTGGAAGTTATTCTGAATGAACGATTGACCGGAATTTTCAACGCGTAACATTGGAAACATTGCACTTGGACCGCTTTTCCCACCGGTTGCTGATATACCAATTGAGACCACCCCTCACGACTTTGTATTGCCAACCAAAGTTGACGGCATCTCTCGCGTTTGCAGTGGCGGCGCTAGGGGCTGGGGAGCTAAGCCCCCTACAAGAGGCTCAGCCCCCTAAAAAAAAGGGCCACCGAATTTTTACATTGAAATATCCACGATTTTCGGTCGATGACTAAAAAAAGGTCGTCAGAAATTTTGGCGGCGAAAATGTAACATTTTCGCCGCGAGGCTTCAGCCCCCCGAAACTGAAATCCTGGCGCCGCCACTGCGCGTTTGTATAGAGAGACATCATATACTCATTAATGATGACAATTAAATTATCTATTCAGATTAGCATAGAATTATAGGCCTACACATGGAATCATTCTTTTTGTACTTTCTGTAATTAATCTCTTCTCTCATCCTAAGATAAATCCAATAGATATGGTTAAAGACATTCTTGTGTATTATATTCCATTTCATCAACTGCTTAATATGTACCTGTACGTGGGTCTATCAGTTGGTGTCACCTATACATTTAAACGAATATAATAAACAATTACTGACCGATTCCAACAGAATTGAGCAATATCGGAACCGCACTGAATACATATTAGCATACGTAATTATATTTGGTAATTTGACCTTATTATCTGACGACCGATTGGTGCGTTTTGTTTTCTTCCGGTTGCCTGCCTGCCATGACGTCACAAGCAGAACAAGGACCACGCATTTCTTCAAAGACGCTATAGTATTAATGACGTTTCGAAGTTGAAACTGAAATTTTGCGCTCGTCTTTTAACAAAATGTGCGGTTACATTGGGCAACAAACAGTAACCTACTATACTAAAGGATAACTTTTTAGAGGGAACCAAAAATTCACCGTCGAAATTCATCTGTAGGCTATGTCCTATACCCTATGTCTACCCATACTCCACCTAGGAAAAAGAGTTTTTACCGGTTCCTATAGAGCTAACACTGCGAACAGTCAGGACTAACGAGTAGTCTGCTCGTTATTGGACTAGAATAATTAATTAATTGTGGAATCGACCATCAATCAGTGACAATCACGCAATGTCTAGGCCCCTACTCTAAATAAATAAGTGGTGGTGGTAATGATGATGACGACGATGACGACGATGACGATGATGATGATACTACTACAAAGACCCTTTGGAAAGAAAATATTTCGCTAAGCCGCCACGGAGTAGTAGGCTACGACTTGAGTCTAGACTTGAATGACTTCAAGGTGGTTGTGTCTAATGAAAAGCTGTTCTAACACCTGCGTCAAGCCACAGGTTTTCTATTTCCGCACTCTCAGCTCCCCTCTTCACTTCACATCACAGGCAGTATATGCTGTTCTCGATGACGACACACTGACGCAGTTTGCTCCGAAGTTAATTGCATGACATCATCACGTCTATTATTATCTGACGTCACATCATATATTTTCCGGACGCCATTACCTATTTCAGACCGACAATTTCTCTAATTTCAATATCATTTAAATATAGTCAATATTTACTTAACTAATTTACTATTTAGGTATTATCGTGGTCCGTCTGCTTGTGCAATGGAACTGGCTTTGGTCTTTCACCTTTGAATTCGCTTATTATTAATTTTACCCACGATAAGCTTTAAGTGTTTCTAGCAATAGTTTCGTTCGTTGCGATAAGAAGCGACGTTTGATACTCTGATGTCTCGGAAACTTCTCCCGATCGTCGGCCATTTGCCAAAGAAACGAACATCAGCTGAAGACAACGATGATGAACAAACGAATGAAGACTCAGATGGTAAGTTAATACCGGAATGCTTCTGAAAATGCGCTTCACAATAATCCTAATTGTTTGCAAATTCAGTAACTGAACAGTTTCTTGCGATGAATATTAATTTTAGGAATGAAGGTCAGAACTTCTTAGCCAATTTATCGTGCGATGAGCTATTTCTATACGCTATCTTTTTCTTTACCGTGATCAGGTTCCACGCAAGCACAAGAAACGACCAGCTTTACGCACAGCACCGTTATTAGATCTCTAATAATATTATTGCGAATCTTTTTATATTGTTAGTCTCATGATCGATGAAATCTCAAACCTGTTAGTTTCTTCTAATCTCAGAGATATCAAGGGCCTAAAATTTATTCTGTTATATAGCTCCCACCAATAGAACTGTATAGGCTACTACACTTTTCAAACGGTTCATGCTATTGCCTATAATTATTTTATCTTTCACCATCGTTCGCCCTGTTGTCAGGGGCGGATCCAGGGGGGCCAATCCGGCCATGGCCCCCATTTAAAAATTGCATGGGACGTGGCCCCCATTTGGTTTCAACAAGCCATTAAATAAATGTAGTGGGAGAGAAAAACAGGACATCAGGCCCCCTATTACAAAGTCGCACGGGACTTGCCCCCCCCCCCGTCGATTCAGCGGCGGATATTTCCCGAAAAATTGGTCGATGACTAAAAAAAAAAAAGGTCATCATTTTTTTTGGCGGATGAAATGGTATTTTTTCCGGAAAATTTGGTCGACGACTAAGAAATTTTTCTCCTGCCTCACAAGACCAAACATTTTGGCCCCCCCTTCGAAAATTCCTGTATCCGCCCTTGCCTGTTGTTATAAAGTTTTGGCCTTTGTCTCGCACTAATAGGCATAAATGATAAAGATCGCTTTCTTGCTTATTCTACTTCCAGCACTGTTCCTAAAAGAAGACAATGCTAAACGTGCAAAACTCGCCTCACTAAGTGACACAACGGTAAGCTATAAAAGGTCCCATAACGACGGAAATCTGCAATTCAAAACGTTTCGTATGATCTAAACATTATGAATTGCTAGACCAGTAGCTGTTTAGTCTGATAGTCAGATAATTTCCATGTTATTTTCTTTAGCCAGGCAGCCTTATAAGTAGTCAATGGTATTTAAATCTGTGCCTAATTGAGTCACTTTCTTCGCCTGGTTAAACTAAAAAAAGGCGTTTGATACTGAACGAAGACTGTGTGTGGACTTGGCCACTATTGATGCAATCTCATTATCAGCACAAGGATGGATCCAACAATTATGTTTGAAGCCTTCCAATGCAAACTGGTTAAAAACGTCTTTATAATTAAAAACTTTAAGACTCCTTAATAATAATTTATTCCAAGAGAGTAAAACCGCCAGAGATTGGTTCGCTCTTGTTCACATAAAACTTTCTTCTTTTTTAAACTTGTGGATAAGCCAGCTTTCCAATATCAATGAAAGGAGGAAGATGTAGGCCTAACGTCTAGGTAGCTTTCAGTTCGTCCACGTGTTCTTAATTCAGCTTATCCTCCTAATATAAGTTGGCAATGAAAGTGTGCTTTTTATGTAGGACTTTGCTAATTTGATGTGATGTGATGTTTAGCCTACGTGTGGTAACATATAGGCTTAGACTATGTGATATTTTTTATCGTTTGCGTGTAGCTACAGGATCTACCGAACGAGCTACTTGAATGCATCCTCGTTAAAGCCGTAGTTATGGAAGTTATGGATCTCAGGCTCATCAAAAGCGTGTGGAAAGACAAAGCTGATCTGGATTTTAGCAGACTGAAACCTGTCAGTTCGCACTGGACCACCATCTTTACGACTGACTCCTTCCGATACAAACTACACAGAACTCTGGACGGCACTGGTCAGTTTTTAAAAATATACCTCTCTATTCCTAGAATTAAATACCTTTTATTCTACATGCGATTATTGGAGGCTCTGAAAATGGAATAACGGTCATATATCGTCAGAATGGATGTAGGCCTACATATTCAACGGTAGGCAGTTAGTCTAAATCTTTAACTAAATGTCTGCTGAGGCGAGAATTTTATATAAGCTTACCTCTCCTTTAGCGATCTGCAGCCTGTCGAAATATGGAATTGGATGTAGTCTAGGCAAATCACAGCTCCTACTGACATAGTCTATGTACGCATGCTAATCCTCGCACTCTGCAACTTTACTGCTCGACTTCCAATACAATGGGTCTACGATTCAAAGTAATTTGGACAAAATTTTCGAGGTTCACGTTAATTCCGCATGGTCGTTGACGTTGTTTAGCAGCGTGTATAGTAAACTTTTCATGGGGGGGTTTACTAGAAGTAAATTTACGAGCATTACTGTACATTGTAAATATGTCACGTGACGTTCTCAGACGACCAGAGCGTCATTCGTATAGTCGACCAGGAGAACATCTCCGTATTGTCTCCAGTTTCCTAAATGAAAAGGTGCACACCTCCCGACCGAGTTTGCATCCACACGAGAACAGTTTCCAACCGAAGGAGTAGGTTTTTAATATAGAAACACGTCCAGATTTTTTGATAACCAGTTCTCAATTGCTTACCTAACTACTCACAACGTCTCAATGGTGGTATTGACAGTGGCGTAGCCAAGGGGGGATTTCGGGGGTTAAAACCCCCCATTGGCCTCGGGAAAAAGTTTTTATAAAGGTTATTTATCCACTTAAGTTTTAAAAAAAATTGCTTGTAGTAACCACTGTTTCTCTTACTTTATGCCCTTTGTTTCTTTATTCCCTTTTTATTTACCGTAATACTGTTGGGCTGGTGTCAGAAAGGGCATCCGGCCAGGCAAAAAAAATCCAACCCCCCCATGAAAAATTTCTGGCTACGCCACTGGGTATTGAGCAATGCAACTTTGCATTAAAAGGTAACGTTTCTCTTTGCTTGTCTCTTTGCTTGTTTTGTACAGAAATGTACTTAATGTCTATGCAGTATGAGAAGAATTATCGTAGAAGAATATAACTAAACGAAGACTACTGTGGGTTCCCAAGATAGACTATATAGGGATTGATTGACTCCTCAACGGCATGGGCGGAGTTTGGTTTCCGTTCCTGGAGGGACTAAATTTGTTGGGGCTGAGACTCGGTCCAGAACGAGCGGCGCCTTTTAGTCCTCGGGCTGAAATCTCGCCGAAAAATACTAATTTCCCGGCCCAAAAAGTTTATGACTTTTTTAGTCATTCGGAAGTTTCGCGTTCGTGAACAGAGCCATTTTCCCCGAGCAAATTTCTGAGTTTTCGCCTTCTTAGGGGGGACTAAGTCCGAGAAAAGATACCATTTACACGGTAAAAATTGAATCTGGGTCTTCTGGGGGAGCTTAGCCCCCCCCCCCACTAGCCCTGATAAACTCCGCCCATGCTCACTGGCCTCCAACCCCGGAATGAGCGTCAAAAAAGTCCGGTGCAAAAAAACGGCGGCGATAAAAAAGGCGACGCCAAAGAACCTGCTTCGAATTGCTTATAATAGGTCGCGTGAAATAATAATTATAGCATAAGGTTTATGAACAAAATAATGGCAGCACAGTCCCAATAATTAAGATAAAGTTTTAAAAAAAACAGAAATAAGCTTACAGCAGTATCAGGACAGCATAGGCCTCGAGGCTAAGTCTATCTGTAATAAGCCTACATGCAACATAGTAGGCCTACTTCTTCTTCTTTTCGTTCTCTGCCCTTAGTCAGGTTCGAATGTTTGACGTCTCCATTCTTCTCTGTGCTGTGCTTTCTTTTTCAGCTTCTGATAACCGTCTTTTATCATCCAGTCCAACAATCTTTGTCTTGGTCTGCCATTCTGCCTCTCGTACTTTTTCATTCATTTTCCCCTATAATTGTATGCCTTTTTCTCCTCACGAATTGACTACAGTACTGTAACTCCATACTAATTGCGCTTCCTAAGTTTCGCTTGTCATCTTTGCAATCTGTCCTAAATTCTGATGTTATATATAGACTTATCGCACGACTTCCTCGATACTCGCACATCTCCACATACATGACTTATGACCTTCACTGGCTTCCGATCTTTGCCCGAATCAGATACAAGGTCTTGCTCCTAGCTACTAGGTCCTTGCAGGGTTTAGCGCCTAAATACCTGTGCGACTTAATGTGTATAGGCTAGGCCTCTTTCTGCAAGATCTTCACCCCCTTTCGTTCTGCTGACCGCTTTGATCTATTTGTACCTAGATCACGAACCTCATTAACCCAACATCGGGCTTTTGCTATTGTTGGTCCTTTAATTTGAAATCACATTCCTTCTGAAATTTGTGGCAGGATTCTTGTAACAAATTCACCTGCATCTTTTCGCTGCTTGAAGACATTTCTCTTTTCACGGGCCTGTCACGCTGAGAGCACTTCTGAATAGCTCTGCTGCGAGAAGCGCTTTACAAATGCTTTATTAGATTGGATTAGATTAGATTATGACTGTTCGAGTCTCCTCTGAGTATGTGCCCGATTCATCTTCTTTGTCTTTCTCTAATTATTGTGTGTATCATCGCTCTCTTTTCTCCGACTCTTCTCAATACCTCCTCATTGCTGATATGATCCTTCGAGCTGATTCTTTCTATCCTTCTCCATAACCACATTTCAAATGCTTCAATTCTCTTGATGTCTTCCATTCGCATAGTCTATGTCTCTGATCCATATAACATCACACTCCATACTAAGGTTTTTATCATTTTCTTTTTCGGCTCCTTATTGATTCCTCTTCTCAGTAGCTCTTTCCTCTTTTCAAAATGCATCTTTTCCTAGTAAATCCTTCTTTTTTTATTCTGTGGCATCTAGCATCCCCCGTAATCGTACTGCCGAGACAAGCAAATTCCTTGACTTGTTCTAATATTATTCTTCTCTATCTATGATTATTTTAACTGCCTTCTGCTCTCCTTTGCTTATTCTCATAACCCTTGTTTTCTTTATGTTGATTTTTCATTCCGCATTCTTTAGATGTTGTATTCAGCCGGTCCATCATTGTTTGTAACCCTTCCTGACTTTCTGTCATCATTGCAATCTCAATGCCCTGATCCACATTCCTCCCACTTTATCCCTTCCTCCAATTCCTCCAATGCCTCCTTGATTGTTTCCTCTATATATAGTACAAGATGCGTGAATTCTAATAATTGTAAGGCCTATCTACAGGGTGCGCCAAAAAAGTAATCCCTATGGTTTTCAGCCCATATCTTGGCCAAACATACGAATTTTTGAATGAAACTTTACAATCCTAAAGGCAATTCATATTTACGTACAATGGTCACATTTCAGCAAACATATTTCAAACTGAACAAAAATTATATCACTTTTAGTGAGGTCACCCACCGTTTGTTGACGATTCAATAACGAAGCGCCAAAAAATTAGGTTTTTTGCTTATATCATGGCCAGAAGCAAGAATTTCAAAATGAATCTTTACAAGTTTACAGAAAATTCATATTTACACATGATGGCCAGATTTAATCGAAATATTTCAAACACAACAAAAGTTATACCACTTTTAGTGAGGCCACCCACCGTTTTTGACGATTAAAAAAACGTAACGCAACAAAAAGTAACAAAAACGTGATTTTATCAAGTCGTATCTCAAATAACTGTTTGGAACTGAAATTGATAGTGCTTCACAACTTGTGTTCAATGTGCCCTCCCCCACCAGTTCCAAAACTTCTTTTGAGTCTCTTTGCAAAGTTCTTGATGGACCTGTTGATTAATCTGACAGATTTCTTATTTACCAATTTGATTGTCATCTTGCTAAGTGACTTCTCAGTGACGTGCAGCTACGCTGGTACCCTGTTCCTTTTTTAAATAGTAATAATAATGATCATCTGGCATTATCAACGCCGATTTGATAACAGTTATTTGAGATGAGACTAAATAAAATCGTGTTTTTGTTACTTTTGCTGCGTTACGTCTTTGAATCGTCAAAAAACGGTGGGTGGCCTCCTGAAAAGTGCCATAACTTTTATTCTGTTTGAAATATGTTGCTGAAATCTGGCCATCATTCGTTGATATGAATTGTCTTTAAGCCTGTAAAATTTCATTTCGAAATTCTTACTTCCGGCCAAGATATTGACCAGAATAATTAGATTGGTTTTTTGTTACTTTATGTTGCGTCGCGTTTTTGAATCGTCAAAAAACAGTGGGTAGCATTACTAAAAGTGACATAACTTTAGTTCTGCTTGAAATATGTTTTTGTAATTTGACCATTGTACGCATAGGCGTACGGGACATTTCGGCAGGGGGGGCAAAAAAATTTTGGCCCGAAAAATCTGACGACCTTTTCTTTCTTTTTTTTTAGTCATCCGCCCAAAATTCTTAAGATTTTTCCCGTCCGAAAAATCTGACGACCTTTTTTTTGAGTCATTCGCCCAAAATTCTAAAATCTTACGACCTTTTTTTACCCCTGCGTGCCCGAAAAATCCCTCCCGTACCTGTTTTGCCCGAAAAAAATCTCCGAATTTTTTTTGCCCGTCCAAGCCTCTTTTGCCCGAAAAACACATTTGCCCGAAATTTGGGGGGGCACTTGCCCCCCTTGACCCCCGCCTCGTACGCCTATGATTGTACGTAAATATGAATTGCATTTAAAACTGTAAAGTTTCATTTAAAAATTCATATGTTTGGCCAAGATATGGGCTGAAAACCGTAGGGGATTACTTTTTTGGCGCACCCTGTATATAAATAAAGAGTAGATTTTGTCTGTCTGTCTGTCTGTTTGTCTGTCTGTTTGTTTATCTGTTTGTTTGTTTGTTTGTTTGTCTGTCTGTCTGTCTGTCTGTCTGTCTGTCTGTCTGTCTGTTTGTCTGTCTGTCGATCTGTTCGGGATGCATTTCGACAGTTTTCCACCTTTTCGCTCCAAATCTTCACTGCTGTGTCCGTCTCGGCATGGGGCACGCAGTGGAGGTGTTGGCGAATCTCTGCCACCACGGGGGCCAGGGTAGGGAGCAAAAACACTCATTTCCCTGTTGGTCGTTTCCCTCACAGGCTTATCACGGCACTTTTCTTTCGGATCCCATACGTATAAAAGCAGCGGTTGACGCCGTTTTAGAGGTGTCTAAGGCTAGCGCTTTTGCCAGTCCGGATTTCACGGGACGCGTACCGGTGGAGGTGGGGTGAAGGAGTGGATGGGTTGAGGATGGGGTGGGGTGTGGGTGGAGGAGGTGGAGGGGTGGGGGCGGTGAGATGGGGAAGGGTGGGGCGGAGTGGGGTGGTGGTGGGGTCGTGGGGTTGAGTGGAAAGGGGTGGAGGAATAGAGGGGTGGGGTAGATGGGAGGGGTGGAAGGGGTGGATGGGTGGAGAGCGGTGGGATGGGGGAGGGTGGGGCGGAGTGGGGTGTTGAGGTGGGGGTAGTGAAGGTCGTGGGGTGTGGGGTGGAGGGGTGGAGAGGAAGGGTAGAGGGGAGAGGGGAGGGGTGGGGCGGGAGAGGGTGGGGTCGTTTGGTAGGGGTGGAGGGGAGCGGTGAGATTGGGGTGGAGGCGGAGTGGGGTGCTCGGGTGGGTGTGGGAGTCGTGGGGTGGTGGGGTGGAGGGTTGGAGGGGCGGGGCGGTGGGAGGTGGAGGGGTGGGGTGGGAGGGTTGAGGGCGGAGGTGGGGGTGGAAGTGGGGGGATGGGACGTGGAAATATTCCCGAAAACACAAATTTTTCGGGTGGCGTGCCGGTGGAGGTCGGAGTGTGGTGGGTGTGGTGTGGTGGGGTTTTGGCGTAACGGGTCGAATCCTAAATTTACCGGGCAACGCCAGGAACCCAGTATATATATATAAATATATATATATATATATAATGACGTCGTAAGAATATTTGTTTTTCTATATATACGTGTTATTTTTGGGCAATAAATGGCGCAGCGTATCTATTTTCAGCTGAAGAAAAGATTCGTTTGGAAACGCTTCATGAGTATTCTACGCAATCATTTGGCCCCGACTGCGTCACTTCGCTGAAAGATGAAATATTTGCGGTCGAACAACCGGATGGTGAAGTCTATGTTATATCGGTTTACAAGCGCGACAATATGGCAAAGGTGAAAGATGTCATACCGCTGGAAGCAGAGCCGCTGTGCATGGCAGCCTGCCATGTGTCAAACTGTGTCTATGTAGGACTTCCAAACGGAGACAACACCCTCTCAGTCAAACGCATTTCTAAAGATGGAGACGATCAGTTTAACATATCACCATGGACAATGAATGATCCGGAACTGTCAGTTTACGGTTTATACGTCCCTTCCAATGGCAACCTGCTGATCCGTCCTCAGCAGACTGGCAGGGGTCGTAGTGTAGTTAGAATATGCGACGCCAATGGGTGTTTGAAATGGGAGGTAATGTTGCCTCAAGGCATCCGTGAGTTGCGACAAGCGACTGACGGCGTGGTGACCGTTCTTCAGAAATCAAATGGAAACTTGGTGATTGTATAGCCTACCAGAGCGATTATATAACTAAGTTTTTGGAGATCGATGTGGATGGGAACGTTGTGCGCCGATGTGAAAGAGAGATCTTATCCGGTCTAGTGAATTTTGCAGACTTACACGGCAGAATTGTGATAACTGACGAGAAGGACGGAAACATGGAGCTCTTAGATCCGGAATTCAATCTCATTGGTTTTTATCGTTTTCAGCAGGATGAGGGCAAGGACGCTGCAGTCTTTCACGTGCACTTCACGAGCGAGAGGAATGAGATTGTGCGTACGCTTTTTTATTGGAGCGATACCGGTGCGGATGAAAAAGAGATGGTTACCATCTTCCGTTTCACAGAGGAATGAATGACTCGATAAGATGTTAACGATGGGACGATTTCTATTAAACAATTTCTGTAAGCTTATCTCTTGAACGGTATTATCGTGACCACAAGTATCTGCCGTTTAAAATAGCGCATTACTCCTGGTAAATTACGGGCTACTTTTGTAGATCTACTACTATCACTGCCTGCAAATAGCCTACAGAACTTTTGGATCAATAGATAGGGCCTACGATTTATTGATTGAACTCCAAAAGACTTATAAGCCTAAATACGTACAAGGCCATCTGTAATTTTATTGAGAATCCGTTTACATAAATCCGATCACCTTTAAAACAACGTTTTTTTTCTTGATTAATGCGTTTCATTTAAAAAGAAATTTGCTAATAAACTCACTTGGCATCTAAATAGGCGCCGAAATAGAACGACAAGACTCACGCCTACGATCAAGACCACTTCCGTCCAATTATATTTCATATAGACAGCATTTAATTACGCGTTATTCACGCAGTCGATGATTTTCCAGCATGACAATGGGTTTAACATGGCGGCAGAAGCGAATCCTGCAGAGGGGCAAATCCGGCCAAGTCCCCAGTAGTAGCATATTGGATAAACTGGTGAAAATAACCAATCACAGCGTTCAAAATAACCAAAATAACCAAGCCCAGCGTTCAAAATAACCAAAATAACCAAGCCCAGCGAGCAAAATAAGTTCTAAGGGATGTTCAAAGGAAGATCATTGGGCGTGTTCAAAGGAAGAACCATGCGGAGGTTCAAAAGAATATCTGTTGAAATGATCAAGTGAATCTCTATAGAAAATGATCAAACGAAGATTCGAAGATATGATCAAATGAAGATCCGTAGGTATACGTTCAAATTAATCTCTATAGAAATTTAATGATCAAAGGCAGATCCGAAGATATGATCAAATGAATCTCCATCTGTGAAAGTGAACAGAGAAAGATCAATGGCGATGATCTATGGAAAGGATTCGTAGTCGGATCAACAAAATGCGGAGAGTCAATGGATATGATCAAAATTAGATCTACAGATGTTAATCAAACGAAGATCAATGTTAATCAAACGAAGATCAATGTTAATCAAACGAAGATCAATGTTAATCAAACGAAGATCAATGTTAATCAAACGAAGATCAATGTTAATCAAACGAAGATCAATGTTAATCAAACGAAGATCAATGTTAATCAAACGAAGATCAATGTTAATCAAACGAAGATCAATGTTAATCAAACGAAGATCAATGTTAATCAAACGAAGATCAATGTTAAATTTAAACAAATGAAAAATGAACGGAGCTGTTCAAAAGATGATCCATTGAGATGAATCAGTTCAAAAGAGGATCAATTGTGAGTCGTTCAATCTTGTTCTGGATATCTGCAGATGACGACAGGACAATGGGAATGATGGATGACGTAATCACTGACGCTTCCTAGGATCGTCCGTCGTAGCACTCCCATCCCTCTCGTTCCCATGACGACCATCGTGGCGCCCTCCTCAGCAGCCACGCCCACTATCACCTGACCTGGCTTCAGTCCTCCCTCGCATCGACTCTCCACGCTTTCAATCTGTATCATATGCACACAAAACCAGACGCTACGTTACGGATTTATTTAGTATAATTATTATGGTAGACCCTATAATAATATTATACAATCATTAATATTGTTACAGTAGCCATTAATTTATTTGGCAACCAGTCAAGACTACGCTATAAAAGAATGATAAAATCAGACTAAAAGAATTTTTAAGAATAGCCTATATATATAATTATATATGCATATATATATAAAATGCGAAGATTTTAAAAGCATTAGTCAGATGCCAGATGGCGTTAGTCTGCAATCTAAATGATGATTAGTGAAGCAGAGACCTCTGGCTTCGTCTAATATCCGGCGACAGTATACCACTAGAGATAACAAAGCAGACAAACAGGCAGACAAACAGACGAATGGATGGGTGGATGTATATTTGTATAATATAACTTACATGTATATATATATATATATATATTACAGACGTTATATATATTACATTAGTATTTATTACATATATAATATGAAATCATATGTAGGCCACTGTGTGCGTGTGCGTGTGCGTGTGTGAGTGTGTTTGTGTTTGTGTGTGTGTGTGTGTGTGTGTGTGTGTGTGTGTGTGTGTGTGTGTGTGTGTGTGTGTGTGTGTGTGTGTGTGTGTGTGTGTGTGTGTGTGTGTGTTGTGCTTGCGTTATAGTGACATACTCCTTTGGTTTTGAGGAGTTCTTCGTAGCGAGTTTTCAATTCATGAGCCTTGATTCCTTCTTCATTCCACATCTCGTGCAGAGCAGAAGGCGTTATGCTCATATGCCCTTGATGCAAGAACACAAGAACAACAAACATTATAGCGCATACGTTGAAAATCAATCAAGAATCCGACAAGACATCCACACAAAAAAACATGAAGTGCGCTATAGTTAGGAATGACCTTCCTTCTAAACCTGCGTTCCCACCCTCGGAACATGTCTGGCACATTCTATAGATTGCTTAGGACTTTTCTTTTTGACCGGGCTTGGGTCGGGAGCGCCTCTGAGTAGTCTCCTTGAAGGGGCGCTATATAAATTACTTGATAGATGATAGATATATAGATAGATAGATAGATGGATAGATAGATAGATAGATAGACAGACAGACAGACAGACAGACAGACAGACAGACGGATAGATAGATAGATAGATAGACAGACAGATAGATAGATAGATAGATAGATAGATAGATAGATAGATAGATAGATAGATAGATAGATAGATAGATAGATAGATAGATAGATAGATAGACAGACAGACAGACAGACAGACAGACAGACAGACAGACAGACAGATAGATAGATAGTTAACGAGTAGGCGTATATAGAAACATAATATTATAGTTCCCATCCAGGAGTGTACTCCATTGCAATACCTTCTAAAAAAAAATCAAAGGAGGCAGAGCAGTAGAAAGAGATGAGGTTGGAAAGACTGATGAGATTGATAGCAGCTGCCATGGCCATGTTTCAACAGCACCAATGGAAATGCCGACGTAGGCCTATTAGTATTTATTACATATATAACATCACACAAGATTTAATACAAGAGTAGTTTCTCAATTAGGCGCCCTGTTGTGGCGTGTTACGGCGCCATATAAATTGTCGTTATTATTTATCGTTCTGCTTGTGTAACTCAGTAAAGCCTAACCGAAGGTAGAGTATAGATATTAGATAATGTGTTTTATATCTTGCTGAGCGATGCATCATGCCATTGAAGGTGAGCTATAGACCTACAGCAGGCGAACCAGGGCACAAAATGCCCTCTGGTAAAAGGACCTTTGCTCTGGTCGCTGCTCTGCCACAATTCTTGCCCAGCTAGAATAATAATCTTTGGCCGAACTCGAACTCTGCACGAGTTGTGCGTAGATCTATGCACTGTTTACAATAAATGTCTGGCGCCGCCTTTGGATATTATGACAGTTGAGCTTAGTCATCAAGACCTTTTCCCCATTTAGTACCGTATAATTATCTATATACATGTATTTCCGTGTGTTTGTGTGTGTGTCTGTGTGTGTGTCTGTGTGTGTCTGTGTGTGTGTTTCGCTTTGTAGATCTATCATCTTAGTATCAGACCGCAATCAGTTAACATTTCGTATAGGCCAGATTATACTCTGTAAGCTTATAGCAGGGCTTTTTAAAGAAAATTTTATAACTGCACAGCCAGCAAAATCTAGCGTGTGGCTTTGTTGGCGAAATTCTCTCACGACATTTTTTGTCGTTTGCGAAGAAAAGCTTTCGAAAAAAATCGCAAGGCGTCGACGATAAGTCCTTTGCTAGAAATTCTTTCTTGCTCGAAATGACCCAATTATAAAGTTTTGCAAGTCGCCGACCAGAAAATCTGATGAAATTTTTTTAGTCGTCACCCACTTGAGTCTGGCTTTCCTGCTTTATTTTTCACTGCACAAGCCATTAATTTCATTTCCTCATTCCCCCCTTCCGTGGTAAACGCAGGGTGAGAATTGCCGGGGGTTTTGGGGGGTTTAAACCCCCCAGTCTTTCTTAGAGCCCCATAGTAAAGTCTGTTTTACACACCCTAATTCCAGGTGGATAATGATTCAACCCCCAGTTATTTTTCCACAATTCTCACACTGGGTAAACCGGCTGCATGGTACCTCTATGTTCTAATGATTATGCACTGCACAAGATTGCTTTTACAACCGCACAAATTCATTTACAGCTGCACATTTTGTGTAGAGCTGAACGTTAAAAAGGCTGTGCTCTATAATAGTTGTTGATTGGTAGGCAACCATCACAAAGTTCGCTAAAACGAACAGAATGACAAAATAACAGACAGCATAAGCATAGAAACAAGTATTAAAAACCGAGAATTCTGGGTGCAATAGGAAAGGCAAAAGAAAAGTAGACCTACCATGCAGGCCCGCTATTGTGGGGTCATCTCATCATGAACCTATTTGGACGTATGAGTGAATGTATGTGTCTGCGTCTGTGTCTGTTTGTCTGTGTGTATGTTTGTGTGTGTGTGTGTGTGTGTGTGTGTGTGTGTGTGTGTGTGTGTGTGTGTGTGTGTGTGTGTGTGTGTGTGTGTGTGTGTGTGTGTGTGTGTGTGTGTGTGTGTGTGTGTGTGTGTGTGTGTGTGTGTGTGTGTGTGTGTGTGTGTGTGTGTGTTAGTAGGCTATATGTGTATGTTTGTATACAAGTTTGCAATGCATACATGTATACATTCATTTTAAAGTATCTTTAATTATTATGTCTGTCGTTGAAACTCACTGGCGTGTGCGAGGTCCGGCAGTTCGATGACGTGTAGAAGGATGACTCTATTCTCCGGACGATGTAAGTGATCCAGATAATCTAAAGTAATCGAAATAATCATTGTAGTGCCATCGACTCATTTCCTCACAGATCCATTTCAAAATAAAGTCCACGCGATCAACAGAGCGGAAGCTTTTAATAAAATGCTGTAATGATGTAACTTAGGCATACTTAGGCAGCCGGTGTCACGAAATAGAGTATCCCCCGTATTAATCGTATCCCCCAAATTAAGAAAAGTCGAAAAAAAACACTTCCGCGTGTATTTTTTTACAAATTAATTTTCATCTGCTTTGTTTTGAACAATGACACTAACAGGTATGTTTATTCCTACTAGATAATTTGTTTTGCCCTGTTTTTAGAGCACTTAAAACATTTAAAACACTTAAGAACACTCAGAGTCACTAAATAAATTCGAGTTGTCTTTATCTGAGCATTGCTTAGGACACTTAAAACAATTAGAGTCACTTTAAATTTTGATTGCATCATAAAACAAATTATTAGGCCTATGCGCATTTTTCAAACAAGGGGATAGAATGGTTTATCCCCCAGGATATAGGCCTACCGGTTAATTCCATCTGGGAGATAGATTAATTCATCCCCCCGGAATGGCCCGGATAGCTTTCCTTGGGGATACTCCGTTTCGTGTCACCGGTTGCAGTGTAGGGTCTACATTGTTTTATGCAGTTGAAACAATTCACAGGAACGCAAATTACAGAAGAGATAAATCGTAACTACTAACAGAACAGACAGCCTGCAGTGCACATACATAGGCCTATGCGCTATATAAGCAGCCTACCAGGCTCATATATCCTACGCTGGCTCGCTTAGCTACATCGGTAAGAGCGCTGGCCGCGCGTCTGTACGCGGCTCTATGAAAGAGAGTGTGCGGGCCGCGGTTCGCTTCCCGGAGGTGGCTATTTCAGAGACTCAAACATCTCGGGCTAGCACGGTCCGTCTACGGGGACCTAAATGGCGTGGCGACACTAATATAGCCTAGCCTACTAATATATATATATATATATGTATGGATAAAACATTCTATCCCATTTATTGAAAATGCGTATTATTGAAAAATTTATGTTTTAATCAAAATTTAAAGTGACTCTAGTTGGTTAGGTGTCCTAACCAATGATCAAAGCAAGGGAACTCGAATTTATTTTGTGGCTCTAATTAAGTGTTCTTAAGCGTTCTAACTGTTCTAAGTGCTCTAAAACCAAAGCAAGCAAAGATATCTAGTAGGAAGAAATATATCTGTTAGTGTCATTGTTCAAAACAAAGCAGATGGAAATTAATTTGCAAAAATATATACACGCGGAAGTGGCTTTTTTGACTTCTCTTTATTTGGGGGGATGCGATTAATACGGGGGACACTCTATAGTTCGTGACACTGGCCCTGGTTATATTTAGATCTATATAATATTATGTGGTCAAAAGATAAACTCTTTACACGAGTAGCCTATCATGGACTAGAGGCGTTCTAGGTGGATTTCAATGGTTCTAACACTGTAACAACGACAAAAATCTTTTAGCGTTACGTTGTGCTAGAACTACACGCGTATACTTGCCTCTAAATGAGAAAAAATGTCTCGAATGTTTTCGCGATAACCTAGCGTTGCGTAAATTTTTATAAGTCTCGCTTTATCAACCGAGGTAGTTCAGTCCCGACAGACTGTAGGCTATACCAGTGGCGTAGACAAGGGGGTTTCGGGGTTTAAACCCCCGTTGGCTTAGAATTTTTTAAAGGTTATTTATCCACTTAAATAAGAAAAAACAAAAGAATTGCTTGTAGTAACAATTGTTTTTCTTGCTTTATTCCCTTTGTTGCTTTATTCCCTTTTTATGTATTGTAATACTGTCGGGTTGGTGTCAGGAAGAGCATCCGGCCAAGCCATAAAACCTCTCAAACCCCCATCATAAATTCCTGGCTACGCCACTGAGGCCTATACAACAATGGCTTGCCTGCATGGAGTGCCTGCTCGCCTGCTTTCACGAGAGTAAACAGTGAGGTTTATAGGTCCTTGGCGTCAAACAATAAGGGACGTGAAAACACGAGAGTTTGCACATATCGGGCGTTTACAGTTGCTGCTGCATGCATAATGTCTCATCAGTTGAAATGGCCCTCCTCCTCCGAATCCTCCATAACTTATAAATACAAAACTAAAATGACTGGTTTTTTTAGTCTTCTTAGACCTCATTCCCTAAAGACGTTTCATAATCCACGCAGATTTCTGCGCAAAACCCCTCTAGGTAATTTTTCCTTTGAGAGGCGCTATACAAATCTACACATACGATACGGTTGCACACCATGGTCACCATAAACTAAAGTCGATCAATCGCCAGTAATCTTTCATCAGAAGTTCAGACAGCTTAAATCACGTAGGCCTATGTCACGGTATAATTATGTGTGATTACTAATTCGGGTAGACCTATACGAGCGTCTTAGCCAATATAATAATTGGGTCGGGTAGAGCTGTGAATAATAAATCTGTTGTTTCTGTAGCAGCACTGATCAGTAGATCACAGTAACTGTTGTTGTTTAACGACATTGCACGATGACAAAGATGATTATAAGCGATCGATGCCCTCGACCTTCTTCACCCGTTCGACCTTCTTCGGACTACTCTCATTGAACAATCTTTTTGACTAGACATGCACACGCTCGTGAACAAGTTGGTGCCCTGCGCTTGGCTTTCGAGTGGCGCCTTAGAAATTTGAAGGTTGCGATTAAAATGATTATGAATCAATTTATCTAACAAACTGTGTTGTGTAATGTAATTCGTAACAGTTGAAGACAATATGAAGTGGGTATACGGTTCAGTGAACACTTACGGTGTACAGCTTCCTCCGCCTGTTTGCTGGCATCGATGGACAGAATGACGGTGAAGCGATTCGCTTTCTTTGCTTCAGATTCAGCCATTGCAAACAATTAATCGTCTGCACTTGCAGGTCCAACCGATTTGAAGAATTTCAAGAAAACAAGCCACGTCTTAGCAATATCCTCAACAAAATAATAATACAATACTCTGGTCTACACGAACAACTGACTCTAGGCCTAGTTATACGGCCGAGTATATAATGGAGTGCACCCAACTCAGAAGACGTCTTGATAAAAGCCAATGCTGTCTAAGCTATTAGCTCTGATAGACGAATCGACCGCAGGGCACAGGCGGTACTGTTGTCTATGCGTCGACTGCTAAGTATTGCACCGCTGAAAAGAACCTGCAGAATCCTAACCTTGCTGCCTTTAAGTAGACCTATCTGATGATTGGACTACAAAACGCGTTTTCATGCGACTAGTGTACAGTATATGCTTATGCGATTTCGACACAGACTCCGAAAGTCTCTGTGTATCATCGTGGCTTGTATTTAGCCTATATTCAAACGTTCATATTACCATAACTAAGTCTTGTCATCCTCCACCTCTACCCCCTCCTGCCCGTGGGACCGTCCGGTGATGATGCTAATGATCATGCATTGTTTGGTCCTTCCATTGTTTGACCGTAGGCTACATGTGAATAAGCAGGTTCAGCATCTCAATGAACCTTTGACCTACATGGGTCGCGTCTACCGGAAGTGTAGATATTGTTGCATTGAATGTGTAGAATCTTAATGGTTTATTGGAAATAAAAATTTCCAAGTTTTTGATTCATTGGAACCTAACTGTCAATTGAGACTTCACTAACTTAAGACTCGCGCGTTGCGTGTTTACAGTTCTGGTAGAATCGACCTTTAGTGACCCGAACCACCCACTGCGCATGCGCACACGACATATCGATTCCGGTTATTGGACTTGGATCCACTTGATCTTGCTCAGCTTCGTATGTATTGCATTCTGTGTACTTGGACCACTTTAATTGTCTCGCGTTGCACCGACCGAATGGCGATGAAAGAGAATGGGCTGAATGGGGGGGAGGGTGAAGGTCATGGCGCCTCCTCTTTCCTCCGTACCCCCTTCCTTCGACTGACCGGAACGAACAGATAAGAGACCTCTGACCTCCTTTCCTTTCTCATCAACCGATCCATCGAAATTAACAACCATATAAACAGCGCGACAAATTACAGCTACATGCAAATGGGTGAGAATGAGGCACAAAAGGAGAAAAACACGCACACACACAAACACACAGACATCTACACATATATAATTATGTATATAATTATATATATGCGTTTAAATGAGACATAGGAACAGGGAGAGCAAAGCATGCACACACACACACACACACACACCCTCATGCAGAGACTAAGAAACATTGATGGTTTAAAGACTGACGATAAACACACGCACAACTGAACTCACCCGCACAGACTCTGACCCAGAGACAGGCAACAGTAACCAGGCACACACAGATCCCTACAGGCATAAACACGCTTACGGTATCTTGCAGTGCATTCATAGGCAGGACAAACCTTTAGCATAAACAAGTCCTGCAAAGCGTTTGTTTTCCCGGTATAGCCTATAGGGCCTAGGCCTACGTAAATATTGAGAAAAATTACGGTACAAGACTAGGCTAGCGTGTACACCTAGTCAAAAGTTATCTGGCAAACTATAAGTAGGTCTAATCGTGGCCTTTGGAATGAGCTCCTGTTGTTGTTCTCGTTGTGGTGCATAAGAACAAACAATAACTGCAGACTAATATATAATTGGTCTCTATAGTCCTAAGTCTAATTGCTATCAAGACCAAGACTTTTCGTCTCAGAACCAAGACTTCTGGTCTCAGAGCCAAGACTTTTGGTCTCAAGACCAACACCCTTAATACCAAGACTTCTGGTCTCATGTCAGACCAAGAACCTTAAAATCAAGACCAAGACTTTTGGTCTCAGAACCAAGACTTTTGGTCTCAGAACCAAGACTTTTGGTCTCAAGACCGAGACCTTTGGTCTCAAGACCAACACCCTTAATACCAAGACTTCTGGTCTCACGACCAAGAACCTTAAAATTAAGACCAAGACTTTTGGTCTCAGAACCAAGACTTTTGGTCTCAAGATCAACACCCTTAATACCAAGACTTCTGGTCTCACGACCAAGAACCTTAAAATCAAGATCAAGACTTCTGGTCTCAAGACCAAGACTTTTAGTCTCACGACCAAGAACCTTGAGATCAAGACCAAGACTTTTCGGTCTCAAGACCAAGATGCTTAAAATGAAGACCAAGACGTTTAAAACGAACTCTACAGATCAAGCCCTTGATCTTGAGTGCACTAACAAAATAAACATGCACACAAATATGTTAGCCTACGGTAAAATAAATGTCTATTAGATGACTTTAGCCGACTGACTTTTGTAAAATGAGTTCGAGAAGCATAGTTGAACGTACCGGTACACATGGGGCAGGGGTCCACAAAATGTACAAGATGCAACAGAGGAAGAGGTATGAAAAGATTCTTTGCATACATACAATGTAGATGTGCCCTACCAGCAAGACACAGGTTACACACGTTAGCTCAAATTAATACGCAACTGTTTAAATGTCCTAACACTATAACACCAACAAGACAAACTCTGTTCGTGATGCAATACAACTTTTGAAAGACATATATGAGACATTCTGCAAACACTAGAAAACTGTTGGTTCTGGCTGTCAGGAGCCAGGAGCACCTCTGAGTAGTTTCGTTGAAGAAGCGCCATTTAAATGCTAATCATTGACCATTCTGAAACCCACAGAAATTTTCATTAGTTGTGATGCTTGCGATGTACATGTAGCTTTATTAAGTCAAAGTCTTTCAATTATTTGTTTCACACCGACAATCTGTGAAACACACGTTTCAACACAGGTTTCAGTACAGGTTTTAACACAGGTTTCAGTACAGGTTTTAACACAGGTTTCAGTACAGGTTTTAACACAGGTTTCAGTACAGGTTTTAACACAGGTTTCAGTACAGGTTTTAACACAGGTTTCAACACAGCACATGATCAGCAATTATCAGTGAATGACTTTCAAGAATATTGCAAATACAATTGACCAAAAAGTGCAATACTTATTTGCAGAAAAGTTGTTACTTTTACTTAGCAATAAGCAAATTAATTAAGGTAGGCTACATGTAAATGTAAAGTACAAACTGCCTATATATATATCATATATATATATATATATTCGTCAGTGGCGTAACCAGGAATTTTTCATGGAGGGGTTTTGGTTTTTTGCCTGGCCGGATACCCTTTCTGGAACCAACCCAACAGTATTACAGTAAATAAAAAGGGAATAAAGTAATAAAGGGAAAAAAATAAGAAAAACAATTGTTACTACAAGCAACTGCTTTGTTTTTCTTATTTAAGTGTATAAATAACCTTTAAAAACTTTTTCCTAGGCCATGGGTATATGGTGGGGATTTTAACCCCCGAAACCCCCTTGTCTACGCCACTGATATTCGTTTAATAAAGAAACGTGGTAACAGTGACACAGCGCACATGGGTATATAAAGAAATGGCAGTAATAATGGCATCTTTAGTACTGGTCCTTCATTCACGGCATCTAACAGCAAAGTGAGACAGGACTAATGTGCAATACTGTGCAAGTGCAAAGCAAGGCTGAAAAATTGATAGCAATATTATAGCTTGCACTATAGACACAAATAATGTGGCCGAAGAGCATAAAGGGAATAAACCGGATATCCTGAATCAGAACAACTCATCATATTCGATCGACGGAACAAGTTGGTGATAACAACAAACGATGAAACACGTTTACAAATCATATACAAGAGATGCAAGCATGGATGGATTACATTGAAAATGTGATACTTCGCTTAATGAAACAATAAAAGCAAAGAAACTATAAACTAGTCACCTAAGACCTAACCTATTTACAAAAGTAAGCTAATTCAAAAGCATGTTTAACCAATAACTGTATTGTATTGTGTTGTATGGCATTGTATTGTATAGGATCATTTGTAGAAATCAGTTGATAAATAATTTACGAGGCTTCAGTTTTACATCTTCAGTGATTACTTCGTGCGTCGAAGCGACGTTACAATAAAAACTGGTTCAGATATCTTTTTCTCGCAAGTGAGAGCTCTCTTCTCTCAGCAAAAAACCCTTCATCAGGTCCCTGTCTATTAAGTGATTAAGCAATAAAAAATTCTGTAAACAAAAAATTAGAAAACAATTCTGCTGCCGATGTGTAATAGAATTCAAACTGCAGAACAGACAATCTGAATCTTGAGCACTGAGACAAATGCATTATTTTAATGTGAAAACTCTGTACAAACTGCACGACGTTTAATATCAAGGCCACGTCTGAACTGTCATGAAAGTGCCGAATGAGTATAAAAACCGTATGACATCATCTAGAGTACGAATGATAGCTACAAGTGTATATAGAACACACACAGCATTGATGAAGCATGATGATTTCTAAGTTTTTCTAAGGAGCAGATTAATTGTGACTTCTCATGCATCGGACCTTCATACTGCAACAGTCTTCCATTAACAATTCGTGGTACTGCATTGCAGTACATTCTCGAAGTCGCACTTGTTCAGAACAGTCCAGTAGCTACGTCAAGCACTTTTGTGAGGTTATTGTAAGGTGCTATATAAATATTCATATATTATATATATATATAT
Organism: Lumbricus terrestris; assembly: GCA_949752735.1. Classification (NCBI taxonomy): domain Eukaryota; kingdom Metazoa; phylum Annelida; class Clitellata; order Crassiclitellata; family Lumbricidae; genus Lumbricus; species Lumbricus terrestris. The sequence continues at coordinate 4,611,126 of OX457052.1, forward strand.
ATATATATATATATATATATATATATATATATATACACACACACACATAGATACATGCAAGATTAAAAAATCAGATAGCGATTAAATGTAAAAAGTTATATATAAAAAATATCAGGCTAACGGTCTTATTCGAGTCGCTCCCTGTGCACGCTGTCAGTTTTGTCTCTGTCTATCTGCAGCAAGGTTCAATAAAGCAGAACACTGGATTATCACAATGTAAATAAGTAAGACATGGCTAGCTTAGACACATTTAACTCTCTCTCACACATAAATGCAATCAATCTGCACAAAACCAGTCTTACGTCGGATTCTTACTGTTTGAACAGAATACACCATTTAAAAGAGAAGCATATTCCCTCTACAATGACACCAAAATAATCTTTGTATCTCAATCCTAACTGAATTTATAGATCATAAACTTCTTGCATGCATGGAAACTATTTACCAGACAAATCTGTACGTAAAGTAAGGTCACTATATAATTGTAACTCATAACTTTGTACAAAATCATCTAAACAGTACCAATCAGTGTTACTTTTTCCAAAAAGTTTTCAGTATTTTATATTTATATACTAGCTGTACCTGGCCACGCATTGCTGTGGCTGAAAAGACTGTACAACCCTCCCTTCCTACGTCCCCTCCCCTTTCCCCTTCCCATACCTTTCCCCTCCCATTCCTCCCCTCGCCTTCCTCCCCCTTCCTACCTCCTCCCTCCCTCACCTCCCCTGTAGCCACTGTAGAAAGATGCGCGGAAAACGGCCGCAAATGGACGATTTTGTAAAAACCGACAGTTACATATAAATTTGCGCTATAGCAGACTGCCGGCTATACGTTTTGAAATGCGCCCAAAGAATGGGTTTGAAATGCGCCCGAAGAATGGGCGGACTAATGCGTGAAAGTTCAAACTCGAAATGGCTGGACTCCATCGACGTCTATCGAATGGAATTAAAAGTTGTGTTTTTTTGGTCGTAAAGATTGTGCTTTTTCCCAAAAGGCATTATACAAACCGGTTTATGTTCGAATGGAACGCTTTGCGAAAATTTTCAAAACAATCGGTCAAGAACTTTCCGAGATCCTTCATGTCGAACGGTAACGTTTTACATTTTTATTTATATAGATATATTGTAAATGGCCAATCTGTTATAATAAAACAATTTTGAAAAACTTGACTTCCATTGAACTTCTGCATGTTTTCTTGAAACTGAATATGCTGACTTATGACCTGTGGATTGGTCACAAAAATAGCAATTTACTTTCACACATAAATATAACCGACTATAACTGAACCATGTGTCCAAATCTTCGTCTTGTGAAAGAGTCAAAGAATCTGATACGTCATTCATCTGTACGTTCAAAATATAAGTCTATCAAACAGCACAAGTCTTTACAAGATTTGCTAAATTTCAACATGAACAGAGTATGGAGTGCCGTCCGCTTCTCGTAGTAGATCATCCTTTAACGTCACTGGAATTAACAGAGTTCGGATAACTTCGGATGGCATAAGTTGCCGAACGACTTGCAAGCACTTTTCTTTCAGCGTGTAAACTGGAAAAACAATAAAAATCCGTGGAACAATCAAAATCTATGCCGAGAAAAATTCATGATTACCAAATTTATCATAATTATTATACATAATCTGCATGAATAATTAAATTTCAAAGATGGTTTTAGATTATTACGACTAGTTGTTTTCAAGGAGGTGATAATTATATAAGACAACAGTTCAGAGTTATAATACTCCATCCAGGTATGGAATATTCATACCTGAAACAGGACATGAATAAGCTGAAGAACATTTAAAGAAGAACTACAAAAATAATTTTGAGGTTACAAGAATTTGATCAATGAAGAAAGCAGTTGAAAAGATGTGGAATAACAAGATAGGATAACAGGAGGAGCAGAACCAAGTTAGTCAAAGGCTATAAGATTACCACTGGAAGGGATTCACAACAGTGGGAGAGGTTATTTGAATTAGCACCAAACAAGGCAACTCAAGGGCACAGATATAAATAATTAATTGAGAAACTAAATGCAATATTAGGCAGACATCTTACAGTGCAAGAAGAGTTGTAGACTTGTGGAATGGTTTTGATTATAGCAAGCTTACTGTCTCAGTGCACACCATCAGAGCTCTTAAAATGAAGCTAGGAAATTAGGCAATTAAATGTTCAAGGTTATAATATTGGCAGTAGTTTTAACACAGTCCTGTGAACCCCTTTGCTATGTTAAGTTATGTAAATGCAGTTCATTAAGGCCAAACAAAAATGTTGTGTTTCCGGTAACAGAATGTTATTTTATTTGGATGTTAATAAATCGCATAAAACATTCTATTTTGATGCGATTTATTAACGTCCAAATAAAATAATTTGTAATAGAAAAGAATTATATATTCTATCATGTCCAAATTGTCAATTTTTGCATATATTTTTCTTAATTCATTGAGATGCTGCGGGCCATTTGTGTAGGCCAAATGGGCCATTTTTGGCTCACGGGCCACAGGTTGGGAACCGCTGCTCTAAGTACACTGACAAATCACAGCTCATTCAGTTTTACCATTAAGTACTCCAAGTCAGGGCTTTTTAACATGCAGTTGCACACAAAATGTGCAGTTCTAAATGTATTTGTGCAGTTGTAGAAACACCTATGTACAGTGAAAACTAGCAAAAAAGGTCATTGTCCCCTGATTGGAAGTAATTTACCATGGAGGATGGGAAGAGAAAGAAGTAGTGCAGTTCTAAAATTCCTTTAAAAACAGCCCTGCTCCAAGTTCTTACGACGCACGGCCTTTCACATATAAAGTACTCCCTCCTCTGTGCACTCCTATCTTTTTCTGTTAATGACCCAAATCAATCATTCGCTCTAAATCTCAAAATAATCTGTTATTCTGATCTAATATGAACACCTACAAGGCGTTTCTCACAGTAGAGCTATTCAGAAGCACTCTCTTCATGACAGGTCCATGAAAAGACAACTTTAGGTCTTTAAGCAGCGAAGAGATGCAGGTGAATTCCCCACCAGAATCCTGCTACGAATTCCTAAGGGAAAATAATTCAACATTGAGGGACCCAACAATAGCAAAAGCCTGATGCTGAGTTTATGAAGTTCGTGACAAAGGTACAAATAGATCAAGGCAGTCAGCAGAATGAAGAGGGCATGAAGAGCGGCTTGCACATCAAGTAACATAGGTATCTAGGTGCTTAATTCTGCGACTATCCAACATCTCACATCAGAAGAGTCAAACTGCTCCACTGTGTACCATATGTACAGTGCTTGTGAATAAGCTGGTGCCCTGCACATAGTAACGCTTTAGAAAATAGGAGTCTACATTTAATCTGTACGGGGCATAATCATTATTTGAAATGCAATAATTTGTATTATATTTACAAGGGGTAATTGGGTAGTTTAGCGTCCCAAATTATTCAGGTTATTGCTGAGGCTTGGAATTTCTCGTTAATCCAGCTACTATTTTTATCAAAACTGGAACCTTCATCCATCTTCCATTTCTTTATCGTTCTTTTCATAAATCCAGCTTCATTTTTTTAGATTTATAAAAACATTCATCCAGCTTCCACTTCTTTATCGTGCTATTCGTGAATCCAGCTTCTATTTCCGATCGATGAAAACTTGTATCCAGCTTCCATTTCAACTACTATTACAGAACTTTGATCCAGCTTCCGTCTTTGAAGCGTCCTTTTCATCATTTTAGCCATAAGAAATCCTCATCCAGCTTCCATTTCTACGCGATAGTTACCTCGTTTGGGACTTCCTTGAGGTTTTCAAGCACATATTTTATGATTTCGTCTATTAAATATGTGTTATTGTATATGTCTTTCAGTTATTATTGCAAAGAAATGGTCAAAATAATTTGGGACGCTAAACTACCCAATTACCTTACACGGTATATATACCTGGAATACCGATTATCACAGTGTCTTGATCGCCACCGTCCCACGGTCGAGGCCAGAAGATTTCATGACCTTGGCTGGTTACTAAGCTATCTCCAGTACTGTTGTCTCTAAATACCCAAGGATGCGTTTCGTACGTAGTCAATGGAAAACGTTCTCCGTAGTTGAGAACACCGTACCGTACCCGGCGTCCGAGGAAATCGATCCAGTAAATTGCTACTTGTCTCCTCGTACGGCTAATAAACGTCACCAAAGACATCAAGTCCGACCTTGAAGACCGAATAGCTGGCAAATGTGTCGGCATTTCTTAGATTCAAATATCAATCAACGGTTAATAAAACTGAAGTATAATAACTTCGAGAAGTAGGAAGCAGACAGGAAGTTGCTCAACCACCATAACAACCACACAGAGTACATATTTGTAAAGATACCTGGGCTGATGACGCAATCCTGAAATATAGGACTATTCGGGGGCAATTTTTATAGCGCTTCTTTTGGTGGTTCGCTAATGCAAACCATGCAGAACCAATGGCCGTTCAACATTAGGCCTAATGTTATCCTACTTGGAAATAAGGTAGGCCAACAATAGAAAATATACAAGCATAAATAAACATTTCTTCATAATTAATAAGCTAAAGCATCTCCTATTAGCTTTGCCTGTTAGAGTCTGAGTCCTATAGGCTAATTGATTGGGATTAAAAACCTACAAATGTTCCGTTTCGGTATAAGTAGGCCTAGGCCTGGTCTATTAATAGGTTGGTCTAGCAATAGGACGTTTGCTTTGTTTGTCAACGCGTTTTTGCGATTTGCGATCACTGCTTATAATACTGCTCAGTGTTTCATGGGCGCCCGCACACAGGGGCAAGATTTTTAAATACTTCCCAATCCCATCACTGGCAAGAGGCCTGATCGAGGTACTTGCCCCCGGAAAATTGACGCCATTTTTTACTGGGCCTGTAGCCTGCTATAGCTTTTGGTTTCTAATTAATTTCCTCGCACTAATTAAGGTACAATAGACCTATAATGAAACTATATTGGCGCACAGAGAGTAACTCAGAAATTTACATTAAAAACTTTTCTATGAAATATATACGCACCACATATGCTCTTAACAATATTTCGGTCCTTGCATTTTCCAAGCTCTCATGTTTCGCCCCTCCTGCCAATCAACACCTGCGTGTGTGAGGGTCCTATGGTGTTTGCCCACCATTCGACAACACTGCATGTCCAAAACGGGCAAACATTGGCCCAATGAGCAGTGGCGGCACCAGGATTTCAGTTTTGGGGGACTGAAGCCTCCGGAGGAAATTTTCGTCCGCCAAAATTTCTGACGACCCTTTTTTTAGTCATCCGGTCGAAAATCGTGGAAATATTTAAGTCTAGCATGTGAAAAACCTGGATGGCGGTTTTTAGGGGGCTTAGCCTTTGATAGGGGGAGACTTAGCCCCCCAGACTCCTCTAGCGCCGCCGCCACTGCCAACGAGTAAGTTTAGACTATGCATGTAGCTTGATCACTTAATTGCAACATTTTGCAAGTAACCTGGTAGTTTTTACTTTGCAGCTGTCGAGTTCTATAACTGAGGTATGGGCTACACTGCTACAGTATTCGAGGCATTAATTGTCGAGATGAATGAAAAACATAGGCCTATAATTGTATAACTCAAATTTTGATCTCAATTGTCGCTTGAAAACCTAAGTATACAGCTGGTCTCCCTTCTGGAGGACACACACACACGCACATGCCCTGGCACACACAAACACATCCACACACACCTACACCCACACACACACCCACCCCCATCCACGCACGCACACGCCTCCACACTCATATACACCACAGTGACCACACCCACCCCCACACAGAAACACACACAGACACACACACACACACAAAAAAACATCCATACACCCACAGCCACACACACGCACACAGCCACACACACACACACACAACCACCACCCCCCCCCCCCCCACACACACACACGCAC